>VWZO01018894.1:418231-472888 GCA_013396975.1 Bucco capensis | reverse complement strand
GCAGGGCGGGCGCCTACCGGTGCTGGCCTCGGTGGGGCGGGAGGGCAGGGGTGGGAGATGAGCACCTTCCTGGGCACGTTCCCGTGTGGCTGTGAAGGCTAGCCGAGGGCAGCCATCCAGGGGAAGCGGCCGCGGGAGGCTGCGGGGCGCCCGGGGAGGTGGGTTCACCTGCCCCTGGGTCCGGTGCCGTGGCAGCGCAGAGAGCCGGGACTAATGCGCCTCTGCAGCAGCCAAAACCCGCGATCGGGAAAAAAAAATACGTTTATATGGATCACAAGAGCTGCACGGAGCTGATGGGCAACCGCAGCTTTGCCCTTCGTGCAGACAGGCTCCTTCCACTGCCTCTTCCCTCCGTGGTTTACAACCTCTTGTAAACCATCCGGAGGAGGGATGAGACTTTTTCACTCCTGGTTGGGTAGAAGTTGATTTCATGTTACTCAGCATGTGGCTCTGTCCATGCACTGTGTAGGATATCAGGGTAAGGTTTATAACTTTTCCTCCCCCACCATGAGTGTGATGCTCGGGTTCTCCACATGCACTGGTCACAGCCTTCCTTTCCCCAGCCCAGAGGTTCGGGAGATGTTCCCTGCTGTGCTTCTGTGCACAGCTGGCACAGCTTTATAACCTGCCTCGAGTCACATAAGAGCAACAGGAGCAGGATTTTGGAGCCCACGCTGCACATTCTGGGTGTGGGATGGCACCACAACACACTAGCAGGGAAGACAGGCAGGTTGGATACACAGTTTCCTGGAGAGTTTTTAATCTGAAGAGTCAGAGCTTGGGAGGATGGGAAGCAAGGCAAGCTGAGGCCTGAGGAAAAGTGCCGCTAGGGCAAGTGATCCCTTCCAAAGGGAGAACCTGGATCTGGAGGTCAGAAACTTGCAGGTTTGTCACATCTGTCATTGGGAATGGGCAAAGCTTTGGTGGGTTCATAATCTTCCTGTTGCAGTTTTTACTTATACCCCTACTTGAAACAGCAAAAAAAAACCAACCCCAAACCCTGTTGCTAAATAATTACTCTGTTCTCACAGGTGAGCAGAGAAGCTCAATTAATTCTGCTTTGTGAAGTGCTTCTGATCCTCTGATGGAAACATGTAAGGGCAAAACACTATTATTTTGCAACTTGCAAAGGCTGATAAGGGTGGTGAAAATGGAAAAAGTCTTACCACTGAAGGGTATTACAGCCCTGCTCATTTTCCACTCAAGATCTTAGCAACTAGCTGATGGCTGCTGCTTTTCATTTAGAAGGGTTTTCCCCCTCTTTTGAAAGAAACGTAATCACAACCAAGTATTCTGGAGGGACTTCATCTTTAAACAAATAATGTTTTTCTTGTTGGGTGTGCACTATTATTTTCTTAATTATTCCTGGATTTCTGCCTGTTCCACCAAGAGTTTTCTCAGATGGCAGAAACAATTGGTCCTTTTTTTTTTATTATGCTAATAGCAAAAAGTATCCCTAATAAAAAGACTCTCTATATCCCACAAACTCAAACAGGACACCTTTTGCCAACAATCACACCTCTTCATTGAGGCATCTTATATGCTTCTTTTCTTTTTTCTTCTTCATTTTTTTCCCTCCACATTACTACTATTGTTTACTACTCAGCCTTGCTGGCTGGCTGCTTTTTGGTGTCAAAACGAAAGGAATCAAGTCATTTATTTAACACCAGAGCCCTCCCACACACCCTTCACGTTACATCAAGAGCTCCGCAGATGTGGCGGGAAATGAATGGGCTAAGATATTCACCTCCACCTCTCACATCTCCTTGTGGGTGGCCTCTAATTAATTTGGCTTTTGAGGCAGCTCTGCTGCAAGGTAGATAGGTTAGGAAGTCTGGCCCAAAGTCATCTGTTTGAACCAAACCTTTTCTATGGAGAACTTTATTGTGTGGCTGTATCTGACACGCACGCTTGCAAGAACTAATTAAAAAAATGCCCCCCAAAAAACCAAAAAAAAAACAACCCCACACTTATTGGAATGTCAAATATAAATGTCAGCATTTCAAATGAAATGGTATCTGGGGAGGCTCCTGCACATTTAATCAGGCAGTTGCGCCATCTATACCGTGCGCTCAAACGCTGCCGCGAGAACCACGAAAGGCACTGGCTTAACATCAGCAAAAGTGTTTGCCAAGCTTGGATTATGTCACTGCTTTATGATCTTGCTTTGTAAAGGGAGAATACTCTTGGGGAGAAAGGACTCAGCATGCCGGATCTACAGCGAGAGCAAGGAATGAATGCTGCTCACTGAGACTGGGGAGGGGGAGGGCAAGGGATTGTGTTTGCTGGGGTATTTTTGCAGATGGATGTTTTATGGTGCCTTCTTCAAGCAGAGATGCGCCCCACAGATCGCCCAGGCTGCAAGCAGAAAGCCCCAGATACCCTAGTGAAGCTGTCTGTTGCTTTCCCCCATGCTGCCCTCCCACAGGCCCACCTGCCAGGGCCCCTGCCTGGTTGCTGCCTCCCCAGAGCCCACCAGCTCTCGGGTACCACAGAGAATGTGGTGCACAGCGCCAAAGCTTGCTGGCTTTCCCTCACCCACAGGATACAGACACCTGGCCAGGTTGAGGCTTGTCAAATAGTCCAAAAGTGGTGCCCTTGTAGAGGTGGCAGCTATGGAACTAGTTAAAAAACTAAATATTCCCACACCACATGTGTTAAACGTGGCCTGCTGAAATGCTTCTGCTCCTCGCCGTGGGGATGAACTGTGGCTATTCCTTCTATGCTGCAAGCTGGTGGCAATGGCAGGAAATGTTCTTTGAAGACACCAATTCTGTTTGTCCAGTGCCAGCTCAAATGCCAGACTTGCCTTTGCTGTCCACAAGTGGAAGGAGAATAAAGCAAAAACCTTGGAAGGTTATATGGCCTTTGAGGAGTGTTGTTGGTGGGACAGGGGTGATTGGAGGGACCAAGTGGCTAAAGAGAGACATCTCTTCAAAGGAAGCTCCTGGGAGTTGAGAACTGCTCTGCCTGCACTTCCCTTGCTTTCCTGGTTCAGCAAGATCCTCGTGTGGACCCTGCTCAGCCTCCCTAGCTCTCTGCTGGAGTGTCCTGCCCAGCCTGGAAACCTTCCACATCTCCTGGACTAATAAACTGTGACTGCTTGTGCACCAGTGTCTGGCCAGTCCCAAACCACATCTCACCACTAGGGTATGGCATGAGAAAGGAGGTCCTTGTGTCTGCAGGAGCTGTGTGGGACATAAGGAGAGCACATGGACATCCCAGGATGCCCAGGATGGTGGTGAGGAGCAAGCAGGAGTGTGCACAGGCACAGCACTTCATGGTTCCCCACATGCAAAATGAGGAGCCATGCCTTTGATTTACAGCATTACCCCACGCAGTGCAGTGCATTTCCCATCTCAAGCTCTGGCTTTTGCACTAAGCCTTCCTCCAGCTATCAGACCCAAGGGTTGGGCTTGTGCTTGGTTTCTTTGACGGTCTCCTTCCTCTGACCTGATGTGCCAGCTCTGGCATTTTGCAGTTCCCCCCAGCTCTGTGCATGGCATGGCAATCCCAACCTCAGTGCTCGTAGTGACCTCGGCCACTCACCACAGAGTGGAAGGGGTGTGGTGGTCGCCCTGATGGCTTTTTGGCACCATCTCTTGCCTTCTCTCAGCTCAAAGAGTGCCCAGAGCACAGCACTGTCTGGACAGGGATTTCATTAGCCGCCATCCAGCCTGCCAGCACAACCTTGTCATTGCAATTTGTCACACATATTTGGGATGTGTTTAGCATCTCGCTGAGGGCTCGTTTGCCAGGCAATTCATCTAATTGCTGCTTGTCTGCTGCAAAGAGCAGCTTGGCTTGTGCTGGGCCAACATGCTGTCATGCCATGGGGCTGTGTTGTGCTCTTGGAGAGAGTGCTGGCCCTCCAAAGCAGAGAGGTGTGAACCAGCAGCATGAGATTCCTTACCATCAGCCTCCTTTTTCCACTAGAGGGGGGTTAATATTGCAGAAAACAACTATTTTTTTGCCAAAACAGTAATTTTTAATGATCTTTTTGTTGTTCAGGGATGGAAACGTCCTCCAGAGGCACCAGCTCCCTACTCCTCCTCTCCTTGTTTTTTGCAGTTATTTGATCAATTTATTTACTGCAAAATTTCGTGTATTGCCTGACATTTTTTTGTTACCAAATATTTTGATTATGTGCAGGGGAGGGGGTGGGCTGACATCTCCATAGAAAATTGCCTGCAAAATAGTCTAACTAAATTCAGGGCAGGGAAAAGCAGGATACTCCAGCCTCTTCTAGGCAAACCCTTAGCATTGCTGGTGTGACTTGTGCCTGTGCAGAGCCCCACCTCAGCTTGGGCCCTTTTCCCTGGATGTTTCCAGCCCTTTTGGGTTCAAGAGCATGGCTGGAGCATGAGCTCTCCCCATGGATGCATTAAATCCAGCAACCATGGAAAGGAGGGCAGGGGAGGAGATGCTGCTGCATGAGAAGTGACCTGAAACTCCTGTAGAGGTTTTCATACAGTGTGAGAGGGAAGGAGACAGGATACAAAAAGCAGAGCTCAGAGGGGTGGGAGGGGAGTTACACATCAAGGTCACTCTGAAAAGGGCTGGAACACTTTCTGCTTTGTTTTATCTCCCTGCAAGGAGAAGCAGCATTGTTTTCCACAAGGTAACCACCAGCACGTGGATGTGTCATCTGGCTTCGTCCTTAAGCAAGTGCCATCAGCAGAAGAAGATGGGGCTGACCTGTGAGTGAAGAGCCCTCACATCCTGAAAGCAATGCTACTTTCACGTGTCTGAAATGGCATTGAGAAATGATCTATTCTAGCAGCTCTCTGGCTTCTGAGTGCAAAGCTGTTAACAGTTTTGAAGATCAGTATTTATTCAAACAGCATACAATGATTTTGCCTCCTCTTGCAATTTTTCTATGTCTACACAAGCTTGTCTTACTTCCCCGAGCCAGCAGGTTTAAAACTTTCTTTGACTTGTGTTACCCAACTTGCAATTTGTCATAAATACAGTATTCTGTCAGAAATGCAGTGCTGTGGGCATGTATGTATAAATGGTGTGCTCACCTGGCAAAGTAAAATGTCATGATAGGATCATGTGTTATTGAACACAGAGCTGTGGATTAGACAGGGACTTCTGCAATACAAACCAGTCACAACATCAGACATTTGCAGAAGTCCTTTTTACGCTGATTACAAGTAGGAAAACTGATATTTCCAGCTGAATACTTTCTGTATCATGCTCCTTGACCATTCCCTGGACCTCTGCCATATGACACGTAGTATTAAATGATACCTTCCAAGAGTTATTTTGTACAATTCAAGGCAGTAGCCCCAGGAGGCATCCCTTAGACATGTGAGGAGTCTGTGAAATGGTACATTAGTGGCTGTCTTAGATGCCTTGGCCCTCCTTCTTGGAAGGACAACCTGGCTCCTGGTTTTTTACCTGGAAGACGTATTCATTCCTAAATTGTAGCTCCTAGAACTGGTGAAAAGAAAACCCAAGCTTTCCACCAAAACTGCAAACTGTAGTATTATTTGTAGAGAATGAAGCAGGATATATATATATACGTTTAACATCATTGCTGGACATCTGTCACCTAAAATCTGCAGTCATTCCTGGGGCTTGTGATGCCTTCATGTCTCTGCACCTGTGACTTGCCCTGGATTGTGTGTAAGGCTGCAGGCAGCTGGAGCTCTGCATGCAGGAGAAGGATCCAGTGCAGCCTGGGGAAATGAAGGTGAATTCCTGCCCTGTGCTAGAGCAAGAGGCAGCCAGTGGGGCTTTGTGATCCCTTGGCACGAGCACCAGCTGCTGCAGGAATCCCCTGCGGGAACCACTGTAGGTGCAAATGTGCTGGGAAAGGTGAGAGAGGAGGAAAACGTGGGAGAGAGGGAAGTGGCAGCAAAACCAGTCTAACTCAAAAGGCAGAAAGCCAAAACAAGACCACCCAGAATATGTTTAATTAGTGCTTTTCCTCAATTAGGGCTTCTCTCTGCTCTCAGTGCTCATCTTTCATTCATTTTTGCCTTCATGAAAAGTCAAGTCAAATGGGTGCGATAAGCCCTTGCTCTCTCGGGTGATGGGAGAAAGGCATGCAGGAAGCAAGGAGAGGGTGAGGGCAGTAACTCCAAGGCTGCTCTCAGAATGGGGTGCAGGGTTGGGCCCCATAACAACCCCAAAGCCTGTCCTTCTGGGAATGGGTCTGGTTTTGAATGGTGCCAGTGCAGAGGGATAGTTGCCTGCAGAAATGCCCAGGTATGTGTAAGTGCTGCCAACAGCAGAGACCTCATCTGCCGTGTGAGCTGCACGGTCTGAAAAGCACACACAGTGCCTGAGTTCACCTGATATTATTTCAGTAGATGCTGAAAACTACAAGAAATAGTCTGTGTCTTTTAATGCAGGGAGCAGGGATTTCTCTGCTTGGAGAAGGAAAACCAGCCTTCAAAAATGAGGCCACGCTCCCATCAGCTGTGGGATCACTGCCGCAATGGTTTTGCAGAAGGGAGACTTCTATGCTTAAGGGCTGGTTTGTTGGCTGAGTGAGCAGTGGGCAAGGTGTGAAGGTGGATGTCCCATGAGTTGGCTCCCACCACTGTGCCCCAGTTGCAGCCTGACAGGGTTGTAGCAGAGCCACAGTGGCATGGCAGGCATTGACTTCCAGGGAAGTGGCTGCTGACACACCTTCCCCATCAGCACAGCTGAAGACAGTGGAGCTTGGCACCCTGCCCTGGCCAGACCCTGCCCGTGGAGGATGCACAGAGCAGCCCTCAACTTGCTGCTTTGCCATGGAGGCTAGTGCTCCTCATGCCCTCCTGCCTGGCCCTTGGCAGGGCCAAATGTACTGGAACAGCTTCTTCTGTGAACATGGCTTCTTCTCACCCACAAGGAATTTCACCTGCCATCGTGTCACTCAGTCTGTGGCTGCCTTGCATGATCAGCTTGGCTATTTGCTTCCCAGACAGCTTCATACCCTCTGCAAACTGCACATCCCCAAGGTGGTTGGCTCCTCACGCAGGGTTAAGACAGCCCTGCTCAGCCCTTCTGGGCAAGCCCATTGCCTGGGCAGACACATGCATCACACGGTCCTGAGCAGCCTGGCTTCACAGGAGTGTGCCCAGGAGGTGAGAGACATGGAAACCTGCAGAGAAGCAGGGCTGTGCAACCCATGGGGCAAAACCAAGGAGGGAAGCAAGGCAACCTCCTTTTTTGTTTTCCAGTATGATATATGATCTGGGAGAGGTGGTGATGAGATGGTCTATTGGGGCTGCTGCCTTTCAGTTTAGTCTTTTGCACTGACTACATCTCATAAAATATTTTAATAAAGAAAAGAATGATTTCTGAATCTTGTTTCTGGGAATGGGATCCACATTTCTGTACTCCTAACAGGGAAGAAATCCAATTTTGTTTGAACAAAAGAGAAATTTCAGCCTTTTGGGGAAAATACCTAACTATACAGAGACAGAAGAAAAAGCCTAAATTAGTTTCATGATGTCAGTAAATGATACCATGAATTGGGAAATCCACGAGTTTCGCTGAAACCAGTCACGGTTTCCACCTCCCCCTGCCTCTCATCTGCTTTGAAAGACTTTGTTCAGGCTCGGGGCTGAATGAATGCAGAGGTAGCTAAATATTTCCACATCTGGTTTGGGGAAGAGTTGGAAAAATAATTTCACTGCAGAATTAACAACAGTAATGGAGTTTATTTGTTTCTCTCAGTATATTGCAATGTATTGTAGCATTTCTCCAAGGCTGCCTGGTCTGTCGCTACTGACTCACTCACTCCTCAGAGACAAAGGTTTGCTGCCTCTCTGAGAGATAACAGGAACCATGGAAAAAACATGGAAAAACTTTTCTCAACCATGGAAAAACTTTTATTGTTCATTCTATCAGCCTCTGGTGGGGAAGGTTCCACCATCTGAGCCCTGGTTCTTCTACACTTTCACTTACTTCAACTTTGCGGTTTCATGCGCTGAAAGGATATCAGCTGTTGATGATACCAAGCACAGGAGACAACTACATGTGTTTAACCATTTATTTGCATCCACAAAAATACCCCTGGAAAGCAAAGGGATCAGTTTTGAAAGATGAGGAAATCCTCTTTGGAAAATATTTTGCCTAAAAAGTTAAGTAAAGTGAAAGAGTTGACGATGAGGCTTCCCCTGGTGAATGAATGCCCTGCGGTGTGGGTCACCAGCTGCACTTGTCCATGGCTGCTCTGGCTCTGCAGCAGCTGGCTGGATGAGGAGATTCACCTCCTCGCAGACAAGGACCAAGCTGCAAAGTGCAGAAGCAGCTGGTTCCTTCTACAGCACTTCTTGGGGATCATGAGTGAGTGCCTGAGCTGATGCGTGGCTGTCCTCTGCCAGTGCTACCAAGTCAAAGCAGGACATCGAAGAGGGAGCTGGGGTGTGAGGTGGCACTTAGGCAGGAATAGCCCTGTGGTGTGCAGAAACCAACTGTGAGGTCAGCACGAGAAGTATCTGTGAGGCATCACCCAGCACTTGCAGCTGGTGTTTGCAGAAGCACTGCCAGCTCTCCCTAAGAGAAGCTTCAACAGGCTGCCCCACAGCAAAGTGGGTGCCTTGGGGCTGGAGAAAAGCAACAGCAGTTTATGTCAGTGGAAGTCATTGACTCATATTAATGCTTCTGGGCAAGTTTTGTTTTCTCCAGCAGTTGCAGTTTACAAACTTGAGCCAGAGTTCACCTCGTCTCTGCCTGCCGCCTCTGCCGTGTCCCTGGGGAGAGAGGTGGGCAGGGAGCCACCACGCTCAGGAAGAGGCTTTGTTGCAGGGCTCGGCTATTGAATTCAGTGACTTTCAGAGAATCCCACACTTGTTTGAAAGATTTATTGTTTGCTCTGGAAAGCAGCTCTGAAACATCAAGTCTGCACACCCTGAACACCAGCATGCACCTTTGGGAGCGGTGAGGCTGCTCATTGCTCCCAGGGAAGGCTGGAATTAGACCCTGAGTGGAGCTGACCAGATTTTGGGGGGTGGGGGGTGGGGGGTGGCAGAGGTCAGGGTGTGGTATCTGCCCAGCACAGCCTCCACAGTTGGTGATGCACAGTGGGTCACTGTGGCTTCCTGAGGTGCAGTGGCAGTGCTGTGGAGGAGGCTGTATGGAAAGGATAACAGCATTCTTTTCTGCTGTTATTGTTCAGTTTATGTCCTCTTCCTTCTCCCCTGCCTTGAAGCTCCCCATCACGCTGGGCTTCTCCTGGGGCACAGCAGTGGCTCCTCAGCAAGTCCCAAGAATATCAGGAACATGACTGAACCATAGCAGTGAGTGGGGCAGTCGGACCTCACTGTGTGGACAGGGATGAGGACAGGGACACAGGGCTTTGAGCCAGGAGGGCTGGCTGTGCAGCAGCTTCCTGCACTGGGTCACCCTCCGTGATGTCTGGCTGAGACAAGGCAGCCTGAGCTATAGCCAGGCTTTTATGAGGCCTTGGAGAAGGTGACTTGGCAGCTGTCATTTACACCATGCAGAGTGCAGCTCCCCCACCTCCGTCCCTAGCTGGCAATAACTGCTAGAAAGCAGCCTTGAAACAACAACCAGCTTTCTAATAAAGCTGGCAAGTCTTGCCAAGATAGAAAACTCAGGAGAACCATATGCAGTCATGGAGCACAGCCTGCAAACCAGACCTTGCACTGCAGTGAGTGTCCTTGCCTGCCTCATTTGGTACTTCCCTATCCCCTTCAGCAGGACAGTGGCTGGCAAGCTGCAGCCTTTGCTATGTGCTGATGTCCAGTGGTGGCACACTGATGGACAGCTGTACCCGTGCAACATAAGAGTGAAAGGCACGTGGCCTCTGAGAGTGGTGCACAGGTTACACAAAGAGTGTGAGCTGTGGAGGCCTTGCTACAAAAAGCTGCAGAGTGTGTTTGTAAAAAGTGTCCTTTCTATGCCTGAGTGTGACTTTATTTCTTAAAGTGACCACTACAGTACCAGCATCCAGTTTGTGTAATCTCCACCATAGCCTCATGTTATACTATCACTCCCAAGAGCATTTTTTCAAGCTTTGATTTTGAGGGAAGGTTTTTGTGCTGTTTCCAAGGATGAGTGCATCTTGCCTGGACCCAGGGATGCCCTGCTTGGTGCAATCCCAGCAGCACATGTCTGCCTGGCTGGCACCAAGGACCTCTGCTGTGCTGCAGGCCTGCTCTGAGTGTTGCTGAACCTGGGGAGCAGGGATGGCCCCAAGGGCTTGGTGATGCCAAGTGGTGCAGGTGTGGTACCAAAGCGGTGTTGCGCTACTAAGCAGTGCTGGTGCCGTGCCGGTTTGGTACCGGCGTGGTACCGGAGCTCGGAGTGATGTTGGTGCGGTGCCAGAGTGATGCAGGCGCGGTGCCAGAGTGGTGCCAAGCGGTGCCGGTGTGGTGCCGGTACGGCGCCAGCCTTGCCGTTCCGAGGACCAGCAGAGGGAGCACAAGAGTGTAAAAAAATCCCACCTGGGAGCTGGGAGCTCTGTCTGCACTGGTGTGTGCTGGTCCCGTGTGGGCCCCACAGCTGCTCTGCCCCGCGGGTGGCACATCAACCGCCTCAGCCCAGAGCCTGGCAGCTCAGCGAGCGCCGGCACCGAGCAGCGCAGGCAGCCTCCAGCACTTGGCCTCTCCGCCAGCAGCTCCCGAGCTGCCTTTATCTGGTGGGAGACAGCAGAGATAACAGGCTCTGTGCTCAGGGCACAGCCTGTGCAGCTCAGCTCACTCTGAGTGCAGCTCTGCACAAGGCTGCAGCTCGGCAGAGATGTTGCAGGCTCCCCAGGTCACATTTCAGTTCTGATGTTTCTGTCCCTCAAAAAGGAGTCCTTCTTCTCTGAACACTGCTGGAGCTTGAGCAAACCTCTCCTGTCCCAACCCATGCCTGCTGCATTTAATTTTAGGCCCAGTTATCTTTCTCACCACAGAGTTGAACACAACTGTGTGGCAGGATGTCTGCAGAGCTCAGATGGGAATAAGAGAGGTGTTAGTCACTCCAGAAAAGGAATGAAATCGCGGCTGGGAAGTTTGCACAGTTACTTCTGTTGCTGTCGTGGGAAGAACTGCTAGGTCTTGTCTAGCAAAGCTTTAGCATTTATTTAGGAAAGCACATCCAGCATTTTCCACATTTTCAGCTCCTTTCCTAGAAGGGCAGTGGGTCCATGTCACAGCTGCTGGGGGGGACTGTCCTGCTGGTGACCAGGCGCCAAGGGAGGGTTATTGTCCCATTGTGTGGAGGAGGAAATGCAAGAGGGGAGATGCAGAGCTGGGCTGGGAGGCTGGCTGGGGCTGGGCTTGAGTCTCTGGGGGCCTCAGAGCCTTAACTACAAAACCATCTCTTGCAGTTCTCCATGTAGCAAGTGATGAGTTTCAGAGCATTCCCCTCCCTGCTCTTAATCTTTCACCAGGAGCTTTCCTGTGCTTGCTGGAGGTGTCCCTCCAGAAACCTTGCCCCTCTTTCCAGCTTAGGTTATAGCATGGATAAACCTCTGCTGTAAAAGCTCGAGCCCCAGTGTCCTAGTCCAAGTCAAAACAAGGTATGCCATGTCCCATTCACTGCCTGAAACTCCCATACCAAACTTGTGCCTTAAGGTCTCTCATATAAGGCCTAAGCCCCAAGCAAGGCAGGTGCAGGATTAAGCTATTTAGCACCTAATTAACAGCCAATACAAAAAAGGAGAGGTTTAGGCTTTTATCTTTTCTGAAGGTTAAAGCATCTGAGCCCTTTAGGATGGCAACTGGTAACTGTCTTGGTGAAGATCAGCAGCTCAGCTCTGTTGCTGCAGGACCCTGTTCTGCTTTCAATCTCAATCCAAGAGTTTCTGAATCCAGTTCCAGCATCCAGCCCCTGAGTCTGATTCCTTTCTGTTGGTGAGTCCTTCTGCTACAGCATCAGTGGGGATGGTGACATAGTTGCTATTGAGGAGGGTTTGGAAGTGTTATTGGTTTTGTGTATATATGTATATGTTTCATTGTCTTGTTATTATTTTCATTACAGTAGTTTAAGTTTCATTTCCAATCCACAGGTCTCTCTGTTAATTTTTGCTTTTCCCCCTGGAGTGGGGGAAAAGGGGATAATAGAGACTATCTGTCCCTGGATTAGTGGTTGGCCCAGCCCTAACCTTTGACACCCAGCCAAATTTCTCAGAGACTAGCCTAGCTCTAGCAGCACAGAGCCAAGGTGAGGGGGGTCTGATTTGCCCTGGCACTGATACCCAGACCCCCTGGGTTTGGGTGCAGCTGACACTCTGCTTAAAGTCCATAAAGTGTGAGTGACCTAAGGACCTTCTTGGTCCCAAGATCTTCCCTGGCTTAAAATACAAGCTGCAGAGCAAAGTGCACATCTACATGAAGCTGCTACAGAGGAAAGGGACTGAGCTAATGCTGACAGGGGGAATGACAGTTTGGAAATGTGTGAGTCATGCTTGGGTCTGACATTCAAGATAAAATGGCTGAGATGTGCAGGCTGTGCTGGTTTCCTTGGTGCTCCTCCGTGGTTAAGAGAGATCTGGTGGGTGCATCCCTGGGGCATCCAGACACACAAGAAAATTGTGGCTTTCTCACTGTTGGGCAATGAACAAGGCTTGAATATTGTTGTGGATTTCAATAGCAAATGCTTTCCGATTGAAATGACCTTGATTACAGCTGGTTGTATAATTGGTTGTGAATAAGGGTCTGTGCAAAGTTTGGCATTTTCATTGCATAATAATTAGTGATTACATTTTTTCCAGTATTTATCCTGTGCTAACCTTGATAGGAGCCTGAAATGCTAGCAGTGTGATGACAAGAGCCAGCATCTGTGCCAACAAGGACATTATTTGCTTTCTATAGGCCAGGAACACTAAGCAGCCCAGAACTGCTTCCCTCTCAGAAGCACACAACTTACTGATGCCCCTTTGGCTATTCTGAATTTTATTAAGAGCTCTGCAAGTCCTCCTTGGGGGACAGATCCAAATGGGGAGATGTGCTAGTCAGGCCTGTGCATGCTGTAAGCAACAAACTTCCTGCAAAGATGCATTCCCATGTAAACCAATTGATTCCCACCATGGTCCTTTCCATCATTATAGAGTTATGGTTTTAGTAATGAAAATGAGTAGCCTTTGGAGGCATTCAAGGTGAGGCTTGCCAGGGCTATAGGCAAGCTGATCTAGTTGGGGATGTCCCTGCCCTACTGCAGGGGGGTTGGACTAGATGAGCTCCAGAGGTCCCTTCCAACCCAAACCATTCTAGGATTCTATGATTTACAGAACCAGAACTTCTGGCCTATGTAATTTCAGGCAAAAATGTGTCAACAGAGTTAATAAACTAATTATAAAAATGAGTGACTATTCATAGAAATATAGTTGAGGTTCAATGCATCTCTTTGCACACAAGATGGAATTGCACTGATTAAACTACAGATGCCACATGTACCATGGAGGGAAAAAAGCTCTGTGAGCACCAGTGTGTCTTACTCTAAGCTACAATATGTCCAGTTTAAATTGTCTGGGAGTGAGTTTGAAGTAAGCCACAGAAAGTCAGCTTTAAGCCACCACAATTGTGTCTGTACAGGAAGTTGCATCAGTGTCTTTTAGGCAACACAAAACTGTGTGCAGACAAAGCCAGCATGCTGTGTCCTTCTGGAGGGGCACAGCTCAAACCCCCAGCACCCTGTACCTCTTGTGCTGACTGCAAACCAGCTCAGCACCTAGAGATAGGGTAGGAGTTTGGAAAAATGGGAGACCAATAAGATTTGTCTCTGGTAATCAATGAATCTGGGACAAAAATGTGGCACTGACTGAGTTGTCAGCTGCAGAGAATTATTCACCCAGAATTTGTTTGCTGTTCTGCTTTCTCCACTGAGCCTCACTGAATAGTGGCATTCACAAGAACTTTATAGCATCCATAAGAACTTTATATATGTATACAGCATCTATAGGAACTTGATTTTTAGGTGAGACATGACTCTTTGGAAGGATAACTACAAATTGCAGTCAAAACCACCAATGACTTCAAATGCTTTTTCTGCCTTCTATTGTGGTAGGTTGGCTGACATGGAGATGAGCCTGTTGGTCTCTGTATGTGCTCAGGCTGTTGTAGAGCACTACCAGGGCTCTGGGACCTGCTGGTGCTCTGATGCCAGCAACACAAAGGGCCACGAGAATGCTCAGGGGCTGGAACACCTCTGCTCTGAGGACAGGCTGAGGGAGCTGGGATTGTTCAGCCTGGAGAAGAGAAGGCTTCAGGGGGAACTACTAGTGACCTTCCAGGACCTAAAGGGAACTTCCAAGCAGGCTGCAGAGGGCCTGTTTGCAAAGGCCTGGAGGGAAAGGACAAGGGACAATGGTTTTAAATTGGACAAGAGTAGATTTAAACTAGATATTAGAAAGAAGTTCCTCCCCATGAGGGTGGTGGAACACTGGCTCAGGTTGCCCAGGGAGGTGGTTGAGTTCCCATGCCTGGAGGCATTCCAGGTGAAGCTTGCCAGGGCTCTGGGCAAGCTGATGTAGTTGGGGATGTCCCTGCCCACTGCAGGGGGGTTGGACTAGATGAGCTCCAGAGGTCCCTTCCAACCCAAACCATTCTAGGATTGCTAAGTATCCACACGAATCGAGTGGGAAAGACATTACCAAAGCATCTCCAGTGGGACATCTCCAAGAGGCTGCTCTGGGAGATGGACTCATGCCTTCCCAGCACAGGCAGATGCAAATGTAGAGCTGGATTTGCAGCACTAGAGTCCTAGACAAGTCCATGCCTGTCTCATGCAGGAGTGGGAGATAAGACCCCTCTGGCTTCTCAGCCCAGACTGAAGGGAGTCCAGCCAGCTGAGTTGTAAATGTTATTGTGTATTTATAAACAAGAGCAGGCTGGAGGGCTCTGTTTACCTCAGTGGCATGTAAAAGTAAACATCCCAGATGAGTTGATCATTAACTCCCCTCCCCTGCTTTGCTTTCGTGAAGCCTTATATGAATAGGAACATTCCCCCTTGTCTGTTTTTGTTTGCTCTATCTCCACAGGGCTGATTTAATAGCCCTCCTTGAACTTGGAGAAGGCTATCATTTGCTTGCAGATCAAAACAATGCTGGCTGCCTTACATCTGTAAAAACCCCCCGAGTTCTGCTTTACAATGGAGATAAAAATCCTCCCCTCAGTTTCAGAGAGCAAGCAGCAAAACTTTGTGTGGTTTGGGAGTGAAAACAGAGACTTTTCTGAGAGCTTGGGAGCAAGCCAGTTTGATGCATGAATCTCAAGAACTAAATCACATAAATAAGAGATAAGCACGTTTCCTTCCAAGCAAATAGAGGCCACTTGGCTGTGAAAGGCACGTCCTTCTCAAAGAATCAGTGGGAGACTCTAATTCCAGGCTTGCAGTTAGTGTTCCTTTAGGGGCTTACAGGCTGTGTGAGGAGTAGCTGAGTGTTATCAGCCATCTATTGCCAGGCTGTGTGTCTCACACAGCCAGCAGAAAAGTCAATGTAGACTCTTCTCCCACCCACACACTTTCACAAGGAGCCAATGGCGCCACTACTGAACAGGTCTTGTCAAGGGTCAAGGATTTATTTGTCTTGAGTGAGCAACAAACTTCTTTTTCCACCAGCAATAATATTTAGTGACAGCAAGGCACCATCCCTAGGAAGCAGTAGTCTCTCACACAACTGATGCTGAAACAGCAGGCGTGCTGCTGGGTGAGTGCCTGATCCTCAGCGGTGCACAGAAACCTCCTGTGCTCTGGCAGGATTGGCAAGACAGGTGCTGGAGAGGTAGCAAACACCTGAATTGCTGCTTGTGAAACAGGAATCCACCTCCTTCATCTTTCCTTGTCTGAGCTTCAGTGATGAGGGCTTTGCAGGCAGCTCCAGGGATGCTGCTTGGGGTGTTAAGAGGGACAGATGGTCCAACACTGGGCACCAGTTGGAGACTGACAGGTAACTGCAAAGAGCAAGGCTGTCCACATGGGAAATTAGGCAAACAGTCTGTGTCACTTTGCATCCACCTTGATCTCTATATCCCATTTGGACAGTGAAAAGCCAGGGAATTCTGTATGGAGAGAAACCACATGGGTGAGGTCTGGCGCAGATTTCAACTGTAAGTGCTATAACTTGACACAAGCAACTGCAGAGCAAACTCTCTGGTTAGTCTGGAGCTCAGCTGTTGTGGCTTAGGAAGAAGTTTCATGAAATCCCAAAGCAGTCAAGTCAAATCAGGATAAGTTATAGAGGCTCCAGAGCAAGCACCCACAAACTTGGTAGCCTAACCATCTGCTAAAATCAAATGCTCGGAGATGAGCTCCTCTCATCAGCATTTTCCAAAGCTTGTCTTTTCTTGCTTTTCTTTGCTCTGCAGCATCCTGAGAGCCAAGCAGCACTGAAGTTCCCTGGGGCTCCCTGTCCCTGGCTCTCTCTTAGGCAGCCTTGTTCCTGCCTTGCCCCTGAGCTGGCCCAGGCTGTGCTCCTTGGCCCCAGCATTTTGCCTTTCTATCCCTGCAGCCCTGTCATAGCCTCTCACTTATTCTGGGCCATGCTGGCAGCTGTCTTGATTCTTGTAGAGCTACCAAACCACATTTCATGAAGATTGATCACAGAAGCCATTGTTGTCCCGTGTAAAGCCATTTATTTGCTGGTTAATCCCCAGGGTTTCTCCAGAGGGAGAGGGGGGAAAGTGGACAATAAGGGGAGCAAAGAGACCCTGCTTGGCACAGGCTTTCTCAGGGATGTGAAACCCCTGGTTAACCACAGCATGCTTCCACCCAGACACTGGGCTATTTTTAGTGGAACATTTTGGATGGATTGCTGTTCCCTCTGCTCAGAGCCCAGCTGTGATCTTGGGAACTGACTGAGCATTGCCATTACAAGTGGCCCAAGGCTAGTGGGTGTCATGGCCCTTCACTGCATGCCAGGCATCTGTAAGGATGCAAAATCAGGGCAGGGAGCACATCTGACAACCTTACCTCCAAAGGGCTCTTCAGGGCATCCTCTGCTGGGGTCTGGGCTGATGATAACTCACTTAAGGCACCAGAATGGGAACCTGCAGCCCTGCTTTGTCTGTTTGGGTTCTGTTGAGCCACCAGCACTGCATGCAGCTCCTGAGCTGTAAGTGCCTTGTACTGGACCTGCAGAGCTCAACAGATGTGGAGAGCAAGCTGTGTGCAATGATGCTGGAGGCCTGTGAACCTGCAGGTTGGTTGCTCTTGTGCTGTCAGCTCATGTCACAGCTGTGTTGTGGCAGCTCTGCCCTTGTGAAGGGTATTATAGGGAAAAAAACCCAGGGGTCTAAAACTGGAAATAGTTTAAACAGGAGACTGAAGAGTAGCAAATAATGAATTCCACATTCTGGTCTGAGTTTTTGGATGCATAATTATTGGTGTTGAAATTTGTGAGACTCTGTGAGCCTGGGCTCTGAGTGTGTTTACCAATTCCCAGTGGTTGTCCAAATACAAACAATGAATAACAGGAACCACAGTAAGTGCAGCATGGGGAAGGGGAGTGTTGGCTTTGCCCTGTCTCCCCTTTCTGTCACCAAGCAGGAGGAAAGACTTGTCAGGTCTCTTGGAGATGCTGTGGCCATCATTTTCCAGGCCACACAAAGGACATTGGATGCCCAAACCCCTTGCTGGTTCCCAGTTCCCTCTCCCCATGTTTGCTCCTTCTGCTGCTGGCAGGCTGCATACCCTGAGGTACTGGCTCTGAGAGGCTCCTGCCACATACAACTACTCAGTTCATGTCCAAGTGCCATGTCTAGGACTCAACTAGAGCTTTTTCTGTGAATAAATGGCCTTGGGAGCCTGTGGTCATGGCAAAATGGTTCATACTGCCTTCAACAACCTTTGGGCCTAAGGCAGCACCTCCTGTGCCCAGCCCCACATGCTGCCCTGCTACCCAGGAGGTTGCAGCCCCTGGAGCTGCATGACTGGGTCTCCCCACATTGCTCATCTCTTGCCCAGGGCCAAGTCTGGAAAGGGGAGATGCATCACTTGATCTTCAGATGTCACTAGTTCAGGCCACTGCCTCCTCAGTCACAGTCTGATTTGCTATCCAAGTCATTGCTAGGTGAAAGCAAGAGAGATGTATCAGCTATAACATGAGGGAGAGTCATTCCTTGCATGGGTGGAGAGAAAATACATCCCAGGCAATGTCTGGTTTCCTTCAGCAATTGAAATGCCTCTCTGGATGTGAGATGAATATGTGCCCTCACAGTACTTGCAGAGCTTCTCCTTCTTCCTAGTTCATCTCCTGCAGAAATGGAGGTAGGCAAAAATGGCTGGGATCAGGAGTCACCAGTGCTTGGCTTTTAACTAGTTTATGTATCAGTACAGGCTAGGAACTGATCTGTTGGAGAACAGCCCTGGGGAAAAAGCTCTAGGAGTGCTGGTGGCTAGGAGGATGCCCATGAGGCAGCAATGTGCCCTTGTGGCCAAGAGGCCAATGGCATCCTGGGATGCATGAAGAGGAGCGTGGCCAGCAGAGCCAGAGAGGTTCTTCTCTCCTCTCCTCTGCCCTGGGGAGGCCTCCCCTGGAATCCTGTGTCCAGTTGTGGGCCCCTCAGCTCCAGAAGGATAGGGAGCTGCTGGAGAGAGTCCAGCACAGGGCCAGCAAGATCCTGAAAGGAGTGGAGCATGTGGCCTAGGAGGACAGGCTGAGAGAGCTGGGTCTCTTCAGCCTGGACATGAGGAGACTGAGAGGAGACCTCAGCAATGCTTAGAAATATGTGAAGGGTGAGTGTGAGGAGGAGGGAGCCAGGCTCTGCTCAATGGCATCCAGTGTTAGGACAAGAGGGAATGGGAGCAAGTTGGACCACAGGAGGTTTAGTATTAAGCTGAGGAGAAACTTGTTTGCAGTGCAGGTGCCAGAGCACTGGCCCAGGCTGCCCAGGAGCCTGTGGAGTCTCCTTGTCTGGAGCCATTGCAGAGCTGCCTGGACACATTGCTGTGTGCCCTGGTCTAGGTGATCCTGCTCTGGCAGGGGGGTTGCACTAGATGATCTTTTTAGGTCCCTTCCAACCCCTAACATTCTGTGATTCTGATTTTAAATGCTGATGGTATTTTGTTTGCTGGGCCACAAGCTCCCTGCTCCCAGTCTACCTGGAGCAGAGCAGCTGGCTGCTGGCACAGGCACCATGGTGGTGGCACCACAGTGTGACCTATCTGCCAAGGGACAGTGACATATCTGCCAAGGGATACAGGAGCTGTCCTCAGCCACCACTAGGAGTTCAAGTTTTGGCCAGAGCCTCTCCATGTGTTGGCTGCTGGGCAGGAGTCTCGTGTCACTGTTTTAGGTGGCCCTGAGTGCCACTTGGCCATGGGTTTTGCTTGCCTGTGTTTGAGTCACTGCTTTGGGCTGGCTGCTGTCTCTCTAGGTGGCTGTGCTGGCTGATTTCAGCTTAGCCAGCAAACTTTTTGTTGAAACATTGGCTGTACTAAATTTGTACAAAGCAATTCTCATGCTGTCCAGATGCCACTGCTTCTAAAAATAGCCTGGTTTAGTCTGTTTTCCCAGCTTCTTGCCTTGGATCAGTAATACTTTTAATAGTTTTTGCAATATTTTAAGGAGTCATTTGTCCACATCAAACCAGCAATTACTGGGAATAAGAGTCCTTCCCAGTTTCCCTATACTCCCATTCATGCCTTATACAAAAAAAGACCACGAAGAAGCTCTTTTTGCACCAGAAAACAGAAGTTTTGGCTGCACACTTGACAGTAGCTGTGCTGTGTTTTGTTGAGTCCAGGCTTTCCTTGCAGAGCTCCCCAGTACACAAAAGCTGCTGCAAGTCCCTCCCTTGGCACTGGTGCAACATCTGGAATGGGAGCAGGATGGCCCTGAGGGTGTCTAGCATGGTGGTTTGTCATCCAGTGTGGTCAGGGGATAGAGAACCATAGGATGGATTGGCATGGTGTAGAATGAGAGGAGATGGAAAAGGTTGGGATGGAATGGGTTGAATTTGAACAGGATAGATTTGAATGGGATAAAGTGAGTTGGAATTGGGATGGGATAGGAGGAGGCAGGATTAGGTGCCAGGCCAGCATCCAGGAGCAGTTTCCTCTCATTGCTTGCCTTGGTGGGACAAACAGTAATGCATACCTGTGCCTCAGTTTCCCTATCTCTCAGTGAGTATGAACATGCCATTGGAGAACCTGGGAGCTTGGTGGCTGGAGGTCATTATCTCAGCAGTGCTGTTACAAGTGCCAGACACAGATGTTCTCTGTGACACTTTCTTGTTTGCTAATGTATTATTCCATGAAAAATTTACACCATTTCAGAGGCATTTCTGCAAACACAAGCAGCTTTTAAGGACATTGGCATCACTTAAGCATCCAGCAATGTTCCTGAATGCTGTGGCTTTCCCTGTGTTTACTTTTCCTCCTCCTGGACCTTTTGCTCAGCAGACAGGCTGGGGTATTTTCTTCTGGTTCCTGCCTGCATGCAGTGAGCATCCCAGGAGGTGCAGCATTTGCAGAGCCTGCATGAGGCTATGTTGCAACCCCAGGGATGGTCACAGGGATGCCTGGGGGACTGGGAGGAGATGCTTGTGCCAGTGACATCTGACAGGCCTGCTCACATCAGTGGCAGAGGTAGACACTTGAGTTTCCTTGGTGGCAAGCTGATGGGACCCATGACATCATCTCTGCCACCTGGGACAGACCAGCAAGCCAAGAGAACCCTCCCTGCCAACCCTTTCCTAGGGTTGCTTTGGGGTCTCAATGTGCCCAGCAGCCAGAGTGAAATGACCCCAAGAAATCCCAGGCAGTTTGGCTTGGAAGATCTGAGGGAGTTTGCTTTACTCCCAGAACATGTTTGCCTAACAATACAATAGGGAAGCCCTATTTATGGTACAATGCAGCACTCTGCCTGCCAAGATGTGTGGACACTCCCCAGCTCAGGCAGGCACTAGCAGAGCTGCAGTAGGGTCATGTCCTAGCTGCCTGCTCTTACCCTGCATCTCCTGGGTGAAGAGGGGTGCTTGGGGGGCATAGAAAGGTATCCAGCCCCTGGTAGGCACCAATGCTGCTGCTGGCAGGGCTCCTTAGTGAGCTGTAAAAGCTTGTGAGCAAAAAGAATTGGTATTCAAGGTACAGGGCATGTTACCCAGGCAGTTTTTGAGAAGGATGGCTGAAGAGATCATTGGAAAACACTGAATGGTTTTTCAACAGCAAACCTGGGAACTGGTGGAGAATACAGCTTGGTAGGTGCAAGGGTCTCTGCTGGACTTTGCCTTATAGGAAAGTCCACTGCGTCTGAAACACATCATTCACAGCTGGTTTAGCTCTTCACTAAGAGATTTGGGCATGGAAAAGAGTTTGGCAGTGCCCCAGTGTCAGCCCTGGCAGGCAGTGTCCCATGGTGGCTGTTGGGTGAGCATTTCCTTTGGGCCTGATGGACAACCACCCTGCACCCAGGCAGCTGCCAGCAGGGAGGGAGATGTGCAGGCTCTGCAGCATGGCCAGAGATGTGCTCATGCAGCCTGTGTTCAGGGAGCTTTGTGGGGGCTCAAGCAGGGCCCACAATCCTGTTTGCCCACCCAAGTCTCCTCTGTGGGAGCCAGGTCCAATATGCTGCCCTTTATTCTGCTTCTCCTCAGTGGCTGCTAGGAGAACACAGAACAAACAACTGCAGGAACAATGCTTTCCAGGAACCGCGTGCTTCCTCCAAGAGCTCCAAGGTCAGGGTTAGGAGTCCTGCAGAAACCCTACACTCAATGTGGCCAGGGAGCATCCCACCAAGCCATTCTGCCAGTCTCTCTGTCAAAAAACAACCAAAAGATTTGTGACTTTATCCTCTGTTCTCCCAAAAGAGCATTTGAACTTCCAGCAGCCTGGGGTAAGAAGCAGAGCACTTGTGATTTTGCAGGTTGGTGTTCCAGGGAAGGCTCAGGAAGTGCTGAGGATTTGAACTTCAGGTCTTGCAAAAATGGAGGGGAACATGTAGCTGTGGAGTCTCCTTGTCTGGAGACATTCAAGAGCCACCTGGACACAGTCCTGTGTGAGCTGCTCTAGGTGATCCTGCTCTGGCAGGGGGGTTGGACTAGATGATCTTTCTAGGTCCCTTCCAACCCCTGACATACTGTGATTCTGTGATGTGTGGTAAAAGGCTTGTTCCCATAGCTCCTCCAAAAAAAAAATCCTTGCCAGGGTGCCTTAGAGGGGTTGGCTGCATATAAAATTATCCATGAATAAGCTTAACATTAGTGAGCAGGTGGAACTGGGCAGGGTTCAGGAAATTATGCAAAGAGAGCAGACAAAGGGCTGGGCTGCAATTGCTCTTTGTCTAGGGGAGCAGGGCTCACTTTGTGCAGTCACAATGAATTAGTGCAGGGCACAAAGGCAGGCAATTTCAGATTTGATGAAACTGTTTGCCAGCATTCATATGTTAAATGATTATATGCTACTATCAGTATGTGTATCTCAGGAGACTCACAAGTGAATTTGTTGAGGGCAGAGTGTAGTGTAACAGGAGATGTAATTAATAAGCCAAGCAAGAGGGTAAAAAAAGAGCAAATTTGTTGTGGTTTTTGCCCAGTGACCAGGGGTGTCAAGTCAGGAAGAAATGAGTAAATGGATGAACACAGATGCATGGTCTGGCATTTAAGATTCTAATGCAAATGCTAATATTTTAGGCAGGTTCTTGTCTCCCATCTTCAAAACTTTAGCCACACATCCGAGCTGCATGGCATCCCCCACACTGGCAGATGCCTGCAGAGGCAGGTCAGGGTTGTTCAAAGGCATTCCCAGCGTAAGGATTATTTTGCCTTTATGCTTGCTGTCCATTCAGTCTTTTGTGAGCTGCCAGGAGGAATGAAATGATATTCAGAACAGGAGTGAGGATTAGAAACCCCTCGTGTCAGCTGCACAATGTTCAGCTGGAGGAGCCACAGAGGATGCTGTGAGGCAGAGATGATGCACAAGCTGACATCACCTTTGCTGCAGGTGGGGATTGCAGGGACCTCACACTCCAGGTGTGCTGCTTTCAACCCCTGCTTCCTCCACATGTGAAAAGATGTCTCTGAAAACACAAGTCTTCCCAGCAAAGCTGCAGAGATTTGCTCAGTCAGCAGCTCCAGGCCACAGGAGAGGGCAAAAGTCCTTTTTGCCACATGAGATGATGTTCAGGGATGGCTCCTGACTTTGTCTCGATCAAAATCACCATAGGAAAGGCAGAATAAAAGGAGATAGAGAATGAGTTGCAAACATTGCCTCTATGCAAGTAGTTTAACAAGAAAAAAAAAAAGCTACAAGAGAGACTGAAGGAGGAACTGGTCCTTGGTGGTCCTGCTGGATCATCAGGCTGGCTCTGTTTCCCAAAGGCCATCAGCAATAGCTGTAGTTCCACTTCTGGCTCAGTGAGATGAGTGAGTGAAGCCACCCATCAGGTGCATTTCTGCTGTTAACAGTGAGCTCTAGGACAGCAGAGAAGGTTCAGGCTTGCTCTGCTTTCTTATGACCACCAGCAAGCCGTGGCACTGCTGAAACAGCCCTGGTGTCACCCCTGGTGAGCGAGCTCATCCTCACTCCCTGCCTGCTACAGCCAGACATGGAGCGTGGAAACAGCCCAATGAGCCTTTTTTATCCAAGAGCACCCACTGAGGAGCAGCTCCTGGCTTGCTCCAGCCTGGGTTGTCCCCATGTCACCCTGTGCTCCCTCCATGCTGGTATCTGTGGCTCCGCTGCCCTGCATGCCGACTCAGTGCCGGGAATGGGATAAAACATGGCACAGGGAAACTCAGCAGGCCGGGAAAGGCAATCCTGCCTGCAGCAGTAAGGAATTAATCAAGAGCTGTGCTGATAAAGCAACTGGCCGTGCTGCTGGGAAGGGGATGACTGGCAGCAGGAGGTGAGTGAGCTGGCAGTGGGCTGCCAGGTCCTCTGCCTCCAGAGCCTGCCTTGGGCCTCTCCCTCCCCACCATGGTTCTTCCTGACCAGCACCAACACAGAGATGGGAGCACTCTCCCTTATTTATGTGTCTATATCCATAGCCTACAGCTCAGGCTGTGTTCCCAAAGCACTTTCCAACTGCACTGTAGGTATGAGATTACGTGGAATGGTCATCTCTGCAGGCTTGGGATGTCTGAGTCCCTGGTGTGCAGGCAAAATAGGAGTTACAATGGGCAGTGGAGGAATTGCCACAGCTCCCAGGGCTCTGGAGCTGAGCTGGGTGGCAAAGCTGGGACCTAGACCCCTACAGATAACGAGAGCAGTGAATTGATCTCCATTATGATGATTGGCAGCTACCAGGTTTAAGTTGCTTGCAAAGGGATTCACCCAGGCCCAGCTTAGATATGTGTCTGTGGCCAGATTTGAAGCAAGCTGCACAGTGAGGGGTCCTGTAATGTCACCTTGTCACCAGCTCTGCCCAGGTCCTGGCAGCACTTTTTTATCAGGACAGTATTTCCCCTACAGCCTTTTAATTCCTGTTCTGCTATTGCCAGCTGTCTTCTTTCAAAGCACTTTCCTCTCTCTCCAAAACAACAAAAAAGACACCAGAAAGTGCATCAAGATTTTTATCTGGAGCCAGAGGGCCCCTGGAGAGCAGCCTCCTGCCTCCTGGAGGGGAGGGCAGGCAGTGCCAGGAGTCATGGCTGGGCTGTCTGGCTCAGTGCAGGGCTCATCATCACCCACGAGGCACCAGATTGCAGTGAAAGGTTTTATTGCCCAGTCATCTAGCCTGTATCAGTCAACTATTTGGCTGAAGGAGAGGTGTCCATTCAAAGCCAGTTTACAGCAGTGTCTTTATTTTTATTTTAAAAGCATCTGGAAATTAAAAATCCCCTTTGGCACTCTTCCACTTTGGAGAGAGAGCCAGGTCTGTCATCTGGCCAAGCAGCCCTGCTCTGGCTGAGTTGGGTGGATCCAGTGCTAGGAGGTTTCTCTAACTTGAGCAGACGTGGGTTGCTGGCTTTCTTCCAACAACTCCACAAACTTCCCACATTGAGCATCAGTTTGGTCTTCACACTCTATGTGTGACACAGCATGTATGTCACTCAGAGCCATTTGGGGTGTGTGCCATACCCAAACTCTATGTTCTTCCCCCAACCCAGGGACATCTGTCAGATGGTGCTTAGGCCAGTACAAAGAGCAACAGGTTGGTTGGTGCATGTAGAGTTGACCCTGAGTGAATGGCACCAATGCAAAAGGTGGGTTATTTATTTCCATTTTCGGGTGGCTGCAGGTTTAACAGATGTTGGTCACCCCCAAAAACAGGTCCCCAGTGGTGTGTCCCAGCTCTGCACAGAGAGCTGGCAGCCCTGCATCCCATCTCAGTGGCAGCGGTGTGTCCCAGCTCTGCACAGAGTGCTGGCAGGCGATGGCAGCGGCAATGAACCCCAGCACAGTCCCAGCGTGTCACATGAAAGGAACTCTGGGAGTCTCACAGCGTTTGGCGGGAACTTGCTCCCTTTTTGTCCTGGGACGCCATGAGGCATTCGCCATCTTGAAAAGACCCCACAGTGGGAAGGAGCGTCTCCATCTTGATCGTGAGCTCACCACACAGCCAGGGTTTCTTCTCCCTTCATTCCAACACCATCCAACTCCATCCAACACTCTGGTTCCCTCCATTTGCCATCCCAGCTCACCTCATCTCCTTTTCACCCCAACTGGACTCTATTTTTGCAGGTGAGTGTGGGGCAAATGGCATCTGGTGGAGAGAGGAGGGGCTGGGAGGTTTGCTAGTATTGTACTTAACTGTTTCCCTTTCTTGTTATTTTTCTTTACCACTTTTGCCCTTGGGTGTGGATGTGATTTGTTTGACTTCCTTTTCTGTGTGTGGGGGAGGTATTTTATTGGGGTTCCCCCCAAAATTGTCCTTCTAAAGTAGGACACTGTGCTTTTGCCAAGAAACATTGGACCAGATGATCCTTGAGGTTCCTTCCAGCCTGGTATTCCTGGTATTCTGTGATTCTATTACCTCATCAGGCTGAGGAGAAGAATTCAAATAGGCACAGATCCATCACCCTTCAACCTACTCTTCTCACCCTGCCCTGTCCCATCACCTCTTGCTTCCAGGTACAGTCTTAATCTCTGCTCCAGCATGCTGGGAGACATAAGCAGGGACTCTTCTCTAATCTTAGCTAAGCTCTTGCAAAGCCTTTCTGCACATAGACAAACTAGAGTTTTTCAGAGGCTCATAAAACTGAAACAACCATGGTCAGATCCTTATGGCAATGGCAACATGCCCATCTTTTGCACAAAGCCTAGCCTCTCCCATTGGATTTCAAGTCCCTCTTTCAAAGTATGGAAGCATTAGATCTTTCCAAATAAAGGATTTCCTGAATTATTCCAACACTAAAAAAGCAGTGTATTCTTCTCTGCCCTGGCTCTTGTAGACAGTTGAAGTACTTGGCTGAAATGTTCTTAAAGAAGAAGAAAAAGCCAGAGTCATGATGTAAGAACAGGATCTTGCACTGAGAAGGGACAAACAACCTCCAGAGCAGACTGTGCTACCAACTCTGCCTCTAGCAAGATCTGCCAACTTTGTGAGCATTGTCCATTGTTTAAAGAATCTAATCAAGTTATATATTCCTTTTGAAGTCAGGCAACTTTGATTTAACAATGGCTTTGGAACTTTGAATATCCCAGTCTTTTCTAGTTTGTCTTCCATGATGGTTCCTTACCTGTCTCCCATCATTGAATAAATCATTAGAAACATAAACCAGATGCCTAATGTTAACAATAACTTTAGAGAGCTCTGCTTCCCTTAAGATGTATGGGCAATGACTAACACACTTTTAGCCTCCAGACTTAATTTAAAGCATTCTGAAATTGGACACTAGTGAGATGAAGGCTGCCCAAGACAATAACTTTTACATTAAAAATAATCTGTCTTTAGCAGCAACAAAGTCAAGATTGCCCTCCTTCAGCCCTGGTGGCTCAGGACCCTCTGCAAGCCATGGGGTGCACTTAGATGAATTCATGCCTGAAGATGTTGGAAAGGGAAGACCTTGCATCACCTTAAAGAAAAGAATGTGTCTGTGTTTGAATGCATGGGAGCAGAGGATTATGCAGCTTGTGGTGAGCATGCAGCAGCCAAGCATAGCTCCTTGCAGCAAAGCTGGTGCTGTTGTCAGCTGAGATGTGACAAGAGACAGTGCTGAGTCTCCAGACACAATGGCTCTGTCCTGCAGGAGCAGCAAGTGGTTGAGTTGATCTCATTCTCTGTGTCACCAACTGAGCTAAAGCACTTGGAAGCCTGGAAGTCACCCTGGTTGAAGACAGATCACCAATGTGTGGAGCAGCTCCAGGGGGATGTGTTGGTGGAACACAGGCTGTTTCTGACCCAGAGACCTGCAGAAAGCTAACAGCTGCTCCAGAGCTTCTCTGTAAGGAATATATGGCTTCACAGAGGAACACAATTAAATGCATTACTAGTACAGCTCTGTTAGTGTCTGGAGATTGAGCTCTGGCAGAGAAACAAAGTTTTGAATGTTTACTTCAATATCCTTTCACTTTCCTATGCCTGCACACACTGAGCCCATAGTTAGGTTAAATTTGCCGTTTTATGTGTATTTTTTTGGTCATCCCTTACTTACAAAGTTTGCTGTCTTATTCTTTTGAAGCAATAGCCAAAAAAGTGGAGAGAAGAAGGAACGATGGGAGGAAATCTTTGGATTTGTAAAAGTTAGGGAAATCTATATTAGTTGATCTCTTCCACACAGGATGCTTTGCCTTTGTGATGTACCAGCACAGTGTGGCACAGCAGCAAGCTCAGGGCAGAATTTCCTTACAAGAATGAACTAAGAAGAGTCATTGCTAAAAATGATGGGAGGCTAATGGGGAGCTCAGGGGGGGTTGTTATTTCTCCTGAACTTCATGGCAGTACCTCTGTTTTGTTCCAAGACCTTTGTGTAACAGCTTCCCAAGCAACCTGCTCACACTGAAGCTCAATGCTGTGTTTGAAGTCATGGTAAAGATACTATCTGAACAATAAAAACACACCAAGACAATCAGGGGAAGATATGCCAGGAGCTTGCCCTTTGATGAAATTGGTGTTACCTTTGTATCACAGCTTGGTTTTTCCTCATTTCCAGCTGCTTGGTGAAGCTTCAACCTTGGAATTTTTTTGTATTCTGATTTTTTCCAAAGCAAACTCAACAAATTATTTGCTGTGAGGAACAAGGCAAAGCACAGAGTGGCTTCAGAGGAGTGAAGACTCTAGACTCAACATCTCCCAGGAAGCCTTTGCCACCTCCTTCACCTCTGTGCTCCTTGCTAAAACCAGACCCCACTGGCTATCCAGCCAAGCTTGCAGCACCAAACCTACCTCCAGAGGAAGTTACTAGAGCACTACAATATAAAAGACTATAATTTATGCATCTTTAGCCATGTTTTTTATTATGCCAAAGAAGAAGCAAAACCTGAAAAGCATCTTTTTCAGAAAATGTTAATTCTGTGTGAAGTTTTTTTTTCCTTATAAAGAATGATTTAGCTGTCTCTGAGGTCTTTGTACAACAGAGCACATGGATGTTCTGCTTCCTTTACATCTGAGCTACAGATCCCAGGCAAACAGCTCTCCCATGGTATTGTGGGGGGTGGGATTCATGACAAATGGGAATCCTTTACAGGAAGCTTTCATTTTCTCATCTGAAAGATTCAAAACCTTAGTAGCTGCCAGAGTCCTGTGAACTTTCCTATCTCTTATGCCATCACCACTACAGTGAGCCAGATTTCCTTTCTATGACCAAGCAGGAAAAGAGAAAAGACAGAAATGACTACATTACAGGATACCTTCTCCTCAGACCCACTTAGCAATCACTTTGTAAAGTGATATGAAAGGTTATTTACACTGGGATACATCTGAGGGGATGAATAAGAGCAAATGCTCCAAAAGGGGATCACAGCTGTTTCCTTTCTTACCCTTGCCTGCCTCTGCTGCTGAGCAATCCTCCTCCTGCTGGCAAGTGAGCTGTGGCTGCTGTGCTCCTGGCCATGCTCAGATGGGATCCTGGCAAACTGCTGTAAAAATTGGAGAAAGAAACATTTTAAGTAGTATTATTGTCAAGGGTTAGGGCTANAACCTTAGTAGCTGCCAGAGTCCTGTGAACTTTCCTATCTCTTATGCCATCACCACTACAGTGAGCCAGATTTCCTTTCTATGACCAAGCAGGAAAAGAGAAAAGACAGAAATGACTACATTACAGGATACCTTCTCCTCAGACCCACTTAGCAATCACTTTGTAAAGTGATATGAAAGGTTATTTACACTGGGATACATCTGAGGGGATGAATAAGAGCAAATGCTCCAAAAGGGGATCACAGCTGTTTCCTTTCTTACCCTTGCCTGCCTCTGCTGCTGAGCAATCCTCCTCCTGCTGGCAAGTGAGCTGTGGCTGCTGTGCTCCTGGCCATGCTCAGATGGGATCCTGGCAAACTGCTGTAAAAATTGGAGAAAGAAACATTTTAAGTAGTATTATTGTCAAGGGTTAGGGCTAGGTTGACCACTAATCCACTCTCTGTTACCTCCTCTATCTATTCCCCACCCCCTGGGAAGGGAAAGGGAGTAAGAGAGAGACTTGTAGATTGGAAAAGAAAACTGAAACAACTTTAATGTAAATAATAACAATAAAAGAATATATATATATATATATACTGGGATTCAGGATCTCTTGGTTCAGGATGGAAGGCAGAACAGACAGAGTCCTCCCCAGATACCAGCCACTGAAAAAGAAAAGAACAAGAAGCAGCAGCTGACCCTCAGCTTTATACTGAATATGATGTATATGGAATGGAATAGCTTGTTGGTCACTTTAGGGTCACCTGAACTCTCCTGTCTGTTCCTCCTTGCAGGTGTTACCTTTTACTCTGTACCCCCCAACAGGGCACACAAGATTTAGCAGTGACCTTGGTTTGCATACCAATCCTTGGTAGTAAATCTAAACATTAGGTCTTATCACTGCTAGAAGAAGCCACTGTCTGTAAAAACATGCTGTTAACTTCAGAAAGTGCAGCTCTTGAGAAGAGCTTTAGCTAGAAAGTCAAATCACTGAACAGAATTTGTTCTACTCTAACCCAAATCAGGACAACCATCCATTCACTAGCAATTTAATTTCCTTTTTAGTTTGTTCAGTTCCTGTTTGGTTTTAGAAAGAGGTATCCAGTCTCTGTGCATGGATGAGGGCAGTCACACAGACAACAGTGCTTCCTGTAGGAGCAGATCTGCTGCTGCATTGGCAAGAACAGCTTCCAGGAAGAATAGGATAGACTAGAAAGCTAAGTAGCATTGCAAGAGGAATGGTTTCTAGCAGTATATTGCACAGCTGTCCCACCATTGCCAACACAGCCTTCCAAACACACAGCCATGGTGGGATGCACAGCAAAGGCTGGAATCACAGGCATCCATTCAGTGCAGCTGGCAAAAGGATTGTGCATCTAAAAATAACGATGGCGATAGTCAAAAATCAAGGAAATGCACTGCTATATCTCTTCTGGTGACTCTGAATTCTTCCTCTTAATTTCTCCATCTTTTGACTGTGTTTTCAAACCCTTATCAATGAGCCCACCTGCCTAGCAAGGAGAAGGGGCACAGAGTCTTTAATGAGAGCTTGTAAGATTGGTAAGATTGACAGAGAGATAGACAATAGGCTAGCAAAGGCATAGAGTGCTTTGGGAAAACTCTATCAAAGAGTCTGGAGAAATAAACACTGGAAGNGCTTGGAAAAAGCGCTTGGGAAGAGTGTGGATGGAGCCCTCCCGGGAGCTGTGTTCACGAAGCCTGGCCATGAGTGAGTGAGTAGGGCTCCAGGACCTTTGCCAGTCACTGATGGGAGGTCACACTCAGGCAATCTCAGAGCCTATGGTTAAAATCTGGGTGAGTGACTTAACAGCCTCAAAAATTGCCATAGTGACTAATCCTCTGAGTGTTGGTGTTGTCCTCATAATCATAATCTTGACAAGTATCAAAGAAAAAGCAAAGGATCACATTTGCTCTTAAAGGGATGTCTAGTCATAATATTCTGTTCCTGCAGGTCAGTTGCATTGTGGGGAGGACATAGTCATCTCCAAGCAAATGTTGCAGAATCTGTTATGCTAACTGATAGGCTTGAAATATCCCATGTACAAGAGATGCCAATGCACACTTCATTGATACTAGACACAACTGAGGGTAGATTATGTTCTACCCTGGAAATGTGCATACAAGTTTTATTTCTACCTTCACTGGGAAGAAGACAGACTTCTGCATTCCTGTACTTTTCATAAGTCTTGCCTCACGCTGCTAGATCTTGTGACAAAACTTCAGTCCTGAAGAACTGTGGTGAGAGAGCTTTTATCAAGGGTACTGCAGAGGCTGCTTATTTCTCCTTTATGCCATAGGTTCAGATAAAAAGGACCACTGGGGAGTGGGTTCAGCCCCAATTTATGCATCTAAATGGTGATGCAAAGATCAGAAAAATAGCAAATTTTATTCTTCCTGGACTTCTGGGGCAGACTGAGCATCTTTGACCTCTTTGGATGCCTTGGGGACAAGACTGGCAGAGCTGTTTTCTTCTTATCCCTGTTCCTTATGCAGCTTTTAGTGTTATATGTGAGGAGATCACAGCAGAGAAAAAGGTACAAACCTCTCTTTTCTTAGCCTCTTGGCTAAACTTCAAATATTTCAGACATTTCTGCTAGGGGTTGATTCCCCCAGTGAGTCTCAGGGCTCTCATCTCTGACTGCTGTAAACCAAAGAGTGTTTAGATGAGATCAGCACATGCCAATACTGCTTTACACTTCACCAAATCCTACAGCAATGGGCAACCCAACCCTCCAAGCCCCTCAGGGATCTTAGTAGTGTCCTTTTATCTAGAGGACAGGGAGAAAAACATGATGGAAATCATGCAAATGATGACATGCCAAAAATCTGTTTGATCTTGTGAGACCACTGGTAAAGAATTCAACAAAGATCTTCACCAAGTCTTTCTCTAAAGGAAAAAGTAAGCCCACTTTAAACCCTGCTTTTCCAATTTGGATGTTGAAATCCATATTGCAGCCCTTTAAAACAGCCAAACTCTGTAGGAATTGCCACAGAGAGTCAGACACAGAGGTCTGGCTGCCAAGTGTAGAAGAGAAAAATGTGAGATTCTCTGTAACAGGCAAGCATGGGACAATCTCCCTTCCCTTAGAAGAGCTCATCCAAGCCCTGGAGCCTAGCTAAAACATTAAAGCAAGAAGTTTTGCCCTACTCAAACCACTGTTGACATCAACTCTCCAGCAATGGCTCTTCTCCAGAGGAAAAGACTGCAAAGCTTTTGATAATTTTATGGAAACACCTCATCATAAGTATTCTCTTTACCATCTCCCTCCCAGAAGCATACTAAGCTCTCCAATAAAATACAACTAGGGACAGAACACCTTGTGGTCTTTGGATACCTGATAGTATGGAGAAGCCTTCACTGGCATGGCTGCTTCAAAGCCATGGGTGATGCTTGTGTGAGGAGCCTGAGTTCCTGACTTGGAGGCACTTGAATCTCAGGGAAGGGAGCACAGGGCAATTAGTCACTGTAAAGCAGTCTAACAAGGCTAAAGATTTAGGAATTGCCTAGGCCCCAGTAAAATCCAGTGCTTTATATGACTTGAGATACACTTGAAGGAATCTGGCTAATCTTTGACTCTCCTAGTAAATCATTCATTGAGGCCATCTGTGAAATATGAGAGGAGCAGCTTCAACCCAAGATTCCCACTTAGCAAAGCTCTTACTAGCTTGGCTGAAAAGAAGCTTTTCTGATAAAGTTGATAGCTAGTCCAAGCCCTCATGATTTCCAGCAGCAGTAATCCTTCTGGGGAGATTAGAGGAGCAGCCCTTCAAGGTCCTGAAGTATGGCCATGCATTTCAGCAAAGTTTAAGGGGGAAAAAAACCAACAGCAAACCATCCACAGCACTTGCCAGGGCCTGGCCCAGAGGTGTACCTCTCTACTCTTTCTTTTGCAGCAGCCTCTGCAGACAGGTCTGACAAACAGCCCTCAAAGCAGCTGCTCACAACCCCTTCAGGACAGGGAGCATTTGTGGGGCTCAAGGAAAGCATCAAGGAAGAAATCTGGTACCTTTGTGGCCAAGATTGAACTGTGGTTTTGTTCAAGGAAAGGCATGGACATCCATCTCAAAAGCAATATTCAGCTCTCACAGCTGAGCCCAGAACCCACATTTCCCTGTTTTGGGAAATTTCATGGCCTGAATCAAATGAGTACAGTGTGGGCTCATGTCACTTGAGGAGGAATAGGTCATCCAAAACACTCCCACCAGCTCTCCACGCCAGGCTGCTTATCTGTGTCCTCCACCCAGATTTGATTCCTTATTTTCAGCAGTTAAGATTTTCTCCACAGGCAATATTACTAACCTGGGAAGAGAGGAAAGTCCTCATGCAGATACTTCATCCTGCAAAACAAAATCATTCAGCTTACAGATAAAATGGGCTGAACACCTAACCACAGCATTCAAGAGCAGGAGTTGCAATCCATTTCCTCCAGGAGTTTTTTGACTTGCTAGTTGGGCTTTTTTTCATCTTCTAGTTTCTGACCTCTTAGGATCTGCAATTCCCAGATGGCACAGCTAGAAGGAACAGAGAGTTTCAAAGTGAAAGATGAGATGTCCCAACTCCTAGAGCCAAATGCTTCAAGGGAAGTGAAGCAAAAATGCAAACAGGAGAGAAAATAAGAGTGCAGCAGGGCTGGAGACACAAGCCTACAGTCTTACCTGCTGCTGGGCTTTGCAAGAAGATGAGGCTTGTGGCCTGGGAAGTTAAGCAGGTTCCACCTTTGAGCTCTGTCAAAGCCATGCTGTATAAACCCAGACATTTATATCATGTTTGGCATCATGCAGAGATACAATCACAGAAGGGAAAATACACCCCCTCCTCCCCTGTGCTTAAGCTAGGCAATAACATGCTTGGCTTGATGTTGAAGTCTTCCAGAAGTGTTAGTCCAAATCACAGCACTCTTGATGAGCAAGTGAAGTTGGGCAAGTGATTATATCTGGGACCAGCATGGCTAATGAACACTAGGAGCTGTAGGTCCTAGAAAGGCAGAGATCCTCTTTGCTATGTGAGCTTTAACCAAAGTTTGGTGGGATAATCCCTCTGAGCTGTGGTTTGTAAGATTTTAACTATTCTTTCTGTTTTCCTTGGCTCTCTGGTGGTTGTTCCACTGAGCCTTGAGCTCAGTAACTCTGTGGAACACAACACATTTTCTGCCTTCTCCCTGAAATCTCAGATCTATCACAGTAGCATCTCGTTGACCAACTTGGTGCATTTTCTGTCATGGAAGGAATTAAGTCAAGGTGAGGAAGATTGGAAGTTGCTTTATTTTGGTTTTAAACCCAAGAGCTCTTCCTCTCCCCTTTCTAAGTATATAACTGTTGAAGAAAATATTTTACCCTGTGCATCAGCTAAGGATTTAGAGAATTGCTTCCTCTCTTTCCAGTTAGCTGTAATAAACACTGTAAACACCCCTTCCTGTAATGCTGTTTCTATTCTTAACATGTTCTGTAGCATGTTTGATAGCCAGGACAGCCAGCTGTGGTAGTACTGAGCTGCAGCTTGCAGATAGAGCAGGTCTGGATAAAGAAGCAGTAGAGAGAGCAGGCAGCATCCACTCCCTGGGGCTGATGCAAGTAGGGTATCTCCTGTCTCTCTGTCAGCTGGTCCCTGGGACAGAGATTTTTCCATTAGTTGGATAGGACTCAGGTTGTTCAGCAGAAAGCTACTCTGACCTCCTAAAGATGGCAAGCTTGGTGAATCCTCCATCCTTCAAATCACACCCAGTGTGAAGACTGCAGGAGCATCTGTTCTAAATCCTCTTCTCTGGGCAACAACAGGAAGCACAACTTTCACAAGACTCTCTCAAAAGGAAAAAACCATCACCCAGGCCTTTTCTTTGCATGCACTGCACCCCTCCTGGAGCCCTTGGTGACCTAAGTTGTTTAGAAAGTAAATGGAATGGGAGTGAGCCAGAGAGACAGTAATGGTTATTTCTCCAAGAAAGAAAAGCTTAATTTTACCACAGGGATCTTGTGTCTGCCATGACCTCTCCAACAGTTCAGAGGAACACAGGAGGTATTAACCAGCACTGAGGACTGGTTCATTCTTTCAGATTTGTGAAGAGTTTCGTCTTAATTCTTTACAGAAATAAAATAACCACCAGCTAGTCCTCAGCTGGTAATGTGCAGCTTCTCCATAGCTTATAGCATTCTCCTTTTTCCATCTAAGCAAAACACACCTAGGGCTTGTAATCTCTGGGCTACATCTGAGATGGTCAATGCATGAAGAGCAGGCACCATTACATGAGTGGCAGCCCAGGAGCAGCTGGTTCCTGAAAAGATGAGAGGAAAGGGAAGTAGGAAGAGGATTACCAGGCTTAGAACCATTTGGCATTTGCTCTTGGTTAATATCTGTTCAGCTAACAGAAAATGGAGATCAAGAGCTCAGATTTTTCCATGCAATCTAAGTGAGCTAGCAGTTGGGCTTCATTCAAGGGATTGTTCTAATGGATAATAATGTCTTATTATGACTGAAGGGCTTATTACTAGAATGTTGTACTCAATTCAATCACCAGAACTCACCAGATACTGTCCCTCTGCTGGGAGCTTCAGTTGTCTGAGAAGGAGCCTCAGAGTTGCGTGATCATCCCTAAAACCTTCTCCCCTAAGCTCCAACTTTGGAGAACAACTTGTTCATCATATGCTGAATTCAGCTTTGGAGTAACTCCAGTGAAAACAAAAGGAATAACAACAGGAATGGATTAGGCCCAATTGCTTTCACATTTCTCCAACTTGAATTTCCAATTCCAACGCTCAAGGAGGATTAAAAACCCCAACGTATGGCAGAGTGACAAATACACTTCAAAACTTACCTCTGCCCATCCTGTGACCTCATGTCCCTTGGAAAGTGCACCAAGGTGAGCTTCCCCAAGCTTCCCCATAAACAAAACCCTGCTGTCATCTGGCAGGAGCAATAGATATTCCTACTTCTGCCACTGTTTTTGCAGAGAATCATCAAGCCCATCCTGCAGTTCTAGGCTGCTCCACTTGTGACTATTGACCTTGCAAACATCTGAAATAACTAGTATCTGCCAAGCTGAGATACAAAGTCATGAGGGTTTCATTTCATACAAACATGCTGAGCAAGCTTGAATGGTGTGTGTCCTGTACTGACCCCATTTTCTGGGGAGAGCTGTGTGCAGGTCAGGAGAGGGCACAGTCTCACCTACAAATCCTTATCTGACAGACTGTCACCTTGGCATCTCTCTGTTTAAATAGATGTGAACCAACAGAGAGCAAGTGGAATAATGACCAAGACGGAGAATCCCAAGCTCCTCTACTGGCTATTGAACCATGCTTTCTCTCACTATTTGCTGTACCACTCACTCACTAGCTTTTAAGTAAGTTCCTTCTAACTTTGACTTGCTGTTTCCTGATGGAGCTGCTGAGCCACAGGTGAGGAGTTGCTTCCCCTGGGCCAGTTCCTCAGTGCAGCTTTCAGTAGCTGCCATGTGAAATTAGCCCAAGAAACAAATGTTGCTCTGTTTTTCCACTGGGATTTTTTTCCCCAGGTTATTTCAGTGTGTTATAAAGGAGGTAACAGAATTATTCAGTTCTCAAAGAACTAAACTGCAAGTCAGAAGTCCTGAGTTCAATTCCTTGCTCATATTGAACCAACCGGAACCATCTGCCCTCCTGGTGCCTCCACACATTCAATTTGAGTTTTAATAATCATAATGACACTCCAAGTTATTCCTAAACAAAGAAGAAGATTCTAAAACATCCCAGCAGCACAAAATGTTAAGACCAGGTTTGACCCAGGAACTTTAGAAAGTAAATGCCCAGCTTCATTCAACTAACAGGCTGGAAACTGAGGAGTTCAGCTCAGCTGCTATCTAGCTCCGAAATCACTGCACATTGTTTGCAAACTTATCAGGAGTGACTTGAATTGTGAATTAGCTTGAGCAAGGCAGCTGGCAGGCTGCTGAAGCATACAATGCCTGCTGAATCTGCACTTCCTGTTGGAGACGTGCAAAGGAGAAGGCAAACTATGAACGAGCAGAGAAACCGCTCCCAGCTCAAGGCAGAAGGACGTGCAGCACAGGCACACCAAGGCCAGCCAGTGATCCAGGGGCCAAAGCAGAGCTCCCAGCAACAGTGGTGCTGACAGGGCTCAGCCCCTGCACAGCGTGTGCATGGAGAGCACTCAAAGCATTTTGTGAAGAAGATCAGGCTCAGCCATCTTCCTCCACCTCCTCGCTAGGCTGGGTTAGCCCGCAGAGCTGCAAGGGCAGCGGTTGGACCTTCCTTCCCAGACCCACAGTGTGACCCTGCAGGTAGCTCCCCAGCACACAGCCCAGGGCTGGTGATTGCTTATTTTCACATCTTGGTTTTCAGTACCTAATCTGCTCTGTTTCAGAAGCAGCAGCAGACACCTAGATGTCCTCTAGCCAGCATTACCCAAGCACTCACCTGGACAAGGCATTGGAACCCAGCTGCACGGTTGGATGCTTGCTCCATGCAGGTAGATGTTTCCCTTTCACTGCTGGTTACAAAGCTGAAGCTGCTGTAAGTTCTCCAAGAGCCAGGTCTGTGTGTGCCACAAAGAGCAAGAACAGAAAGATGCTTTCTGCGTGCAGTCTGGTGGAAACACTGCAGCATCAGCACCTCAGGAGAAAACCTCAGACTGGGCACTGCAATTCACTGAACCTAAGTGAACTGTGCCACAGCAGGATTCTAAAAGACTTCATGAGGCTGGGAAAAGAGCCAATGTGCAACCTACTTCTAGAAAAGCTCTCTTGCTGCAAGTAGGGCCTTTTCATTCACTACAGGTTGTCAGTAAATTTGATCCAAGCCTCCTCTAGCACGAGATTGTGTTATTTATAACCCAAGAGCACCTGCCTTTTTAAATTAGTTTTTAGTACAAACCTCACTCTGGAAAGACAGCATTTACGCTAAAAGGAAGAGGTCAGATTGCAGGTGAGAAGAAAGAAAACATTAGGAATCTCTTAGCAGTGGCAGCGAAAGGAGCCAGGCAGTTAAGAGACACTTCAGGCAGCGCTGCCACTGCCCCAAGAAGCTTCTGTGCTTTGCAAGCCACGAGACGCCATCCTGTGGTCACCCACATCACCTTAACTGCTCACAGCTGCTCCTAGGCAGCCAAACCAGCTAGACAGGCGTTGTGTCTGTGTCTGCTGGCCCTTAGGCCCATCGTAAGTACTATGAGCACACTGTTTGAGCTGGAAGTTAGCTTAAAGAAAACAGAAGTTTTATATCAACCCGCACCTCAGGAAGTTTTTCATCATCCTCATATCATCATTGGCGATTCAGAGCTTAAATCAGTCCAACAGTTTAATTCCCTAGGCAGCCTCATCTCCTTGGATGGTAAGATTGACAGAGAGATAGACAATAGGCTAGCAAAGGCATAGAGTGCTTTGGGAAAACTCTATCAAAGAGTCTGGTGAAATCAACACTTGAAGAAAAGTCCAAAGCTCAGTATTTCTAGAGCCATTGTGCTGTCTACTCNATTGGCCTTTGCAGCCATCAGTGCTTGGAAAAAGCGCTTGGGAAGAGTGTGGATGGAGCCCTCCCGGGAGCTGCGTTCATGAAGCCTGGCCATGGTGCACGCTGTGCCTTGTTGCTAGGCTGAAAAATATGAGATTACATTCAAAAAATACCTGGTAAATCTCAGTAAGTGCAAGTTGTAAGATGTGGCTGTGGCATGGCTGGCTTGCCACCTGCATGCAGCTAGACTACAACCCTTCTTCCTCAGCATGGCTCTTCTGTTGGCAGCAAGGATAATCATGACACAGGAAAATGATTGCTTTCTCTACACCAGCCTCCTGCCATACCATGCCCTCTCCTTCCTAATAGGTGACATTTCTCCTGCTCCACTGTCACACTTTCTAAGGTCCCTTGACCAACCAGGTCCCACTGCACCTACAGCTTTTTTGGGCATCTTTGTCCGACTTCTAACAGCCTCAATTTCCCTCTCATTTCCCCTTTACTACCATGAAGAGTCTTGCCTACTAATGCCTAGGACATGTTTGATAGAAGTTGCCAATCCTGTTCAATAACTAGGCTGCTAAAAGACAAGAAGTTGAGCATCCAGCCTTGCTTTGCTTGGTCAACAAAAGCAACTCTAACCTTCAAGGCTGAGGCAAACTCAGTGTAAAGGGACCATGTGGGAAGCTGTCAAAGTCCACACAAAGTCAGCTAACCCTCCCTTGATGCTCACCTTGCTCACCCTACCTATGCTGCCTCACATCACTGGGTTTTAATACAGGAGGGGGGAAAAAAATGAGGAGGAAAAAAAAGAAGTGACCAGCAGCAACCAGAGTCCTCAAAAGGCAAATGTTTCCTATTACAGTACTAGTTCTTCTAGGCTCTTTGATGTCTCCTCTCCCACACAAAGCTGTTTCTTTCACAGTCTGTTCCTGCACACAAACAAGATGTTAAATGTCCTGTATGTAGCACATCCTCAGCTCTTTATTTAAAGCATATTTGTCCCAACTCATTGTACTTTGTTCTCTGTATCATTTTTCTAACCAATACTCATACATCATAGGCACAGAGGCATTTTTATTCCAGCTCCCCTCTTTCACATTTATTTTTCTTCCAAATTCTTGGAGGGTCTGGTCATAAGTAGAGAAATGTTGACACTTAACCAGGGTTGAGACTGAGCTGCTAAGTTCATGGCAGTAGCAAAAGTTCATGGGTTTGCTTTGTCAGAGGCCTGATCCAATATTTAGATTTAGATTCTGGACTAGTTTAGTCACAGTCTTTATTCTATTACAGTCTTTATTCTATTTTGGCTCCCAGTTTTTGATACCACTTGCTTCCTACCTGCATATTAGAGTCTAACTTATTCCAACTGGACAAAAATATTGACCATGTACTACATTGATAAATTAGCATCACAGTTCTCCTGACACATGTCAATGGCAAAATTATTTGGGGTGAGGAAAAGCTTTTGGTCCTAGCACAATAGGCTTTTCATAATCTGCTTTACAAACTCCTCCAGTACAAATAATAGCCTGCTGCTTCTGCCAACTTACTTAACTTGGGTGAAAGTTCCAAAGTGGTGGGGACTGCAGCAGAATGCAGGAGGTTTCTTTAGGTGGTGGAAGGGTTAAACCAGTCAGCTCCTGAAGAAACAAATGCATCTTCTTGTCTCCAATATTCATTTCACTCACATTGTTAAACAGGAGGAGTTACTTCTGTATAAATCATATCCAAATGCATTGCAGAATTAAACCACAATGGATAATTAATTCTTCCAGAACACTGAAAAAAATATTATCTGGGAAAAAAAATTACCTGAAAAATAATCAAAACTCCCAAACAATGTTCAACTCCAAAATGAGATCTGTGCAAAAGTCCACCAGGCATTTTACCACCAAGATAGTCAACCTACAGTCATTATACAGCAAATAATAGCTGTATTTGTATAAAAGGTAAAACTCTCATGGCCCTTGAAGAAGCTAAAGGAGACTAAAGGTGTTAGAATTATTGTAGAGTGTAAGAGGATGCTTGTCAGGCAGAAAGGAACTGCAGGACAGCCTGGACTGCTGCTGCCAATGGTTATTCAGGGACCCAGCCAGGCCATGTCCTCTCTTTGCTAGAGATGCACACAATTTGTCTTACTGTACAGTAAGGAAGAGTGCTTGAGGATGCAAGAGATTGGATTTTGTTGTTACTAATGATATGTTCAAAAGACTATGGCCTGCATTTAAAAAAGGAGCCTGGCATCTAACCAGCCAAATTAGTTTGCTAAAAATAGGTATTTCTTTGTTCTGGTTTTTTCAGGTCTTGTTTCTTCTGAAACCCCACAAATTTTTGTGCTCACCAAAGCTAAGATGCACTCTTTGTTAAGAGTAAGAACCTGCCTACTTTGCATTTCCAAACTTTATAATGCAAGAAGAACACCACAAATTGCTCTGGGTTTAAAAAAAAACCCAATAATGTTGGCCTTAGCACACTAATCAGAGGCAAGACTCAAACCCAAGGCCCAGTAGGCCCCACAGCAAAAGGCTTTAAGATCTAAAAGCAAGTAATAAAAAGCAGCTTTCATGCAAAATGGCTTGGACTGAAACAAGAGGCTTCCCTTAAGTGCTCAGGACACCAATAAAAAGGATAGCCTTGAGGTACACATGCAAGTTAAAAGTGGAAGTTGGGTGCATTTGTGTTTATGGGAATGGCAGCACCAAGGCCTCAGCCCAGTCACTAGAAACTGCTCACAGGATGACTCTTCATCTGCAGTAGGAGCAAACCAAGGCTGTTGTGCTTAAAGCAGCTCTGCAGCTTATTTACTCCCTTAGGAAACAGCCTTGCCCTAAAACAACATCTACTTTGGATGATGACAAAGGCCCTAGCCATGGATTAGATAATCAGTCCTTAAGGAAACCCAACTACCAACTGCCTGCCCTCTCCTAAGACAGCTCAACTGACACTCTAATTCTGACTGGCAAGCACAGACCACTCTTTGGGGATGGATTGGACAAAACAATCCTAGACTTGCCAACAAGGAGTATTTTCCTCTAAGCTGGAACAGTGCAGACCCTCAGGAAAGTCTCATTTGCTTGAAAAACATACTTTTTGATTCCAAAATCAGTTGGATAAGCTAGGTCTACGTTCAGGGCTAAAACTCTAATACATTGTCAAAGGAGCTAGTTCCTACATGCATCTCACTGGGTCATCTGGTGCCTTCAGTGACTCATTTCACACCAGTCACTGGATTTGCTAAGGATTATTTCACAGATCTCAAGAGAGACTGAAATATAGAATGCTAGGCAAAGTCCCTTTCTACTTGCTATGGACAGTTGCCATTTCTATAACAGCCTTGGCATAAAAAAGGCAGTTTGTAGACCTTCAAAACTGTGTCTTGGCCTTTACTCCAAAAAAAAAAAGGCAAATGAAGCAGTCCTAGGACTTCATAAAATATCTGAACCCATATTAATTCTTTTTTTATTATGAAGTTACCAGCAAGATTACATGCAGATGAAATTCCTCCAGGAAAACCAAGTTCTCCTCTTTGCTGTCACACAATATATTAGCAGAGTCTACAGATAAGAATCTGAATATTTGCAAAAATTGATTTCCAAGACTAGTCTATTGTGTTTGTGGACAGGAACACAGGCTGCAAATCCACCTAATCCTGCTCAAGTTAACCTCTGCATACAGCCCCCAGTGTGGCTCTGGTGTCTAGAGACATGTGCCAAGCTGAAGCCTTCCAGTAAAGATGCTTTTAGCATTTTGAGTTGACTATTTTTATGATGACCTAAAAAAGAGCTCCCCTGCTTTTATACAGCATAGCTTTCCTTCTGCATTTCAAGCACCAGTTTCCCAATGAAGTCTGCAGGACTCAGATTTACATCCTCACCCACTGGCAGTTTAATTACTTCCATTGTAGGAGAAAGTATTTAATTACATACAGTCAGAAAAACAGCCCCTTGAACACAGGCTTTTGGGCCTATGATGCCCCAATTTGAAATTCAATGAAGGAGAAGGAAACATGCATACCCTGATCCATTTCCTGATTCAGAACACTTGATATTATCAAAACATACAGAGTTCCACAGCTGACACACACATTTTTCTCAACCATTGGTAAAATCCTTCCAGCATTTTGAGTCCATGAAATGAGGATTCAGGCCTGCTCCAGATAGGATCTAAAGGCAGTGCTAGTTAATGAGCCATACAAGGACCAACATCATAATGCTGTGCTAATTAACATGTTAAAAATAGCCCATCCAAAATGCTGCCTAAATTAGGCTGGTATTTGAACCTTCTACTCAACAGTTACATTAAGCACTGGTGATTCTCAGCAATAGATATGCATTTATGGTTCCTTAGTTAAAAAAAAAAAGGGAGAAGGGAAGAATTCTCAGACACTCATCATTGCAACTCAGCACAAGCCTGGTAAAGTCATAAAAAACAGCTAAGTGTGTCGACAGTTCTCTATTAAAGCTGACTACCAGCACCACCTGCTATCTAATTCATTACAGACAAGACAGCTAACAAATCCAGAAATGCAACTTCTAGTTTGAGTCAGGAGCATGCTGTCCTAGCCTTTCCACTGCAATAGGCTGGTTCTGTAAGCAGCAGCAACTCTCATGCAGTGAAGTGCATCAGCTATCTAACGTTTGAAGATGAACAAGTGGTCTCACAGCTATGTCTGAACTAGAACATGGGCCTAGATAGGAGCTGTTCCATCACACAGTGACATTCAGTGTGTGTGTAGCAGGCTTTAGAAGAGAGCAATGCCTTCCAAAGAGCGAACCTTNTCCCTTCCAACCCAAACCATTCTAGGATTCTATAAGAGTGGAGGATAGGCAGGACACTACACAAAAATGCTGTCACAAGAGGGAGGATTTGTGCGTTTGCTTTATGAAGCTCACATTCTCATGTTTACAGAGGCCACCACTTCGAGAAGACTCTCCACTAACAAACACATCTGCAATACAGCAATTTGACAGGTCACTCAGCCAAAAAAATAAGCAACAGCTATGCTCTTCTCAGTTTTAAGAAAGCATGCAATGGGTTTCCCTTCCCCCTTCTGCCACCCCTTGTTCAGGTTTCTAATACCCACTACCAATAAAAGCACAGTATAATAAGACTGGGGCACAGGTAACAGGTTGAATTTGATCACAGATTGTTTATAGCAGCCTTCTTTTAGCATCAAGAAGGCAGAGAAGAGAGAAGCAGGAATAAAAAAAAAACAAGGGAGCAATTTAAGACATCAAGAAATAGCACTGTGCATACACAAACAAAATGAACACTCAGTTCTGTAGAGCTCCTTTAAAAATGGCACCAGTGGACAATGTTTTACAATATGCACATTTATTTCAGGTGGGGAACTAATGCTCCACAGGTGAAAAGGAGAATACAAATAATAGTGCCACTGTTGGACCATTCTGGTACTTCTTACAATTGAATGGAAACACTTTGAAAAATAAATCTGGTATGTACATGTCTTCTGGAAACTCGACAGCTTCTTCAGAACAGAACAAACCTACAGCTCTCCCCCTCCCCTTTTTTTTTAGCCAGACAGTATTGCCAGACATTGTGCTCACTTTTCAAGCACATCATCATCTTAACTTTCAAGTCAGTGCTATTTTCTTTCAGAAAGATCAGAAGAAGTTGTCCTTTCAGGTTAACAAAAGCATTTATGTTACAAACATTCAAAACTGGAAGCTTATGATTTCTGGCAGACAACGTTGCCTATTAAATACAAACCAGCCAGCAATTACTGAACATAAAAAAACTGATTCAATCATAAAAAAATACTATAATTCATCACCACAGACTTTGTACAGAGTTATAAATAATAAATAGCATAACACAGTAGATTACAAACGGATTTATTTTGCCCTCTTAAAGTCTTTAAAAAGTAAAATCTCTCTTGTCTGACCTCAGCCTGACCAAGGGAGTGAACTGAGACTCAGAGCTCAACTCTTAACTCCTCAGCCAAACCATTTGCAGAGTATTCCATCCAAACTTTTTAAGTCTTTCCTTAGATATTGAATGCTCACTTAGCTGCTTCTCCTGCTCGTGACCAACAAAGGTACAAACCCTGCACACAGCAGCTGCAAAGAGTGTTCCTCTGGCTGCCACCTCCCAGCAGAGCTGGCACTGCCCACAGCACCTTGCAACAAAGCCCACACCTCAGGCAGGAACACTAAGGAGAGCAGCAGCAATGACATTCTGCTAAGCACTCTATAAACAAGCTGTACACAAAGGACCATTCCCACCCACCCCTCTGGTTTACATTCCTTAGTTTTGTCACAATGTCCCCTAAGGCACAAAAATCCCTATGACCTCACTGCCACAGGAGACATCGAGGGTGCCACACGTGGTTCTCCTACACAGTAGTTTCAATAACTTAGTGATCTGCACTGCATGTCTTGGATTGAGGCATGGATTAACATTTTCCTTGGCCAAATCTTCCTGAAGATTGACCTCACTCCATACAATCTGTAGGGTAAAGGATCTGAGGAGAGAACTATGTAGCTATTGGAATCATGTTTGGAGAGTCTTATTTCTTCACTGATGGCCAAACTGCCACTCATTAGTTTTTCTGCTGCGTGTGGGGGTTCTTTTTTGTAGTTTTGGTTTGGTTTTTTTTTGTAATGTAATTGAGTGAGGATTTCCTCACCCACTGTGGTCTTCTGTAAGAAAAACGACTAGCAGCACTAAGGAAACAAAAGAGTTTATTCTCCCTTCTCTAAGAGATTTTGAGGCTAGTAACTGGGGAAAAAAAAGCAAGGAGAATAGTTTTACTCAATGAGGGAAGTGCCAGAGAATAAATTAGTATTTTTAAATCCTTCTGAACCAAATTATTTCCCTAAACCTAGTGACAGTGATAACGACAGAAGTATTTTCCTAAGAATTGCAATACTAATAGGTAGATACCTATTCTTGGAATCAAAAAGTATAGGCAAGTTTGTGAAAGCAAAAAGTTAGTATAATCTGAGCAGTTATCTTGTTGAAGAAAAGAAATTTGCAAAAACCAGACATTAATATGGTCTACAATGTCCATTAAATGGATAAACCAAGATCAATGGAAAGCCACCAAGGCTTACAGTTACCATTTTTCCTGTCAATAATCCTTGTGTTACTGCTTGAAGGCTCAGAGTTCGTTTCTCTGTCAAAGTGTACAGGAAGGGAACAGCACAGCCAGACACTGCCTCACAACTGAAGTCACTTAGGTGAGAGATCATCCATCAAAATGAATGAAGAGCATGAGTTGGAGCATGTTACTGGAGACTCTGTGGTTATGCTGCTGCCTTTAGTCAGGGAATCGGAGGAAGAGCCAACACTGCTGCTGCTCCCATCAAGAATATCTGAAGACAGGCTGGGGGAGAAGAAGAAGGTTATTTAGTCTAAACAGGGGCATGATGACTTTGATTCCAAAGCTAATGTACTTTCCCCTTTGGAGAGAAGATGTAGGAGACCTATACTACCACTCAGTCTTTACTGCAAGACTGGCAGCCCTGAAAACTCCTTGTTTTCTCTAGCATGTTATAAATCTATTCATGCTCCTTATGGAAACAAGGAGCAGAATGATTACTCTTTTTTTTAACATGCAGAATATCTTTATTCAGTCATATAAAGAGGTGACAACTAATGAAAATAAAACCATAGCACCTTATAGGAAAAAAAAATAAGAAGAATCTAATTAGCAATGCAGCAGAGATATCATTAATTAGCTTTATGTTCTTTAATGTTCCACTACTCAAGGCAAAGTTTTGAAACCTATTTTTCCTCTTTTAAGGAATTCCTGTGTCTGGATTTTGAAGTCTTAATAGAAGATTCCAGAGGGCACATAAATTGATCTTTTGCCATTTAGCTGGAAGCAACGTGAAAAAAACATTTCTAGGCAGTTTCAAGTGTGTAAGTAAGCTGAAATTGCAGTAATAGAGAGTTGATGCTTTAGAATACATAGCATGTGACTCTTGACACAAAAACCCTCAGCTTTTTAGCATTGTGACACAGAAGCACTAATAATTATGAATGTATCAACATGAACTGTGCAACTGCAGTGCCCAGTCACACACATTTCCTAAATATTCAGATAAATACCACAGATACTCCATGGCTATTGCCTAGAACATATTGAAAAGAGGAAGCATCTTTGATGATATCTCTGCTTATGAACCAGCAAGGATTTGTAACAATTCTAGTCAGTAAAAAAGTTTTGATACACAAAATATAGGCTAGAGTCTGCTCAGGAAGAGTTGATCAAAGAAGCAGGAACACTGTCACACTACCACAGGAATAGTTCCCAGGAACATGCATTTGCAGGGAAAACAAATAAAAAAAGCAAGCTTGTGATAAATGTACATTCCCTGTTTCAGCATTTCAGGACACATGAAATATTTTACCAGGAGCTGAGATCTGTCAGATGTGTAACATCTGGAGAAAGCATGTTGGTTGTTCCTTGAAAAAGTCTCTTTGGCTGACTTTCAGTTTCCATTTCACCTAAGGAAAACAGTACAAATAATCAAACTCACATCAGTCCCTGGAATGGTCATTTAATATTTGTCTACTGTAAAAGAGAGGTTTGTCCCACAAGACAGCATTTGTAACATCAATCCTCTAAATCAGCCAACCAAGCATTTGGGTAAGAGATTAATGTGATGCTAGCTGTTATTTAACCATCCAGTCCATCCTGGAGTTAACTAATGCTGCAGCAGCATCTGAGGGGCTCCAGTCATCTCCAGGACACAAAACTAAGCACTTGCTTCTTGGACTACAATCAGATCAAATCATCTAAAGAAAACCAATTACTGTGACTTAATTTTAAGTAAGCAGTTGAAATGAGGCAACTGACATAAGCCAAGATATGGATATGAAAATTCTTAGTGATTATGAAAATAGGAATGTCAGCTTAGTTCAATTTCACCCTCCTGCATACAACAAATTTGCACTTATGTACACTTCCACAGAAGAGATGAACAGAAACATTTGGCATTTCTACTTACTCAGCATAGATCAGACTATCTTTTTAACTGTAATCATCTCCTGACATGAAAAGATTAAACAGGATGGGGACAATTCAGAGAATCTGTTTAGTATAATCTGCCCTGAGAACAAATTAGCTCATTAATAGCTTCTGTACAATAGGCATGCACTTGCCAAAAACAAGCTTTAAAAGAGGAAACCCTCTCATCTACAATGTATTTTAACTTTGAGCTTGGAAAAAAAAATATATATATAATAGAAATACATTTTCTGGCTTTTTACCAACACTTTACAGCAGTTGTGGTGTCAGTTTGAAAAGCTCAGAGGTTAAGCATGACAGCAAACTAGTCTATATTAATATGCTATACAAGAGACTTCTACCACCACTCCTTTTATTAATAAAGTTTGACAAACCCCCCCCAAATTTCCCACTTCCTTTGGCCCATGGGGATACATTCCCTTCTTTAAAGGGAAGGAATAACAGCTCCAATCAAGCAGAATGGGCAAAACCCCATTTATAAGATACTTGGGACTTATACAAAGATGAAGAGAACCCAAACCCCCAACTTGGGTAACTCTTTTGCCACTTGACATTTCAGACAGACAAATCTGCATGTGGTCTGTCAGTATTAATTCCCCATAGCAGTGAAATGTTCTTCAATACACTGCTTTCTTCCTCCCATGAATTGTAAAGCTGCTGCTAAATGCAGGTGGATAGAGTGAGAAAAGCTGCCCTTGATCTCCATTATTTTTAATACTGTCCGTGTGAAATCTACTATAAAATGTTTGAAGCAAAACAATACAGAATTAATATCTATTCCCTATTGATCACTGAGCTTGATAACCTTTTGTTCCATTTTTCATGTCTTTAAAATTCATGGAAACAAGAACCAAGAAAGAATTGGCATCTATGAGAAAGTTTGTCTCTCTCCACTATCAATTCAAAATGAATGAGTCAACATTCTTTAACTGAGAGGACAAACAATCCTAAAATCCCATAAACATTCACTTTGCTCAAAGGCTAAATATTGAAGTCTTGTAAAATAAAAAGGATAGGCTTTTGGTGCAGTTAAGAATGCCTAAGTTAACACAAAATGCAGAAAGGAGAAGCATAGTTAGAGGTAACTGGCAAACACCTCAATCTTTAGAGTCCTCATATGGAGACTTGTCCTGGGATGTAATCTGAATATCCTTAACATGAAATACTTCCAGGAAAGAAGCAGTTTTCCCCTTTCAGGAGGAAAGAGCACTGATCTATTCCATTTCTCTAAACACTCACCTTCTGACCTTTCAGGGCAAACCCAAACATTCAGTACTAAGTTTAGAAGATACTGCATGATAAGCAACATTCCTGAGATGAGCTGAAGGGTGTGGACTGTACAGTGGTGCTCTTAGGAATGTCAGGGCTTACAGAGATTCACAACATTTCATTTGATGGGCAGTAATGCTTGTCTCTTTCAAGCAGTAGCTGCTTTAAAAGCTTTTCATTCCCAGGTTTCAGACTTTACATTGGATTTTTAAGTTAGGACTCAAAAATTCCTGTTCAGGATGACACAAGTGCATTATATTTACAGAACAACCAAAAAACATAGAGAAGAGTGAGGAGCATACTCAGCTGCAAACCTACATCCATATTAAAACATCTAAGAATGTGAATACACATACCTTTTCTTTTAATGGGGCCAAGCACACTGGGCCTGATACAGTTGATTGGACTCTGACTCCTCCTGCTAGAGAGAATAAAGATACTCAGTCAGGCCTGTAAAGGTTCCAAGCCTGAACAGCACCATACCTAGCATCAAATCAACCCAACCACATCATATGAAACATTCATTACTATTCCTGCACAACTGAAACGCTTAGGGAAGCTAAATACCTACAAAACAAAGAAGTGCTGCCCATTACAGTGGGTTATCTGCCACAAAATAGTACATTTTCTAAGGTTTTCTCCTTCCTTTAGTGCATCACATCCTCATTTCAATCCATTTCTAAATTGTGTGTAATATTTTATATAAAATAGATATGTTGATTAAGTTAGTAGAGTTCATTTGAGGCACTTAAGAATTACCCCACAAGTTCTGAAGTCTAATTTAAAGTTGTCACAGGCTTCTATAAGAACACTCACAGAAAGCTACCATTGGTAAAGGATGAACTTCAGAGCCTTTTTATGTGGCAATACTTCATCTACTGCAAAATAAAGCTCTGCTAATGCCTAAGCATCAGCTTTAACTAATCTTGGTGCTAGCCTGGAGTTGAAGCCAGTGTATAGCTGTTATTTGGAGATGTTACTTACTTGGTGAATCTCCTTGTTGGACTGGGAATAGGACTTGGAGGTAATCCATTACTGCTCACAAACATTTGCAAGGATGGTGAAAAACATTGCTGCACAAAAAGTGACATTAAGACACTTCAGTATTGCCTTTTCAATACTCAGGTGTTTCACCCCACCCTCCAAACAGGACATCCTCAGTTAAAAGCTAGTAACAGAATAAGGTAGAAATGATCAAGTTCAGTCTTAGAAGCATTAAAACTTAGCTTGCAAAAATATACTGGCTGAAGATTTACTCCTTTCAAGCTGAGTTTACTCAAAATATATCTGACCTGAAAATTTCACACAGTATCCAGAGCAGAAGAGAGTATTTAGCTCTGATGTTCTGCAGCTAATCTGAGCTTAGCCTATCAATGCCCATAACTAGGCACAAAAATGTTTCTGTCTAATGATCTACTACTGCTTTACAGTCCTGATTCCAAAGGTACAAGACCAGCTGGCAGCATCTGTGCTGTACTAGCAACACATTTAGCCAGCACTAGGATGTGGCTGCTCCACGCCCCAACAGCAGTAGAGGAATGCAGTAAAATAGTAGCAGTACAAAAGCAGAACCACCTGCTGTTGGTGGTCAAGCAGCCCATCTTTAACCATATTTGCCAGTTGCTCTCTGCTACATTCCAGTTTTCCAGTCCTCACTGGAGAAAGTAGTTTAAGATCCATCTCTCCTCTTTCTCCAGCATCTGTCACCAGCCTTCAGTGCCAGTTCAGCATGCCCAAGTCCTTCTTCTCAGCGAGTTTGTCTTCCTTTTCATAACTGATGGATGTATTTTCATCCTCCTCACAACCACACAGATTTGCAGCTTCTGGTCTTTGCCTACACTTTGGATGATACACTCCAATTTTAGTGCTTCTTCCCTAGCATCTCCCTGCTCATGCAGCTGAAGATCATGTCCAAATCTGATTCCTCTAATGACCTCTACCAACTTCCCTAGAACCAGAACTCTTAACTCACCCAAACTACACAAATAGCAACAACTGAAACCACTCAGTGTGGCAGAACTGGCACACTGCTTACACTCTGCAGGTTTGGTTGTGGGTTTGTTTGGTGTAAACCATTAAACAATTTGTGAAGTTAATCATGGCTTTGCAGTTGGTTTAAAATTCTACAATGTTCTCCCAGTTTGCTCTTTTCCTTATCCTACCTTTCCTATTCCTCTTGTAGGTGATGGTGCAGGTGACACTGGAATGAAGTCTATTCTCTTGGGGGAGGAAGATTTTTCAGACTTGTCCAAGTCATTGTCACTCTGTAAATAGAAAGTTTCAGGCTTAACACTGACATAGGACATCACCTTAGAATCCAAGGCACAACCTCCTAATGGAAAGTCATCGGGCCAAATGCACAAAATAACTAAAGCTGATGAACTTCAGTTCTTCTTAAATTATTTTCAGAGTTAATTCCTCTCTTTCCCTTAAATTTTTCTGTTTTGTGTAGAAGTAGAATTCGATAGGAAACATCTATAAAGAGATTACCAGGCTCAAGCTTTCCTCCCATGACTGGCTTATCTGCATTGCTGTTTGCACTTCCCTAGAACACAAAAAATCCCATCAGTAGCTACAAAGAGGATAATTCTGGCTACTTTATCATCTTGTTTCAATAACACTTACCTTTCATGTGCTGTTTCTCTGTTCATTAAATCCACTCCTTCCTCCTGCAGAAGATAAAGGTCTTAAGTTTTCCCATAACATTTGATTCCTCACAGGTACTTGGAATAACACAAGTGATTCAATAACTTGCAGTAGAACGGAAATATGAACAGAAAGAGCAGGCTGCTACCAGCCCAGCTCACTGTTTCTCTTGAATGAAAGAACACTTCAAAATGCAAGGCAGTTTAAACATCATCTGCTAGAAGGTGTCCAGAACAGGGCCACAAGGATGCTCAAGAGGCTGGAGCACCTCTCCTATTAGGACAGGCTGAAAGAGTTGGGATTATTCAGTCTGCAGAAGAGAAAGCTCCCAGGAGACCTTCTTGTGGCCTTCCAGGATCTGCAGGGGCTACAAGAGGGCTGGGGAAGGACTTGTTAGGATGTCAGGTAGTGATAGGACTAGGGCGAATGGATACAAGCTTGAGGGGAGATTTAGGTTTGATGTTAGGAGGAAGTTGTTGCCCAGGAGGGTGCTGAGCCACTGTGCCAGGTTGCCCAGAGAGGTGGTGGCAGCCCCAGCCCTGGTAGTGTTGCAGGCCAGGCTGGCTGGGGCTGGGAGCAAATGATCTAGTGCCAGGTGTCTCTGCCCATGGCAGGGGGTTGGGGCTAGAGGAGCTTGAAGGTCCCTTCCAACCCTGACAATTCTATGATTCTATGACAACAACAAGCCTTGGAAGGACACTTCCTTGTTGAAATTTAAGTCTTAAAATAAGACTACATCCTCTAAGATTTGGAAAACTCAATAGGAAAGAAGTTCCCATCATTCAAGTACTTCAATATTATAGAATACCTTTCACTCTGTCACTAAATACACAGATAAAAACTACACTTACCCTTCTGATCTGATGAAGTCTGCTACTAGGAATACGAATAGGAGATGATGACAACAACTGAAAAGAGAGACAGCCACAATGATTAAATGACACACCAACAGCTTGCTTGCACACATCCTTTTTACCATCACCTAGATTCTCCATGAATTAAAAATGAGCTGTACAACTACATCTGGGTGACCCAAAATAATGCTGTAAAAAGAAAACACTGACCTTCAAGAGAAAAGACTCGTTTTACCACTTACAAATTAATTCTATCACTCAGCAAGTGGCACAGAGCTCAGACTTGCAAGCAGATACTGCTTAGCATCACAACTAGCTACATATGCAGTTTAGACAAGTGAGGTATCAGAAATTAAACTATGAACATACAATCCCTATGCAATCCCCTACTGTGTAGATTAAGAAGACCAACTCCTGTACTAACTTCCTCATCAAGGTGCCTGTTATAAAGGAGAAATCTCAGTGTTCCAGCTCAGTCTTGAGCAATGCTCCCATAAACTTCACTTTTGCAATTGCATACAATTTAATGCACCTAATTCCTCTGGAACTTTGGCTACCAACACACACAAATAGGCCAACAATTCCCCCTCAGGATGCCTGATGTGTCTACTGTAACTGCTTATGATTTGATTTCCCAAATTTTGGACTCTTATTTTGCAGAGATCTCATAACAAAAACTCTTGAACTAAAATTTCACCTCACTTTTTCTGAGCAGAAGACTTGGGCTGCACCAAGAAGAATGTGACCAGCATGTGGAGGGAGGTTCAACTCTCCCTCTACTCTGCCCTAGTGAAGCCACATCTGGAGTATTGTGTCCATTTCTGGGCTTCCCAGTTCAAGGAACTAATGGAGAGTGTCCAGTGGAGGCTATGAAATGATGAGGGAACAGGAGCATCTCTCTTATGAGGAATGTCTGAGAGACCTGGGGCTGTTTAGCCTGGAGAAGACTGAGAAGTGTTCTTATCAGGATCTAAAGAGTGAGTGTCAACAGAATTGGGCTAGACTCTTCTCAGTGGTACCTAGTGATAAGGGTCAATGTGTGCAAACTGGAACACAAGGGAAGAAAAATCTTTCCTGTGAGTAGGAACCATTCCTAGGTTCAGCTACTGTTTTCTTCTTGGGACCATACAGTGACTAGACCAGTATTATTTCACTGTAGCTTGCAGTTACAGGTGAAAAAAAAGCATGTTCTGCAACCTGGAAGTTTGCTAGTATACTCAGTGCAAATACAAATCAAGTCTAACTTCATTTCTATGGCCAAACGATTTCTTGTTAGGTGTAAACAAACCATGCTAAAGATTCCTTACCATGCTGTGACGGCTCATAACTGTTGTACTGTTCCTGCGAGTTCGCAACACGTAAGGCTGAAAAACCTGTGAGTTGTCACTAGAGGGGAATGAATAAGCCTTGTGAATAACTTTCCAAGCTGTGCTTTACTTAAAATCATACAGTGCTATGCAGGATGCCCCAGTCTCCAGCGCAACAAACCCATCCACTTTATTTCAATAGAAGCTCTACACTGACTGCAGGACCTGAGCAAGCACTTTCTGCCTGCCAGCCTCCAGAGATCCCCCCCACTGTGGCTCTGCAGTTGCAAGCAACAACCTGCTACCTGGACTCGAGCATTCCGAGAAAGAAGTGACACGTTTCTGAGGCCTCCACCACGCACCAGCCACGGCGCAGGGGGACTTCGGGGCCTACACGAACCGGGGCCAACAGCAAGAGCGGCAGGGGCCTGGCTAACTGCAGCAGCAGCTCCAGCAGCCGAGCCCCGCCAGGCAAGGCGCTCCCGGGACTGTGGGCCTTGCTGCCGCTAGGCCTCTGGGGCAGGGCCCGCTGCCGAGCCGCGCTCACCTGAGCCCGTGGATGAGGGGGGCGCTGTTCGATCTCCTCAGGCCACCCCCGTCGCTCGGGGCCGCGGCGCTCCCCGGCGGCAGCTCCAGGTCCAGCTCCATTTTCTCCTGAGCCATCGCGGCAGCAGCAGCGGCGGAGGCGGCTCCGGCTCCTCCCGCTCCGCCGCTAAGCCCATTCACTGCCGGCGGCCGCAGCGGCTCCTCATGCTGCCGCTGCTCCCAGCCAGGCGCGGCGCAGCCACCCCTACAGGCCCCGCGGGCGGCGCCGCAGGCACAGTCCGGGGGCGCGCCGGGCCGGCCGTTGGGAACGGCCCAAGCAACGCCCCATGCCGGGGGCGGCCCGTTCCCCCTCTCGCTATCGCCAACGGACAAACTGCCCGTGCACGATTCCGCCGCCCGCACCGATTCTACCGCCGGGAAGGAGCTGGCGTCTGGGGTCGGACACCCCCAACACTCTCCACTGCCACCCAGCGCGCAAGCGCTGGAAATGGGGCGGAGGCAAAGCTCCCCGCTTTCCAAAACGCATGCGTCCTGCAGCTGCATCTCGCTACTGCACAGGCGTAGAAGAGCGGCGCTAACTGAATCCCGGGTCCGGGCGCGAACCGACTTCCGAGAGCCAACGGAAAGGGAGCGCGAGCTGACCTGGGAGAGCGTTAGACCGCGTGAGGGAGGGCGGGG
>VWZO01018894.1:307615-418150 GCA_013396975.1 Bucco capensis | reverse complement strand
CCATCTCCTTCTCCCTCTTTAGCTGAAATCATGCTGCCTTTTCCAGTGTTCTTCCCAGCTTTCTTTCGCTGCTGAAGAGTGTAATGTGTTTTTAATGAGCGACGGGAACGTGAGCCTCTGCCATAAATCTTGCATGAGGTTCGTTTTAAGACATGTAATTCTAGGCGTTGGACTGACGTTTACAATTCCATTCCATATGATCACAGTATCTACGTTTGTGCTCACTGATTTTTATTTACTATTTCCCTATAATAACAATTGCAAGATAAATATTGGAGCAAGTAATGACACCTTTCTGTGAGATGATACATAATTGCCATCTCCTCCAAATAGATGGAGCTTGACAGAAACTGCTACGGCATAGAAGAAGAAAGGGTATAGACGTCTTCTACAGCACTGAGTATCCCATTCTCAGAGCCGAGCTCCACGGATGTAACCTTTAACGGGGAGCGGTGTCCGGGTCAAGCCACTGGCCTGGGGTCTCTACAAGCAGCAGCCAGGCCAGGGAACCCCGCGGAGGGGGAAAATGTGTTTTTACGCTTTCTCACCGCTTGGAGATCCGGCTGTACGTCTCCAGACACGAGGGCACCCCGGCCCCGGTGAGGGTAGGCCACCCTCGGCCATCTCACCGCAGGGAGGAGGAGGTACCCTTCCGTCCCGCCTCAAGTATCCCAATGACTTCTGGGTGTCCTCGCCTGAGAGGCTTGGCGGGAGCTTGGTGGGTGCAGCAGCAGCAGCAGCAGCAGCACCGCACCCCTCCTCACACCTGGCTAGAGGAAAAGAGCCCCGAAGAACCACGCTGCCCCGCCGCTAATCCCGGTCCCGGCCGCAGGACACTCTACGCATGCGCTCTGCCGCCACGGGCCCACCAGCTCGGTTTCGCCGTGCGGGGCTCCCTGTGGTGCATGCGCACTGGGCAGAGGTAGGGGGCGCTAAGGGTGTCCGGCCCGAGGCCGCAGCACCTGGGGCACCCTCTGGAGGCAGCACCGGTGTGGGTGGTGGAACCGTGCACGGGCAGCTTGTCCGTCGGCGATAGAGGGTGGAGGAACGGACCGCCCTCGGTATGGGGCGCTGCTTGGGCCGTTCGCCTCACCAAGCCCGGCGCACCCCTGAACTCTGCCTGCGATGCCGCCCGCGGGGCCTGTAGGGGCAGCGGCAGCGGCAGCATGAGGAGCCGCTGCGGCCGCCGGCAGTGAATGGGCGGAGCGGCGGAGCGGGAGGAGCCGGAGCTGTCTCCGCCGCTGCTGCCGCCGCTGCGATGGCTCAGGAGAAAATGGAGCTGGACCTGGAGCTGCCGCCGGGGAGCGCCGCGGCCCCGAGCGACGGGGGTGGCCTGAGGAGATCGAACAGCGCCCCCCTCATCCACGGGCTCAGGTGAGCGCGGCTAGGTGAGGCAGGCGGCAGCGGGCCCTGCCCCGGCTCAGTGCGCGGGACGTGGGGTTTTGGCAGCCACAGTGTCGAGAGCGGGGTCCGTGTCCGCCCAGTTTGTAGCCCCAGGAGCTTACTCCGTGTTTATCCAGGCCGGGCTGGGAGATGTGTGCCTTCCCGCCCATACCGCAGCGCTAAGCGACAGTGATGCAGTGGGGCGCTTTAGGCGTGTGGGTAAGGTGAGTTCCTGACCCGTGTGCCAAGCGAGGAGGGAGTAAGCAAGATGCCTCTGCAAGTGTGGAGGGGTGCAAGAAAGCCTAGGTGGGTGTGCTGTAGCTTTATTAAAACGCTTTGTTTGTTTTCATCCTAGTCTGTTGTGCGTTGTGTAGCTGGGCAATGTACAGTACACAGCATCGAGTTTGTGGCCATAGATAAAGTAGTGAGTTCTAGATGTCTGTAATTGTTCAATCTGACCAAAATTTCACTGCCCGGTGTATGATAACAGTAAATGCTTTCAGAACAATCGGGCGAATTCGGTGATCAATTTCACTGGACCCTGTGTAAAACAATATGTCAGTTGTCCTGAAGTTTTTCTAGATGTAATACTGGGAGAAACACAAGGAGTTGTGTAGGTAATTTTGCTTGAATGTTGCCCTGAGCCTGTGCCAGGTGGTATCTGCAAGGGGAGTTGGTTGCTTGCCGTGTATTCCAGGTCTAGTTCACTTCAGCTGACAAGGGGAACAGACAGTGGTAGTCCTAGGCAAAGACTCATGACCTCGTGTAGAGATTTGTGTTTGGGTAAGCTTATATCTCAAAGTGCTATTTCTTGCCTTCTTTGTGCTGATTTGAAGTTAGGAGATGCCCCCATCTGCTACAGGCTCTGGCTACCATCTAATTTCAGGGTGGTCCGTGTGCTGCCATTAGTAGTATGTCTGCAGTTTGGGAGAGGATATTGACAAGAAACTTCATAAAATATAGTATAATAAAACATAGTATAATATATGACAAGTACTTTCTGCGTTTTTTCCTTAAACTTCATGTTTTGGAAGGAACTAGATAACAAGTGGCAAGCAAATCTTGTGAATCTTTTGTACCCAAACAGTTAACAGTACATTAACAGTACAGAGGAAATACTGATTCTTGCCTATACAGTTATGATTTAATGTTAAGTAAACAGAATTGTGATTCTTTCACATGATCATAATGGAGCAACTATCAGTTTACATTTCCATGCAGTATAGAAGTATTGTCAATGGCAGCTGTTCCTCAGGGAGATCTCTGAGCAAGTAAACTAATTTTGTAACAGAGATGAAAGATTTTTTTATAATCTCAGCCTTTTATAAGTGTTTCTAAAACTGAGATCGTGGACTCTAAAAAAAAAAAAATCAACAACCAACCCACCCTACCAAAACAAAAAACCAAGGCATCCCATAAGCATGTTGTAAACAAATGATTTAATTCAGTGTTTGGGCACGTAGAAGGGTGTAAGCCTGAGCTCTTGTCTTAAAACTGTGCATATGCTATACATTAGGTGTTTATACAAATGAAACTGAAATGCCATTGAACTAATTGGAGGTGGTTGCAGTGGTTTGCCTGTTAGGAATTTTCCAGCACAATACTGTTTTTGCAAGATTGCAGCTCTTGGCAAGGAACTTGGGTTTTTCCCAGAATGGCTTTGTTGGGTAAACTGAAACAAAAATTCTTGCTCTTGAACTGCTTGCATTTTCTACTCTACTCTTTTCCTTCTCCTGTTTTGAATTCTTCATTAACAGATTTAGTGAGGAGCTTGGAGAATGAATTGCCATAGAGCCAGAGAACATTTTTAAGTGGAATATTTTAGATCACAGAGGTTACCTTTCATAGAACTTTTGACTCTTGTTTTCATGCCAGAAAAAAATTGATTTTTAATGGGAACTGTAAGAATTTTCTGTGAAAGGCAAGTCTGAAATCTGTCCAGCTCTGGTGTTTTTGCAAGGGAGATTAAAGGTAAGGATACTGTAGGATATTTTTTTCTCTTCCTGTCTTCTAGTTAACATTGAATATTGGGCTCAGTCTATGGTAATGTGTTACAGGATCATTCTAACCTGTTTTCTCCATTCAGACCCTGGATTTCAGGATGCACTGTTTGTGTTGTGTTTGCATGCCAACTAGTATGCTTACACTAAAAAGGATTTGCAGCTCTTGGCCTCAGCCAATAAATTTCATCTCTGAACATCATGTCACAGATCCCTTAGATTCACTCTGTTCACCTCCTGTCAAATGGCAACTGTTTGATCTCTTGTAAATTGAGTCAAACTTCATTAAAAATGTTAAATGATGTCTTGTCAGTTGTACTTGAGGTTTGGCAAAAAGCACAGTGCTTATGCCAACTGCTGTTGGCTTGTATTTCACAGTATAAGCTTTGTTTATTTTTCATGTACAGCTAGATAAAAGCTCTCTAAAACTTATGCCTCTAACTGGTGTATTTTAAACTGGAGCATTCTGTTCGTGATCTGTCTTGAAAATGCATTCTGATTATAAATCTTTAGAACAAGGTAGTATTATTGGTCAGATAAGTTTTGAGAAATATTGTGTAAGTGCTGTTCACTCTAAGTTAGCAGCTGAAACAAAAAGATACAACCCAGTGACTTGTGATTTGGATATAAGTGCAATTTAACATTTGGAGCTGTTTGCCTTTAGTGCTGTTATCAATGGCTGTTGATAACACTGGTGATGACCAGTGAAATTAGAAATGAAGAGAACTGAAGTTGCCTTGAGCAAGGAGCTCATTTTATATCAAGTAACTAATCCTGGGTTATTGAAATGAATGTGCTGTTTCCTGGTTAGAAGTGTGGCTCTGCTCAAAAGCCTCTAAGACTTTAAAACCAGGCTTTAGTGTATGCTTAATTTAACCTCTCCTGGAAAAAGTCGAGAGCTTATGTTCATAGTGATAAGATTTATCAAGATATTGCATTCTTTTTCTCTTTTTATCTCTGGCATTGAGGCTGTTTCACTAGCTGGTTAATGCCATTGGTTAATTTGTTCTGTTGAATGACATTGGAAGCAATATGCAAGCTGCAGTCATTCCAAACAGAGCAAATTCCCACAAAAATGATCAATCTTAACCATTTTTCACTTATTCTGAATATGTCAGACTACTAATTGAAGTAGCTGGGATTTGGGGGAAGAGCAATTTGCTTTCCACTCGCTGCCAACAAGCTAAAAGAGTTTTTACATACCTGTCTCTCAAGTGCTTTGTCTTGAAGTGAGAGCTGTCACAGCATTTGAAAGAGAGCTTTATATGAAGAGGTGCTTTTGGATAGGAAGGAAATGGCTTTTGCATTTGACAAGTGTTTCTTTTCACAGTGATAACTCCCAGGTGTTCCAGGCTAACGTTCTGAGAACCCGCAGGAACAGTACCACAGTTATGAATCGTCACAGTCTGGTAAGAAACCAACCACTTCCAAAGCAGAAGTGTGCTAACAGGATTAAAGAAGAAAATGTAATTGCAGTTTGTGAAACTAATACTACATGTTCTCAGAAACAAGGCTGTAGACTGTGACAGTAATACACTGTAGCTACAGGGAAATTTTATTTAGCCTTGGAGAGTACTTACATTTCATCGTGATCCTTATAAAAGGCAAACAGATAAAGGTAGTTTGCAAGGAAAACCATTTATATAGATGTATTGTTATTCAGTAATCAATGTGTTGATCATTTCAGATGTTTTAAAACAGAGGCAGTGATGCTCTGATCTTAAATTGTCTTTTATGCAGTAGTGACAGACTAGGCTGTTTGTAATCAACAACTGATATGACAAGATAGAAGTGGCTGGTAGAACATGGATCTTGAGACTTCCCAAGAAGTCTATACAAAATCCCAAGATTCTATACAGAATAGAAAATATATGATCCTATCTAGAGAATCACAGAGACATGATTCTCTATATGTTGGAGACATTCTCTGTTTCAACTTTTGTGTGTGATTACAGCTCCCTAACCCAGAGAAAATATTGCCTATCTTGTGTTTTAGTATGGTACAGATTGTGGAAGAAGGGTGTGATTTTTGACTGATTTAGAACACCTGCACAGGATCACATTAACCCTTAAAGGGTTAGGCTACATAGGGTAGTTATTTCCTCTGATTGAAAGGAATTTTTGGGCAGGCTTTAATGTATAAGTAGAAATATAACTTTTCCCCTAAGACAGCCTTAAGAAACAGGTTGACACAAGATGACATCCCGCTCCACTCAGTTAGTATTAATGCTGTGGAAAAATAAAGTTATGCTGGAGTGGGAGGGGAGTAGTCTCAATTTTCTTTAACTATAGTAAAAAAAGCCCTGTAAGGCTAACAGCAATAATCCTATTTTTCTTACTTACCTTTCGAAGATGCTTTAGAACTAATTTGTTAGTCTCTTGTAAATGGTTGAAGAATACTGCTCTCCTGTTTCCTTGACTGATGCCCCTTAGCTAGACTGATGCTCCTGTTTTAAAATCAGGACAGGCATCTACTTCAGCAAAGGTTTGCATCTATTACAGAACCAGGATAGTTATGGAAAAGCTTAGGAAGATTGGTGGCTAAACCTTTCTCCTGCTGGGATATGAAACCTGATAGAATGTATCATGGTAAAGTTTACTTTAAACAACAGTCACTTCCTTCATATATATTTTTAGGATGGCAGCTTAGGCTGAATTTGTTTATGCTTGTGGTCAGACAAAAAGAGAAACAAACAAAGGTGAAACCTCAGTTTATTGTGTTTACTTGAAGATCCTTAGTTGTTAGGGAGAAAAGATACTAATTTAGAGTGGGTTTCCTGGAACTTGATAGGAATAGGAGCTAAGCTAGGTCATCTGGCTCCACTTAATAGATGCTGCAGTCTTCTGAACTAATGTTCCCATCTTCATGGGATGATATTCTTAACCCTTTACCTTGCTTTAAGGATATTAAAAAGCATACTGAAAGTTAACTTCATTCACTGCCAACTGAGCAGGTGTTGACAAAATACAGTTGAAATTTTACTTATGCTAGAAGTCAAGTGCTCCACTGACTGCTAAATTAATACCTTGTCCACTCTCAAATATCATTGACTTGTGATCTGGTTTATAGTTCTGTTGAAGATGGCAGGGAGGAGGTTTAGAGATTATCTCATTCTTCTGTGGTCTTAAACCAAGATCATCCCTAGATAAATGATTTTGTGAGAATTAATTAAACTTCCAACATTAAGGACCATAAACAACCTCACTTGATATTCTTGCTATGGCAAAGAAATGTAGTTTTATGATGTTCAGCTGTTCTAAGGAGCTAGATGAAATCTACTTCAGTAAATTAAGTTTTACAATAAGTAGGTGATAAAGTGTACTTCAAAACCCACTTTTTTGTGTCTTATCCAAATTTTGTTGCACTGTAAGAGGGTGAAAAAATTCAGGAAATGAATGAAACTTTCTTAATTCCTTATTATAAGTACAGCTACAATTTCGTGTTTTGCTAAACATTGTGGGGGAAAAAATTGATTAGTATTTGTCTAATCTGTGTTGGTTTCACTCTCATGGGAACAATGAGAGTTGCTGAAATGCTCTGGTAACTGAAGGTTGTGCTCTGTCTAGCTCCATCTTCAGGGCTATTGTGGTTGTCCTGGTAGCTTAGCTGAATTTTAAAAGCTTTCTTTTTTTTGATTAGCTTCTCCAAGTCTCAGGATGCAACTCTTTTCTAACGATGACTCCAGGGCAGCTCTGCCATTTTGGTTGGGGCTTCATTTGCACTTTTCTGACACTGTCACTGCCAAGGAAGGGTCAGCTAGGCTTAGGATCTGCTGTTTATTTCCTTCCAGAAGGTATCAGTGGCACCTAGTAAGCAAATGTTCTGGTGTTTTTGTTGGTGTGGTTGGGGTTTTTCCTTTGTTTTGGTGTTGAAGCAAAGGACTTCAGTGTGTGGTTAGAAGCTTACGTACTATGGCAGCAAAAGTTGATTTCTTTTTTAATTAATCTTTTAAATGATGTTTTTTCCCAAGCTCAGTAAGTTCCCTGTTTACAGCTCCCTGTGTGGCTCCAGAAATGCTTGTGTTGGCAGAAGACAGAGGGCACTGCAGGGACAGCAATGGAAGGGCAAGCAGGTGGCTGCTTACTTTGGCTCTGCTGCCTGCCAGACTTGGCCCTCCTGAAACTTTACCTTCAGTGAAAAGATTATCTAACATACTGCAGAAGGGGGGAAAGGGGAAGGTGTTTCCTTCCATGTGGTAGTCTTAATAGTTTACAATGGTTTTATTAAGCTTTGTTCTCTCTTAAAACATCAGGGATTTAAGTAGCATAATCTTAACAGATGTCTTCAGTCTGCTTTAGCAAATGCCCTTGCAAAGTGACCAAAATTCTTCTTACAAGAATTAAATCACAGTCATAAAAACGGAATAGAATGAGTAGAAGCAGAGCATTTCTGCTGTGGAGTGGCAGAGTGGATAGGCAGGAATGTATTGTTGTCTGAATCCTTTTCTCTGTGTGAGGATCAAGGTCCCTGTTGACTGATACAGCTTGGAGGAATTATTAGGTGCACAGGATTGTTGAGAGCCTGTTTAGGTAAAGTTGACCTAAACTGGATTGGAGAAGCAGCAAACGAAGACATTATAGCTGTTAGTCTTTATTAGACTAGATTATGATGACTACATTCTGGCACAAACATTAGACATCCTCTGTGTGAGTTTGATAAGCTAATATTTTCTGTGAGAAGTGTAGTGTGGTGTCTTGATGGGGATTTTTTGAGAAGGAGGACTCTGGTTATATGAAGCCTTAGGGGCTGTGATAACCTCCCAGAGCCTTTTGTGTAAGGCAGCAAAATCTTTGTATTCTCCATGGCACTGATAAGAAGATGGGTTAAATGCTCAACTGAATGGTTGTTAGTTTTCCAGCTTTAACATAATGTTTTGTGAAGCAGATGAAGCCTCCTACTGCATAGTAATAATAATACAAAGTTTACTTGCTGAACACACATCCGTTTTAAAAAGAAACCTTGTTTTTTGGAGGAGTTGTCAGCTTATAGAGGAGAAATTAAACCTCTGCTAAAAGCTTTACATTTGTGATCCCTGAATGGATTATGACAGAAGTCAACTGAGGGTCAAACATTTGAGATATGGGAAATATATGGAAGGAAACTGTGTTTTGAGAGAACATCACTTTTAATTCCTTGAGTTTGAGTATGCAGTTGTAGATCATAGCATTCTTGATGCAAAACTGACCAACTTATCAGACCATTTTGAGTGACAACCTCTCATTTCACCCAAATTGGTAGAGCTCTTGAAAAACCATCTTTAACTGTTTGTTAGCCTTCTAGCTGACTTTTTTTCCCCACCTATCTTATAGGCAGACAACAATTCAGAAACCTTTATGCACAATGTGTTGGTTTGGCTTTATATCTGTTAGGGAGCCTTCTGGGTGACTTAAAGGGTGATATTCTGGGTGACTTAAAGGGCAATATTCTGGGTGACTTAAAGGAGAATATTCTGGGTGATTTAAAGTGTGATATTCTGGGTGACTTAAAGGGTGATATTCTGGGTGACTTAAAGGATGATATTCTGGGTGACTTAAAGGATGATATTCTGGGTGACTTAAAGGGTGATATTCTGGGTGACTTAAAGGGTGATATTCTGGGTGACTTAAAGGGTGATATTCTGGGTGATTTAAAGGATGATATTCTGGGTGAATTAAAGGGACGATATTCTGGGTGGCTTAAAGGACAACATTCTGGGTGATTTAAAGGACAATATTCTGGTGGCTTAAATGAAAAATATTTGTGCAGCCATATCTCTTAAGGGTGGCAGTGTAAGAGTTAAAAGCAGCTTCATTCTGTGGAGAAGGCTGTGAGGCCTAGTTGCCTGGAAATGCAGGCTGATAACAATTAGCATCTGTAAGCCTACAAATACATAGTTAATATAAAATATGTATTTTGACAATGTTGTAAGTGGTGTGGGGTTTTTTAAATGACACTTTTTTAATTTGGAATAAGCTCCTTTCTCATCCTTCTGTACTTTCTGAGTGTTTCAAGTGGCTGTGGCTTTGCTTTGCAGTTTGTGCCCTCATCTCCTGTCCGGATTCCTAGCAGTCGCCTGCATCAAATCAAACAGGTAAGCAGAGGTTCTCCTTCTTTTGCAATGTTCAATGTAAAGGCTGTCTCTTGTCTGCAGAGTTCTACATTTCATGAAGTAGACTGCATCTTGTAATGAGAAGAAAAGTTGAGCAGAAAGAGAAATCTTGAAGCAGACATTTTATAAAGGAAAGCAGTAATGCAAACCCTTGAAGCCTCAGCCAGGTTTTGGCAGTATAGCAGCATAAATATTCAGAGCCAATAACAAAGTGTTCTTTAACTTGTGTTGGCACCAGACTTTTGTGTAGTCAGACAATCAACTGGGTATGGAAGCACTCTGGCCAAAATGTAGTTTGGACTCTGCTGGCTGGGCTGGTTTTTTGTCTGTATAATTTTCTTATCCAGATCACTGTACTTGTGCTGTCACAGCATGAGCAGAGGGGGAAGGGCACAAGAGCAAACGCTTTGGAAGGGAAGGGGGTGGTGGCAAATATCTGAGTAGGCTTAAATAGCACTGCCACCAGACAACACACTGCAGTCTAAGGACTCAAGTTTTAAACTGAACAAGCTAAAACTCTTGTGGCTCTTCCATTTTTAGATGTTGAGTTTTTGACAGTAGAATTTGTAAAGTTGACTTTAAGATGCTTGATTTTTTTTTTTAAGTTTGTTTATGAAAATACTTCTATATTCATAATTGTTTCATGCCTGTATTTCAAGTGAACAATGGCATTTTCTGGTTTGATTTTGATCATTAAATTCACAAGTTGAAATTCTGTGTCCTGTACATTACTGGCACAGATGGAAACCTGAGTGACTGATTTCTGATCTCTTTCAAATCTTAGCAAATAATCATCCAGTTGAACTATGTTAGTAAGAACCTTCTTACATACAATCAAGGTTTGAGAAGATACTTAGTTTAACTTTTATTCTTGAACTGGGCTGAATTAGGGAATCTACCAATAGGATTCAGTTAGTTTTAAGGAATGGTGTCTAGCTAAAAGGAGATTAACACCAAGTTAGAGTACAAACTTGACTCAGTCTTGAGTTTAATTTTTTCATCTTTGATCTATTTTAATAATATTTTATGGATGTTTTAGGAAACAAACCTCCCCAAATCCCAAATTCATTGTGTACAGTGCACTTCCTTGCAAATGCAAGGCTGAGAAAGTGGCTAGTTAGTTACTAATCCAACAGAAGAAGGTAAGGATCCAGCCTTGCTTTTGAGGATTATCTGTTCTAGTTTCCACTTTGTGAAATGGTATGGTACAAAACTCATAAAGATACTCTAGCATGCCCAGACTCTTTGATTCATGTTTTCATTGTTCAGTTTTGTAGCTACCTATTTGATAGTAAGGAAGATTTAAGCTACTTGAGAAACAGCCAACTCCAATAAGCACTTCTTCTGTGCTGATGTCTCTTGCTACAGATCTTTCCCATCCTCTTCCCCTCACTTTTCACATGGTGAGAGCTTAAGGTTATTGTTGCTTAACAGAGTTAAATTAGCTTTTCCACAGCCTAAAGTGAAATGAAATGAGCTTTTCTGATCTGCTGTGGTACAGCACTTTTTTGGTCTTATTCTTTTTGTCTACTAATCTTTTAGGAAGAAGGAATGAATTTGATGAACAGAGAAACAGTCCATGAAAGGTAAGCATTAAGGTAAAGTACAATGCTTAATGCAGTCTTCTTTGGGCCTGGGACAATACATTTCTTTTCTTCTTTGTAGAGAAGTGCAAGTAGCAATGCAGATGAGCCACTCATGGGAGGAGAGCTTGAGCCTGGTAATGCATTCATGCTTTAATTTGTTTCTGTTATCAGTATCAGGACACTAGAGACTCTCTCAAGGCAAGATTTTCTTTCACAGTTTCACCTACAATTAAGGTGTTAGTCCATCACTGCTTTTGATCATCAATTTTTCACACTAACAAGGGATACCTGTGAGTTCCTTGGGCTGCTATGGCAGAAGAAAATTGCATGGATGTGTGCCTGTTCATATTTTCTTCCATGTTCTGATACTCAACAAGTAATGTTTAAGGCTTTTTTGGTGTTGTTGAGTGTAAGCTCATAAACAGCTACCTAAAAATTGTAAATATGATGAAGGATAACCTTGGAATATGACTCAGTTCCACACCAGTCAGTCCTTGTCATGTTAAGGTACTTGCTGCTAAGATGAATTCTCTCTCCTGTTTACAGAGTGACAATGATTTTGAAAAGTCATCATCACCAAAGCAAGTTGACTTTGTCCCAGTTTCTCCAGCTCCTTCACCTACCAGAGGAATAGGGAAGGTGAGCAAAAATGTGGTAATAATAATGGTTTTGAGTAGGGCTAAATCAATTCAACCAATTTAGTAGCAAAAGATAAAGCCACCTGCTCCTTTCAACCTCACCTAGAGGGAACAAAATACCCCTAAAGCCCCAAACCAGAAAATACCAGCTAGCAGTTACACACCTTGTGGGTGTGCATTGCTGTGGAGTGTTCTGCTGTTCATCTCTGCTTCACAAACCTCATTCTTTATTTGCCTTTCTCTTGAAATAAGAGGAAGGGCCATACATTCTTATTTTATGAACTATAGTCTGTTTAACCAGACTCTGGTGAAGTAAATACTTGTCAGCTGGCCTGTATTCTGCATCAAAATGGAGTCTGTCTGATGGTTGGGCTTGGGGGTTTTTGGTTTGAGTTTGGGCTTGGGGTTTTTGGTTTGGGTTTGGGCTTGGGGTTTTTGGTTTGGGTTAGGGCTTGGGGTTTTTGGTTGGGGTTAGGGCTTGGGGTTTTTGGTTGGGGTTTGGGCTTGGGGTTTTTGGTTGGGGTTTGGGCTTGGGGTTTTTGGTTGGGGTTTGGGCTTGGGGTTTTGGGTTTGGTTTGTTTGTTTTGTTTAATAAGAAGGTGGTGTCTTGGTATACTCAGCTCTATTGAGTGTTGCATTGATAGGGAGTTGCTTATTTACCTGCAAGAAAGATCAATAGTTAGCATAGGGGTGTGATACAGAGTTCATACATAAATAACACAAACTGTTTTACCCTCAGCAATGTTTCTCCCCCTCTTTGCAAAGCCTGGTGAGTAGCAGTGGATTGCCTCCAAGTCCTAGCCCAAGTCCAACCAGGAGGTTTTCAAGGTGAGTACCAGATCACATCAATCATAGAGAATTGGCATGGATTGTTCACAGTAGGGTTCTGAAAGATCAAACTTTCCTAGGTGCATGATTGATTTCTGATCAAATACAAGTCCAGATATTCATATAAACTTTAGGTTTTACAATGCTTTAAAATGAGTTAAAATCCTCATATCCTAACACTGGGTAAATGCAGTGTGGCATCTATCTTCTCAGTGGAGTCTCTGCCCCAGCCATGAAATGAGATGATTGACCTTTTGCTGTTAAGCTCCATGCTTCAGAGAAGAAAAAAAATAAAGCACTTATTTTGAATAAGCTGTTTTAATGCCTGGTTTTAGTAGTTTGTTACCTGAGTATCTTTTGATCCTTTAGATGTTTTCAGCCTTCCTTTATTAGTGTTGCTCTCAATCTAGCATCTGTCTTCTTTTAGCAGGAGAAGCCAGAGTCCAATTAACTGCATTCGACCAAGTGTTCTTGGGTCAATCAAAAGAAAAGGTACTGTCTTTGGTTTTGCTTGATAGAAAAGGCCAACTTGTTGATTTTTGTCATCATTCATTTTGCTTTCTTCATAAATCTGTTCAACTGGCTGCTACTTCAAAGAGTAACTAGAAAGAGAAGCTATTCCAGACACAACTGTTTGTTAAGATAAAACATCAAAGATGTTCAATTAGTTTTTACTCTTCCATAAAAGTAAAAGCTGAATCAACTGAAACAAAAAAGAGTGTTCTTCACTACTAAAGGATAAATATCTGTAAACCTCAGTTCATAACTCACTAAACTTTGTTGAAGCTTGGGCTAAGATTTTTCCAAAACACAGGCAATCTTTACAATTTCACCATCAAACTTCTGTTTTATACATAAAAAAACTACTTAGTCTTCTGTCAGTTTGAATCTCTGTTCTGTTTGCTCTGTAGAAGTACACTGAGAGTTGCTTTTAGTTTACATGAGTAATAATTCTTATCACTCCTTATCTCTTACCAAAGGTGTAACAGAGATAGAAGATCAGCCAAAAAGATTATTCCAAGGATCCACCAACATGCTTAGCCCAGAAGTTTCACATCAAGCAGACCTTGGGGGATGGTAAATATTGTGCTGTTTATTGTGCCCATTTCATCAGAAGCATTGCAGGTCTTTTTTCATCTAGCAGGCACTATGCTTGGGTTGGTTTGGTTGGTTTAATACAGACAGCTCACAGTTTTGCAGCACTGAAATTATCCCAGTAAACAGACACATTATTACCACTACAGTTTTACAATTTCTAGGGTGAATTGTGAGAAGATTTCTTCTTTTTTTTTCCCCTTGCTCTTAGTTACATAGGAAAATGAGCCTTTCTGACCCTCCCTCCTAGGAGGAGAGAAAAAGTACTGTGTTCAAAATTATAACAACTTGAAATAGCAAGGGATTTTGACATTCTATTCTAGTCAGGAGGTTAATAATACATAGGGTGTGCCCACACAACTCTCAAGACAGGGTTGTTTTTTTGGCCTCTCAGCAAATATCCATAGCTTTGCACAAGTTTTGAGCCCATTGCAGTGGCAATAGTAAACTGATATTTGAAAGGTACTTGAAAAACACACCATTTTGGCACACTTTATTGACAGCAGGCGCAGCAGGGTGGGCTCAGTTGTTGCATCTTGGTTTAGGAGATGGTCATTTTAGGAAAGACTTTGCTATCCCTGATGACAGATCACCTGTAGGTGTTATTTTGTGTCTCAAGGAATAGATAGTGAATGATTCTACTGAAGTATGCACAGTTTGTCATCAGCTGCCATGCCAAAAGAGGCTTCTGGACACTTGCTAGCCCAGGACCATGCAGGACGTGAGGTGAAGTTTGCAATCAGTTGCTTAGTTAGATCCTCCTCATCTTTGCACCATTTGGAGGAGATTGGCAGAATGGGATCTGTTTGGAAGTGACTGCAAGGCGTGTGGTTGCAGATTCAGTTCAAATGATAGGACTTACTGCTCCTACAGGGATGTACATTTGTGTTTCAAACGGCTCTAATCAATCAGAAGGAGTACCTCATGTCTCCTATCTTGATGTTACTCTGTTTCAGTCTGTCATCACATGCTCTTCTTGAAGACAACAGAAGCAGTGCAAGCTCTTCCTGTGACTCCCCAGCTGAAGTCAGCACCAACACAGACTCTCCAGTCTCACTTTCTGACTCCAGATCTCCTTTTTCACCAGTAGATCTTACAGCTAAGTTACCTATGAACTGAGAAGCCAAGGTCTGCTCATGGCCACCAAGAAAGAGGCTGGAGATCAGTAAGACTTTCTGTTGTGTGTAACTAATTCTGTTCCTCATAGGAACTTGCAGAAATGGCATTCTTTCTAGAAAACTTCCAGAATAGTTCCTTGAGGAGGAATTCCCATTTCTAGTGATTTGTATGGCATTTACTTAAAATCCAGTAAGCATTTGACTTGCAAACATATTTGATGCTAACATCAATAAGCAAGCTGTTGATTTACAATGGATATTGTCTTGTTGGCACAAGTTAGAGACACTGTGTGTACATTCTGCTGGTGGAGGGCTTGGTTTGCAGCAGCTAACAGGCAGTGTCCTCACAGATCTAAAGTGGTGCTTCTGTAGTAGCAGATAACTTCCACATGTCCTCAGTCTGAAACCAATGAAACAGCTTACTAATTTGTTTTTATTCCCCCAAGTATAAGGTATTTATATGTTTTGTTCTTGATATGAAAGGGGGAATATGAGAGGGAGATGGATTCCTGTGTTCTGTCATGATTGGCTGTTGGGCAGTTCTATGTTCTAATAGATGTCAAAAGGACAAGTTGGTGAATTGTCAACTTTATATGTTGTATTTCATTCATGATCCTGACTGCTGTGGGGACTCATTTCAAATTAGGTTTGGAACATTCTGCTGGGGTTTTGTGTTTTCTTTTTCTTCTCCATTTAGAAGATCTATTAGAGTGAGAGAGATACTCTGTTAAAGGTCTTTAATAGGGAAAAAGAATAATCATGTTTGGAACAAAACATGAAATCCTGAGGTTTTAGCATTTAGTGCTTGAGAAATGCATTCTTTTAATGGAGTATTCATCCTCTTGTATGAGTGTGGAATGATGAATGCTTTTTTTACAGGCAGAGGTGATCAAACATGCTCCATCTCCTGATGTCACTTCCTCAAATAATGGCATCAAGTTATCTGTGTGGTTGAAAACTTGAGGTGCTGGTTGGAAGCCTAGAATTGGGTAATCTGAGATGGTTCAGGCTTCCTGCACTGTATTTAAACAATCAGGGGGTTGAGATCTCCTGATCTCAGCTCTGAAATTCCCCAAAGAGGAGGGAATATCTGCAAAGCAGCACAAATGCCTGCTTTTCCAGTAGCAACCTGATTTGGGTTGCTGACTCCTGTTCTGCAGTTGAACCTCTCCAGCTGGGTCTCCATTTGCACATGTGTGTGCATCTGTGCTGTGTGCTTTCAAACCTTCTCTCCAGAGAGGTTCATAAGGAAGCAAAATGCTTTCTTTCTAAACACTAAATCTTTGTCATGTCTAATAAAGTGTGTGTGTGGGGGGAAAGTGTGGAAACTTCCTCAAGTAGGAGAAAAGCTCACTCTGAACTCTTGTGAAAGATTGACATGGATGAAGCTTTGACTGACAGCAGCCATCAAAATTAGACATGGATGATTTGGAGAGCAAAAAGCTGGTGACCTGAGGACCAAGGAGCAGTTTCTCTTATGTCCTTATTGTAGGAAGAAACTAGAATGTTACTGAATAGTCTTACTCAGTTCAAGTGAGATATAAATGACTTATTTCTGCTTTTATTCCTCTTAAATTATTTTAATAGCTTCCCAACTGCAGTTCCCTTTTAAATTCAGGCTGCTGCCCTTTATCCCTCTGGCAGATGGACAAGCTTGTGTTTCAAGTCTCTTGCCTCCCTGTCTAATCTGGCCTAGCTTCATTCCACAACTTCAGGTATGTGCCAAAGAGTTGCTGTGCATTCACTCTTTTGTGGTGAGGGCAAGACATGGTCAGGCAAGGCTTTTTTTAAACCAAATCTTGCTTCTTTCTTAAGAATGAACCTCCTGGTGTCTTTTCCAGTCTTGTGCAAAAAGATGCATCACCAGAGGTTTGATAGTTGCATGTGGGTCAACTTGTCTCTTTTCTGTTGAATATTTATGCTATTTTTCAACTAAGTGCCAATAAATGGGAAAAGAAATGTTTGCTGTTTCTTCACTTTGTTGGAGAGCTAACCATCTTCTTCATTTCATCTGTGATTAAAAGGTTTTCTTTCTCAATCAGAGTATCTGTTGTAACCCACTTCCACCCAGGCTGGTTGATGTTTAAGCTGATCTTACAATCAGCAGCAGGCTTTTGTTTTCCTAGGGCATTGCTAGCTTCAAGTTCTGTGACAACTCTAGGAAAACTGGAGAATAAAACTATAAACATTTTCAAAGGATTTGAACAGCTAAGTGTGTCTTTTGTTTATACCTAGAGGAACTTGGGGTGAAATGGTTTGGAAGCTAGAAACTACAGCTGGCTAGTGAACACTGCTGAGGTTCTTACCTCTTTGGGAAGGAGTGGGGAGGGGATTCTTTGTGGTTTGCCTTAATTGGACAGTTAATGCTGTTGGAGGAGAGAGAAATAGTTCTGTAGCTGTAGTCACTCCCTTCCCTGCTTTTGCAAAACAGAAATGACTGTGTACTTGTAGAAAAAAGGCATCTCAGTTTGTCTGTGTCATCTAGAAGCTTAGTTACCCTCTTTTACCAGTTCCCCCTTGACTTAGGAACAATGAGTGGTGAAGCTTTGCTTGATGAAGCATCATGGTTACAGGACTGTAACTCATCTGAGTTTGTATTTCCAGTGTCTATGCCTGTGTCTTTGGAGAAACAGAAACAGGCCCTTTTCTTAGGCCATACTGGAAGCATTATGATCATATATATAGATATATAAAATATAATCATAACATCATTAAGGTTGGAAAAGACCTCTAAGATCATCAAGTCTAACTGTTGACCCAGTAAACCATATCACAAAGTACACATTTTTGAAGGCCTCCAGGGCTGGTGACTCCACCACTTCCTTGGGCAGCCTTTTCCAATGCCTAACCACTCTTTGAGTGAAGAATTTGTTCCTAATACCCAACCTGAACCTCCCCTGGCACAACCTGGGGCAGTTTCTTTAAATACATATTATTCTGTATAGACTTTTTAAGTTTTGAGGCATTCAAGTGTTTCTCTCTGGGTTTCTGCCACTGCTCTCAAATGGCATCCTTCCAGAGTCATGCTTGTACTTTATTGGTCTGCTTGGAAACTATCCTGTAGGATTTGTTGGCAGGTAAATCAAGTCTTGGACCAGTGTGTCTTCCTTGACAACTGATAGGTGTTTTTCTTCCTTCCACCTTCTCTAGAATGACATAGTTGCTGAGGGAACATTGATAACTGTGCCAGTGCTCAGGGGGACTTTATTTTTGGAAGGAGTGCTTTGGTGGTTGCTGCATTTAGCAGAGGAATAGATACCTCATGCTAGAAGAGAGCTACAAATGCCAGGGAAAAGGAGCCTGTGCATCAGCCAGATGAACTTGCTGGGACCTTCTGTAGCTGAACACTCAGCTGAACAGCTGCCCACAGGCCTGCTGAGGTTTGTAAACTTGTTCTGTGCAGCTTGCTTCTGCAAATTGAGTGTAAATGATCACCAAGCCATACAACCAGAAGTGGTCTCCAAAGGCTTGCAGTGGTGAGGCTTTGAGCTATTTGGGTTTCTAGATGTGTGTGGTGGCTCTAATCTTGGGGCTGTGTTTGTGAGGCCAGCCCTGCTATTGTCAGGTGATTTGCTAGTGAAGTGACTGAAGGCAGGAGAGAGCTCCTTCCAGCTTGAGGACAGCTTGTGCATTTTTCTTAGCAATAGTCCTTGCAGAAATGTTCCCTTTATGCTGTTATGTTCTTGCATATGTTGGAGTCACAACTCATTTAGAGAGCTCCAGGAGTTAGCATTACAATGTGTAAGCCCTTTTGAAGCAACCTTTCTCCATCACTGACTGGCAGATGGAGTTTAAGTTGATCTCTCTTCTCCTGGAACCACCAATACTTATAAGTTTAATTGAATGTTTCCAGCTACAAGACTGATCCAAAGAGGAGCACTTGGCTTGCAAGAGCTCTTTTCAGTAACTGGATGCAAAAATGGTCATCTCACCTTTATTTGGTGTCTGTTTCCTCAAGAGTATGTCTTGGATGATTGTTTGTTCCTTTGTTTTACCTGTAACAGCAGAATCTTCCCTTTTCTGTCTGTTTGGTGTGAACATCCTTATTCGATAAGCCTAGGTCTTGGTCAGGAGATGCCTTTGCTCTGTCCCAGACAGCTACCCTACCCAGAGCCTGCATCCATGCTGGAAGGGAGAGCTTGCTTCACCTGCTGGGGCTTTGTGGTAGCACCATGAGAGAGGAGGGTGAGGGAAAAATAAACAACTGAAGAAAAGTAACCTTGTTTGACTTTCAGTAGCTGACTTGGGAACAGACATTTCAGAGGAGGGGAGGAGTTGACTACATTGAAACCAAAACCAAACACAGCCTCTTCATGCTGGTTCCCCTGTCCCTCTCCAGGAACTGGAGAGACTTTCCCAATCCCGTGAAGATTCCTTAGATAAATCTGGCATTTATCAAATATAAAGTTCTTCTGATAGTTTAATGTCTTTTACTTGCTTCAGAAGAGCCTTGGGGAATGCTTGTTATTGAAGACATCCTTCCAGGATTGATAATGGTATGTAAATGCTTGGCATTTTGTTGGATGCCAACTTCAGTAGGAACTGCTGCTCAGGCAGGAGCAGATTTTGCTGCAGCTTTCTCCTGATGACTTATTCCACTTCTGTGCAGAGAAATCCAAATCATGATGTGCCTATCATGCATTGTTTTTTGTGGCATAGCAGTAGTGTGCTGTGCTGGCTCTCAAGCCAGCTTCAATCAAGTCTGTGTGGCACTGAAATCACTGCAAGAAACCTCCTGCTAAAAATAAACCAAGCTGCTCTCCTTTTCAGTGTGCTCTCTTCAGCAGTTGGGTTTGATTTGGAGGGAAAGGCACTAGAGGGTTTGGTGATGTGGATGGAACTGGGGATTCCAGAGGCTTACTGCAGGCTTTTAGTTGTCTCTTCATGGTGGTTTCTTGTTTGTCAAAGCATATGCTCCTCTAATGCCTTGATGCTCATACCTCAAGGCACCTAGAGTTTCCTAGAGAAGAATGCTCTCATTTTGTTATTGGGAATTGTATTTTTTTTAACTGTAAACATGGCTTTAAGTTCCATGACAGACTCGTGCTTCTTTCTTTTATTCCATGTCTTTGATCAGTCATCTTTGTTCCTTCTTATCTCATGTTCTGCTAGGATCAGGATAACTGCAGTTTTGTGTGTCTGAGCTGATATTCCCCCACAGAGGTGTTGTAAGGAGCCTGTTACTCAGCTGGGCTTTCTTCCTAGCCTGTTTCCTCACAGTAAGGAGCTTGTGCTGCTGTAGTCAGGCTTGTGCCCTTGCTTCAGTGATTCCTTTGCAGAGCCTCTGCTGCTTCAGAGCCCAGTGGGTGTTACTTTGCCTGCTTGCAGTTCCACATTGTATTGTCAGCCTGGCCCTAGAGCTTTACAAATTCTCCAGAGCTGATTGGTATTAGCTACAGTTCATTATGAAAAGTAAACAGCCAGTTAGCCTACTGCAGAGAGCTTCTAGGGAAGACAGAAATAGCCCAAGAAGGGAATGCATCCCCTTACTTGGCTTCAGCTGTACGCTGTGCTGCCTGCCTGTGTTCATTCCTCCAATACTCATTTTTTGTGCAGGTTCTCTAGACTCTTCATTTACACATTTGCTACCTTCAGATGGCTCTTGTAGCAATGGTTTCCCAATCTTCACTAGCTTATGTGGAGCAGTAAGCAAGTGATATGCTGATGGCAGCAGCACCCTTCACTCTTCACTGGTTTCAGTCTTCATGTAATTTCCTCAGGCAGCAAGCTATGCCTTACAAGGAAGAGAGACTCCATTGCCAGCACCATTAACTTCAGAGGTTTCTCCTCCAGCTCTGATGAGAGATGGTGCCTTCTCTAACAGTACCCTGAGGAGGGGAGTGTCCCTGTTTCACAGGAACACAGGAGAGAACCTGTTTCACTCAGCCCCTGTCTCTGCAGGAAGCTAGGCAGGAGGATCAAATACCAGGATTACCCAGCCCCGTGTGCTTTATGTTGCAGTCTGTTCCCTTACCATTTCTTTTCTCAGCTAGGAGGGTCTCACACAAGGTCAAAGGACAAAAACTACCTGAGCTGCTCTGACTGAAGAACTCAAACTCTCTCCTGGCCAAGAAGGTGCTTTGAGGTTTGGGGTTTGTGTAAGACCTCTTGTACAGCTTAGTGAGGTTGCCTTGGATCACCACAGGCCTGTGAAGCATAGATCACTCAGCACCTGAGAGCTTCAGTTCCTGTAAACAAAGGATTCCTGGATCTACTTTACAGGCTCAGGCAAGTTCCCTTCTGTACTTGGGTTGGATTACCAGTGCACCTCAGACTGAAGTAGAAGGTTCATACTCCTGACCGAGGAAAGGAATTGTGGAACTTGGCTTTTAGAAGGAAAGCTGTTCCAAGGGAAGGTAGCTATCTTAAATACACACTGACAAGCAAGGACTAAAATCCACTGATTTATCGACAAACCCATTTGGCAGCTTCTTTCCAGCTTAGGCTTGTTGGTTATCAGCTACTTCCTACATGTGACCATAAAATGAAATAATAGCCAATTCAGTTAGCTGATTGCAGGAAGGATTTCTCCACTTGGTTGCTGAAGGCACAGCTCTGTGCAGGGGCTTCTCTTCGAGCTGCTGCAAATGCCACTGTTAAGCTGTTTAAAGAGCAGAGACTGTTCCCATCTGACAGCAGGCTTGCTTACCTTCCTGGGGCATGTTCTGAGAAGTGTCAGCAGCAGCTCAGCATTTCCCTTTGCAGGGACTGGCTCAGTTTCCAGATGCTCTCTGGGTGAGGCTGCTCAAGCCATTCTCCAGGCTCAGGGAGGGCTCCATCAGCTGTTATCCCTGGTGACATGAACTCCATTTCTGCAAGCCCTGCCTGCTCCTGGACTTGGGAAACAGTTCTGTTTGGTCTATTGCAATTTTAAGCAGTTTGAGATTCACTTCTTTAGAATAAAGAGGGATATGTCAGTGTTTTCTGATCCAGACAAGTGCAAACACCTCAAGGAGATCATATCCCAAGCCTAGAGCTACAAGGAGTGATGCTCCTGCAAGTGATCTCAGCAGCACTCCCATGTCCTGCCTGCCAGCATTGCTTGTTGGAGATACCAGTGCTAGGGCAAGTGCTGGCTAAACAAGGTGGTTGTTTCTGCTGGATGATCTTAAAGCCTTCCTAACTGTCTGCTGAAAATCCTTTTCCATTTCAAGGAAATGACTGCTTTGTTTGTCTCAAGAGCCAGGAATGGGAAATGACGTGAGCACTTTACTGCTTTTCCTGGTGTTTAGAAGAGGAGGCAGAGGCACTGTGTCAGGCCTTATTTCCAAAGGTGTTCAGTGCTTTCTGCACTCTTGGGAAGTACTAGAGGTGTGTGCATGTCTATCTGTAGACATATTCCCTCTCACAGTGCTAACTGCAGCTGGCCTCAGGGCTTGTTTTCCCACCACTGGAATAAATCTGTGGTTATATCCAGTGTGCTCTAATCTCCCTGAAGTAGATAGAAGTCAAAGTTCACACTGGTCATGCTTCTTTTGCCCAAGCACCAGTTTTGTCTGCAGCTGCTGAGTTATACTCTGCATTTATTTCTGTGTGTATGTATTGCTCCTCACCCTTAAAGAAGAAATGGTCCAGTATTTTAGTCTCTTTAGTCTCAAGTGTTTGGAGGCAAGCAGGGTGCCTGCAGCCCAGGCTCTGGAACACAGCATTCCCAAACCAGTTAGTAAATAACTGTTTATTTTACCAATATTTGACTTTTCTAGATCCTATGCTACTAATAGATGACACAATCTCACTTGTTTGAAGAATCAAACTAAAGCAATAGTTTATTACCCTTTAAAGACTCACTTGTATTATAAGTAAGAGAAAATTGACAGTAATTAACAACTTCAATGCAACCTTTCTCTCTCTTTTTTTAAGCATGGTTTCTTTGGACTTCCATGCAGAAGCAGATAAGTGACCCATGGCATGCAGAGGGAAAGGAGGTTTCATTTCCACAGTGCTTTTTATACAGATCAGAGCATATTCTATAGCCTCTTAGAAACAAAGATCTGTGTGTAAAAATCAAATGCAGCAAAAGCAGCCCTTCAGGAGAAAGATTTAACACCTCAACAAGGAAATGTCAAATGAGGGGAAATACTTGTTATATGAAACAAGGTAAGTATTCTCCTAGAACATCCAACTGGATTTTGAGCAGTAGTTTGTGATACAAATGAAATCTCCCATCTTAGCTGGGGCCAGGGAAGGGATGATGTGAAGGGATGCCTTAGTTTGGTCTCTAAAACAGCAAAAATGGTGAAATTTGTCTTAGTGTAGAGTGTGAGTTGAGTTTGTTAACACCCTTAGGTGGCACAGTGCATGCAGCCCTAAGAAAGGAAAGGATCTGATGCCAGAACTTGCTTTTATTATCTACAACTGTCATACAAAATGGCTGTGGCAGAAATTCTTTCCCCAGTAAGAAAATGAGCATTCAACAACATCCTGGTAATGAGGAATTGGAGAATGACTTCTTCCCCTAAAATGGATTATTTATTTCATAGTTTCACTGCTGGAAATCTGACTGTTCTTCCATGATTAGTCATGACTCTTAGCCTTCTGGTATGGATACAGAAGTGTTAGGCATCAGCCTCAGCATGTACAACCACAAACCAAAAGGAACATTTTACAGGAGACAGTTTGCTTTTAGAGTGATCACACACTGATGTGAACATAGACTAAAAATAACAAATGTTGCTTTAATAAAGGTTGGGTTTTGGTTTTTTTTTTTACAGTAGGTGTAGATATAAAAGTGTTTTTCAAATTATTTTCACAGGTATCACTGAACATTTCATAGCTGTCTTGTTACAGAAGCACCCAAAAGTGCTTTGAGTCTTTCATTTATTATACAGAGTTAAAATATATTACACTTCTGAAGGTATCTTCAATCACTGAACAGTTTTGCTAGCATCTTAATGAGCCAAATGGGAGTAAAAGGCAGTCCACATTCATGATGTGAATATACAGTAAGGTCTTGGACATCCTATGGACTCATGTTCTCAAAATAACCATGGTGATGAGACCTGAAAGACAAGAATTCAGAACTAAATGCTTTCATTTCGCTGAAGAAAACATTTAACTAAGGACAGTTTGCCCTGTCAGGGGCCAGAAAATAAGGTAAAAGTGCATAAAAAATGACCCTGAAGTGCAGTATATCTGGTAACTAAATGTCAAAGAAGCTGTGAATGCTCCAAACAAGTAGTGATTTCACTACTGGAAAAGTTTATCACTGAGCTTTTAGCTAAGTGTTAACACTAGCAGCCAAGGCACCAGTTTTCCTGAGGGCTACTTAGGGGCTGAGTAATTCAAATACTGAATCATCAGGAAGGCTCCAAGAAGAGCTGGAGGCTCCAAGATGTTTTTCTTTCAGCTTTGTGCAAGAGCAACTGATCAAAGAGTAATACTAGACAAAGATATGTTGTTTCCCTTGTCAGTTTGCAAAGGGAGCTTTCTACAGACTCTTCCTTGTGACCTTGGAAGAGTGAGGAAAAAGAAGCAAACTGCTCTGGCTGAAGGTAAAAAACACTGAAAGCCAGATGAAAGCAGGAGATGTGGGGCTAATATCTACTTGTTCCTTTAATTAGGTGCTGGGACAGGAAAAAGGACAAATCTGCAAGTTGTAGCCATGAGTTGTATTGCACAAGGTATGTGGATAAACATTAGTACTCCTGGAATTCCAACCTTAGGTAACATCAAAATAGTCACTGAGCAGTTGTTGGGCAATCTGAGTGTCTCACAGGCTCAGATGATGTTGATCTAACAGCCTTTCAGTGCAGAGAGCTTAGCTAAAGCCTGCAGATCCCACCCTGCCTAAAGACACTTCTGAGACTATTTTACTGTCATTACTATAAAGATTTTGAAGACAGAAGCCTGACAGGACAGAGTTGGAATGCTGCCTTCCATTCCATAAGCAATTCCTCCATGGCAGAGGACTGAGAGTTCAGCTCTTTCTGAAGGTTTACATTAGTTAGCTTAGACAATCAGCACTATCCTAACTGCTGCAGGCCTTAGCTTGGATTATCTCAGTCATTGTTACTACAAGACAGCCTATACCACTTGGATAGGGACTTGCAAGCAGTAAACTTTAACTCATTTGTCAAGCAAATGCTTCTCAAATGTCCTAGAGCCAGGTGAGGTGATATTAACCTCCCTTGCTACACAATTCTACTTTGGTGTGGAATTAAGTGGTTTCATCTTCTCAAGAGCAATCAGCTTCCTCCATGAGCAAGTTGCACACAGAAGAATGTGCTCATGAAGACCAGAGCTGCTGCTACCAAAGGAATCAAAGCCTGGAAGAACTTGATAGTGAATCTAGAAGAAGATTAAGTTGTTAGAGATGTAGAAAGTCAAATAGTTCAACACTATAGTTGGCACCAGCAGAAACTGAAGTCATTTTTTGAAGCAAGAGAGAAAACCAAGATCTGAAAACACATCACCACTGGCTCAGACAAACACTGAAGTTCTCAAACCATTTCAGCAGGCTGACTTGCACAAGTCAGTTAACTGAGTGTGTACATTAACCAGCGAGACCTTGCATCTTTTTCCATCACTACCTCACCTCTAGCTATTAGTTTGAAGCTGCCTAGCTCCTTTCCTTTAATTCCTCATTTCTGCCAGGTGGGACAGGAGAATTGAGTTTAGTGTGATTGTTCTTCACATCTGAAATAGTTATAGAAAAAGAGGCATAAATGAAATGAGCAATTTGACTGTTCCTGGAGCATGTTACAATGCAGGAATGAACTGTGGATGGTAGTGCTCTCTTAGGAAGGCTTTACAACTACTTATTTCTACACATTTCAGCTGCTTCTCAAGAAGGTAGTGAATGGAGCCTTTCAGAGCAGCTCATCTGGGTTGAAGAGAGGAAAAAACAGAAGAGATCTAGGTTCTGCAATAGAGTAACTCTATGTCAGTGAAAGAATAAGAAACAGAATGTTCCATTCAGTTTTGTTGGCAGATCACTATAGTTGGCCCATCACCAAATGAAGGTGAAATGAACATGTAGGGGCCTGTATATAATAAGTACCAACTAAAAATCTAGTCTAAAATACTTACAAGAACTAATTTACCCTGGTATCATTATGGCTGCAAGTTAAAATAGAAGTAGAGATGCCAAACAAAATGTCACGTGGTGCTTTCTCTCCCTCAAGTTTCCTGAAGCCAGTGGCAAAGACAGGAGAAAGAAAACACTTAAAACATCCAAACTACTTACCTAAAACATAAGCAGCTACTAACTTTTGATTCACACTTAAATGGAGGTAGAGAGGCACCAGGGATTCCATTTCCCCCAATGTAGGTAGCATTAGTGCTGCAACACATACTATTCCTAGGAAGACTGTTAGTAAACTAGGTCCCGATGAGGCAGTTCTGTTTTCTGAAAGACAAGGTAGGACCAACTGTAAGGAACATTTAACCACTATAAATGGCAAATACTTTGCAAAAATGTCTGCAGTACATTTGGAGCTGCAATATCCTGAGGTTTTCCTTGCCCTTTGGAGTTTGGAAGGGGTGGCAAATAGTTCTTAACCTCACCCTTCTAAACCTGCTGCGTTTTGCAGTGGAGAAAGCTGCTCCCTGATGCTGAAACTTGTTTTCACAGGACTTCCCAACCCCTCCCTTCTGGAGGAACAGAGCTTGCCAGGCCCAGTAGCTATACATACACACACACTCATCATAGCTGGATGTTTCAGCAACACTTGAGGTTTCACCATGCATCCTACTTGCTTTGTTCCTTCAGTGAGCAGTAAGAAATCAGGAAGGAGCACCTAGAAGAGCTGCACAGGCAGATAACTGCTTACATCTCCAGAATAAAAAACCTGGCTGCAAGAAGAGCACAGATTCCTGGGCCAGATGAGCTGCCCTTCTTTCTTTAGAGGATTCAAGGGCTGCAGCTGCCACAACCAGTTTATATGCCAAAAATTACTAATATTTGAATCTTACTTGAAGAAACTGAGAGTAAACCACTGACAGTCAAATATCAGCAGGATAAGGAAATGCAAACTATAGCTGAACTGTCCTTACTATGCTTTATTGTGCTGCAGTTTAACAGCTGGAACCTACTCAAAGGCACGTTGTGTAATCTTTGAAAAGAGCTGTTAACATGTTAGTTGAATACCTCTAACCAAATTCTTCAGAGTCATTGGAAATGATCCAATGTTTTAATTCAGCTTTTCTATCCTCAGTGACTAGCAATATGTGTCCTATTTTCATTCCATAAACCTGTTATTTCTAGGTTGCAGGTATCTGGAAAGCCTGTAGTTGCTCTGTTTACTGTCCTTCTGTAAGCAAGCAAGAGTCAACAGGGTTTTTAAGGAGAGAAATAGCATTTGGATTAAGGCCAGGATCAGATTGTTCAGGATGGTACCAGAACAACTATCATAGTAACAGTTTGTTCTGTGAGCTCAGAGCTCTTTGGAGGTTTGCTTTCATCATATATCCTACTCCTAATACCTAACTTGAGGGGTTTTTAGTAAAAGGTGTTTCACCAGTCAATAAACTGTGTATAAATAGTGAAACAGTTTGGGTTTAACTCAAACAAGGAACTGATTTTTGTTCTTGTCATGAAAAATGAAACAGTGACAAGGATATTACAGTGCAAATCAGTGAAGTAACAAGTCAATAAATGGTTTAGATTCAGTTCTGCTAAAACTTTGTATCTCCTACCACTTCAATTTAACTCTTTGGTCCAGGTTTTGCCTAAGACTGTTGATTCCCTTCCTCACATATGAAACATGCAAAGATTTCTCAGTGAGCAACTGTGCTTTTCTGTACTTGGGAGACAGACAAAGGAGATGATGCAGAACAAGGAGCACTTTAGAAGATGTTTTGGCAATATTTCCTGCTCATCAGGAAATGGAGGATTAAGGGTTTGGAACAAACTCAGAAGGGGCATATGTTCTGAAAGAGCCCAAGGGAAAAAAAAGAACTACCATCCTTTTGCAGACAAATTCCCATTGGCTGGAACAGAACTTCTGCACCAGAGGAACAGAGAATGTACTCTAGACCAAGGCATGACATGCAAACGTGGGGCACCAAAGGCTCTTGATTCATCAAGACAGCACAAGCAGAAGAGCCATAGGTTGGGTACTTAGGCATTATCATCACTCAGTGATAAAGACTTAACAGGTAAGTAAAAAGAATGTATTTTAGTTTAGTCCTTCTAGTCACTTGAACTATTCATAACTGATCCAAAAGACAGGAGGAGTAAAAGATTTCAGCTACCTGGTTGACACAAAGTCTGCTCAAAAAAGACACTTTCAGCCAGGTGTTCTTTTATTCGTTTTTCCTCCTCTTCCTTTTGTTGTTGTTGTTCCTTTGCAGATGGAAGCAGAGTAGCAATAATCTCCTTTTTCCCTAATGCTTTCCTCTGGCTCTGCTCAGACACTTGCAGTCGGAATTTATCTATCACACCGTAGTACGCAGCCCGAACATCTCTGTGACGAATCACACTGCAGAGGAAAAGAGCACCTTCAACCAGAGCAGCTAACAGGCAGCACAGCCCCTCTGCAATTACAGCCTACAGCCCACTCTTTCCCCTCTACAAAGCTACATTGCAATAGACCAGAGCCCTGTAACCTCCTCTGTTACCCAGAGCTCTTGCCTTTTGGACTTCCACCCCTTCTGTTTTGCTCTGGCTCCCAAATCTCTATGCTCCAGTTTTGATTTCAAGCACATTTTTACCTCTGTCTTGAGGCTTAGCTGCCAGTTTGGGTGAAACATCAATTATCTGACAGGGGGGAGGAGGGTGAGGAGGGTGAGGAGGGTGAGGAGGGTGAGGAGGGTGAGGAGGGTGAGGAGGGTGAGGAGGGTGAGGAGGGTGAGGAGGGTGAGGAGGGTGAGGACTGCTTTGTTTTGTGAAAGGCTACTCTAAATGTCCAAGATAACAATAGTTAACCTGAAAAAAAACCCTACATACAAGTGATTTAGCTTCAAGAAGGTTGCCATCTCCTATGGGGAAATAAATGATTCTCCCCTTAATAATATAGGACAGGAGTCTTCAAACTGCTTCAAGAAACGTATCTTAGTGCTAATGTACATATTAAATGTAGCAAGGAATGTATTTTTGTTCCAGTCTCCATTTAAAGGAACAGTATCACATCAAGATATCTACAATCATTAAAAGCAGTGCTTGTAACTGCTATCTAGTTTGAATGCAATATTCAGCAAGGAAACAGACTAAGTCATCCCCTCAGTGAGAAGGCTGCAGGGCTGCATAGAATTCATACAACCCTCAGCATACCAGAACAGCAGATTCAACTCTTATTTCTTCCTTTTTAACACTTCCTTTTCAATTTTTGTTTCTACTTTTAGTGCCATGGTACTACCAATCTTTACATAACACTGTGCTAGGAGAACATGCATCTGCTGCCAAGCAAAGAGATGTTTTCTGCAGACCTTTCTAAACAGATAGATTCTCCTGTTTCTTTTTAGAGACCATTGCCTAATTGGAAGCTCTGTAGAATATCTGTTTATCTGGCAAATGGCCATACTTGCATAGTACTGCTCAGATCCTAGCAGTAAACACTGCCCTTAGACAGCAACCATTGGAATGAGATGGGGGTTTTGCTGCACAAAAACATTCCACTGGAAACATGCATATGTCTTATTTTCCTTTATTTAATCAAAAACATTTGTTTAACCAGATGTAATCAAGCTTGTGTAAATGTCTGCTAAAGACTGGAAGAGCTTACTGACACACTGGTATATTCTGACCTGTTTTGTTCCATCTTTAGGATTGTTGCCCCTGCCCACTGAAACTTTTGAGTTCCATGTTTTCATCTTTCCTTTCTATTTGGTGAGTCTTTGGCATTTTCCAAATGACATCCAAGGAAAAGAGTTTCCAGGAAAGAGCCATTCCCTCAGCACACTGTTACTTAGCTGACAAAAGCCAGATCATTCAGTAGTGGATATTGTGGGGTTTTAATGACCATTTCTGAACCAGAGGTTTCAGAAGGTGTTTTACACTTTGCAAATGTCTATTGAGAAAGCTCAATCTGCTCTTTTAAAGACTTCATCCTTTCTTTAGCTGGATCTGTACCTCAACAGTGAAATAATGAAAAAAAGCTGGTCTATTTTATCTTCTATACCTCCTGTACTTTGAATTCTAGCAGCCTACAGACCTTACACATTTTTATGGTCACTTAACCAGCTTTCTTTTTTTCTCTTATTGGGGTGGAACCTGACAGGAGAAACAAGTAAAGGGGAGTCAGAGAGATGTGAGAATGAGAGGCAGCTGAGGTGAAAGGTAGGCTAAAATCCCTTTATTAAACATAGCACAGGAAAGTGTGCTCAGTTAGAATTCCATACATTTTCATGTTGCCAATCTGCAAACAAGTATTTCTTTCACAAAGCAAGCCCAGTCCTGGGGTTCTTGCTTTTCTTGTGATTTCTAACAAAACTCTCAGAAGAGTCTCATCTTACTCATATCACTGCTGGCTTACAAACTATTGCTACAGGATGCAGTTACTAACATTTTATTTCTGTCTAAAGACAAAATTAAAGGAGGAAATACCTCCAATATTGTAATAGTGGAGAGAAAGAAGAGCAAAGACCTGATGGAATATAGGAGATCAGGGAAATAGTCTTATCTTTACACAACTTGCATGGAGATAATCAAATGTCATCCATTAGGAAAAAAAAAACCCATCACAGCCAATTTTACTTACATATCAACACAGCACTGAGGCTTCACTGCACCAGTAGCATCAACCACTGCATACTTATTTGGAGTTGTACAAAGAACTGCAACAGAAAGGACAGGAGTGGTAACAAATCATGAATTACCCCTTCACCAGCTTTTATCAACAGATACACATGAGTTTTGTTTTGTCACAAATAGGATTTGTTACATGAATTACAATTGGACTGTTTTGAGATCACCAACTAACCCTTAAAGAGAACTTAACCTAAGAAACCCACCTTTGAATTTTAAGGCAAACTCATAGGGGTTATATAGAGTCAACACCTGCTTGTGTGTTGACTGGTCATCTGCATAAAATATAAGTTCTGTAGGAAAAACAAAAACAGGAAGATTTCCTTCCACTAACTCTGGCTGTCTTTTTTGTTGCTGCATTGGCACTGACTCCTCCTTGCTTCTTCTTGTGTTCTTATGGGTTTGGATCCTCAGAGACTTCAGCTTTTGAATTGTTTAAGAATTCCAAAGCATTTTGGCAATTCTAAAGGAAGAAAAAAAAAAAAAAGAGAAAAGGCAAGAAGATTATTTCCAGAACTCTAGAACATGATGCTTGCTTTTGAATCTACCTTTACTTAGAAGGTTTCCTTCAAAATACAGAAACACAGAACAAAATCTGCAGCAGGTTTGCAGCTGATTAACAATCTGCTATCAAATTAATGGCTAACCACTTCTTCAGTGTATCCTGGCAGCATTTTGAGGTCCCAGTTCATGACTAGGTTTGCTTATGCTGGGTCTTTGCAACAGGAACCAAGTAACAACAACAAGAAGATAGCCCAACCTTGCTTCAGGACACTAACACTCATCAAAACCAGAGGAGAACTGAGGAAGGACAAAGCTGTAAGGCAGCACTAGTCAGTCACCATTTAGGCAGCACTAGTCACCATTTGGGCAGCACTAGTCACCATTTGGGTAGCACTAGTCACCATTTGGGCAGCAGTAACCTTCTTGGATGAGGTATAACAACTTAGGCATCTGATCACATAGGCATGGAGCTATGTCAAATCCCAGAGATTGAGAACAAAAGAATAGGGAATACCCTCATGCCTTGTTTAAACTGAACTGTTGGACAATTGCATGGCAATAAAATGAAAAATAACTGGGATGAGTACTAGTAAAACAGATTTGGGATTTACTATTGGATTAGAAAATAAGAAGGGTTTTCTACCACCACTGTCTCTAACCAAAGGATAATCACTGTAATTCTCCCTCTGCTGTCCCCACAGTTTTATGTTGAGTGACATTCCTGAACTAAACCTCATAACCCATGACCTGATCAGCAACAATCCCAAAGGTAAGTCACAAAATAAAATGAAGGCCAGCCTCCTCAGCACACAATGACTTAACACACTACAAAGAGAACTAAGTGAAACAGCTACATCTCTTTTCCCCCCTGAGAACATCATATTTTACTGTTGCTCCCCTAGGTTAATTATCCAACTGAAGGTGTCCTTTAAAGCTATTTTATAGAAGAAAATATGAAAAGAACAAAAAGTTCCTACTGACTCATTAGCTGCCATTTCCACTTCCAGTGAAGGTCCACTTCAGCTCTTCTCCAGTCTAATAAACTGATTTGGTTGCACCTGAAGTTTAGGGTCTGAACTTTGTAGCAGCAAATAGCCCTAGCATTATGAACAATCAAAAGCAAATGCTTCTTTCTGCATTCTAACCATAATGACTTCCAAGCACCAGACACACTTCATGCTTGAAACATGACAGGAGCTTAGGTGTTTACTAGAGTGTGTCTGTCATATCCTCAGATTTACAGGTTCTGATTCTTATTCACAAATGAAGCTTCTAAATGTATTTCTTCTTTAAAACAGCAAATCATCCCTGCAGAATTTAAATTCATGGCTTTTACTGGAATGTCCTTCCCCAAGCTCCAGTTTCTTTTCAGAGCACAGGTTTGTTTCCACTTCACTGAAAGGCTACTAATAATATTCTGAAAACAAATCCCCAATGATAGTGTTCCAAGTTGATGTTCTGCTGCCTTATTAAGAAGAGTCTAGAAAAGGAAATAGCTCTGTAAGTGGCAATTTAGGTTCTGAGTGCTGCTTAGAATTTTGGTGAATCCCTTTTGTTTCAGAAGAATTAAACTCTGGAATCACTTTGTGCAGCAAGTGTAAGCTTTAGTTTGTAAACAATTTTATGTCCTCCTGCAAAGTGAGAGTCATTGTTCCATTCAAGTATGTTAAGGCTATATGAAGAGCTAATGTGGAAAAAATGCTAGCTTGTAGAAATACAAAATCACTTCTTTTCAATTTCTTCATCTGCCTATGAGAGGTTTCAGTTTTCCCCTAAAAAAAGCTAGCCTGATGCAGTAAGAACATGTGAGAATCTTTCATTCTCATATATACCTATACTGCACACATTACATGGAACAGAAACACAGGCAATCTTTGAACTGAACAAAAGGGGTTTTTTTCCTAATAAACTTTTTAAACTACCATACAACCACTAGCAAAATTACTGCTAGATACTTTGAAGTGGCTATATTAATGATTATTTATAACAATGAATGTTGTTTTGATGCTTTAGGTTTTTATTGAAACACTGCACATGTTTCATTTGGGTTCCTGGCAGCATACCACAACTCCAGTTTCTTCAGCTCAACCAGCAGCAACTGTCCAGGTGTTCAAAAACCCACAAATCACATTATTTGAGGTATAGATCACTAAGCCTATTAACAGGCTCATTTTTCTTATTCATCCATTGAAAACACAGTGCACAAATATCCCAGGATTCCTAAACTTGCCAATGGAAAGCCACCAATCTTCAATAAGTATATCCCATTATTGCCTCCTTTTCTTACTTAACTTGGCTGGGTAAGAAGTTACCACTCAAACTGGCAAAAGGAAAATCTGGCCAACCCAGGCCATGTTTGCTGAGTGTCATTCAGAACATATATTTCTGGATTTCTAAGCAAGCAATCAGCATTCTTTTAAAGACAATCATTTTGGCTTAGAAGTCACCTTGCTGGGATATCTCTCACCAAGTGGCATCAAGAAAAGATCTTTTCCCAAAGACCGCATTATAAACTATACATATCTTTCCTATAGCACTCATCAGGAAGCCTATAACATCCCAACTTCTCTGCACAAATCAGCCCTCATGTTCAGAGTAAGGCTACACTGTTCCAAGACCCTTGCCTGCCACACTTCTACACTGAGCACTGCAGCCTGGCTCATTCCCACCACAGTCACTACACTTTTGTAGCCGACAGTCACCCTGATCACTTGCAGAACACAAAGGCAAACCCAAAGAAATCTATACCAAACCAAGCTCTGTGGTCTCAGTTCTGTGAGCAACACTGCACAGATGAGGCTGAGAGAGTTGGGATTATTCAGTCTGGAGAAGAGAAGACTCCCAGGAAACCTTCTTGTGGCCTTTCAGGATCTGCAGGGGCTACAAGAAGGCTGCTGAGGGACTATTTAGGATGTCAGGTAGTGATAGGACTAGGGATGATGGACACAAGCTTGAGGAGGGGAGATTTAGGTTGGATGTTAGGAAGAAGTTGTTCCCCGTGAGGGTGGCGAGACATTGGCCCAGGTTGCCCAGAGAGGTGGTGGCAGCCCCAGCCCTGGCAGTGTTGCAGGCCAGGCTGGCTGGGGCAGGGAACCAGATGATCTTTAAGGTCCTTTCCAGCCCTGACAATTCTATGAGCTTCTCCTTGTACACCAGGGAAACTCCTGCAGGTGTAAGAAGCTGCCAGACACACAGGACATGGGCCAAAGTGTCACACCTGAACACCACCAGCTCCCTTTCCAATGCACTTTGAAACCCAGCAAACAATTGTCACTGGTCCTTTTTAGCACAATAAGGATCTTTCCTCCCTGAAGTTACTAAATATACAATGCTGGTGTCACAATAGCACAGATCTGCCAGCATTTCCTTTGAAATTCTTCTCTTCATAAATGAAACTCGACAGAGAAAAACACAAAGTGAAACCTAACTTCTCTCTAGGGGCAGAAACAACACCAGTTGTGATTTGTTTTTACTTAACAACTATCTGCTGAAAAAATAAATCAAGGGAGGAAGTTTTTTGTTCCCATTTTAACTGCCAACAGCCTCATCACCATGGCCTCAGAGTACATTTTTTTTCCTAACAACTGCAAATAACTCTACAGAGTGTAATCCGGTAAACACTTTGAATATTCAGAGCATAACCTCTTTGCAATCATAGTCTCCACATACTCCTCTATTATAGTGTAATCTAGTTTTGTTCCATCTCATGAGCTAACCTCTAAATCTACACAATAAGCCTTTCAACACTATAAAATCAAGAAAATTGATGCCTTTGGAGCATTTATTTACAAACTCAGCTACAAAGTCTTCTTCAAAATCTCCTCCTTGTACCAAGCTGCAATGACTTTCAGCTACAAGTAGATACAGCACACAATCTGAAGCAGATAGAGTAACATTTTGTTTCTCCACAAGTTTTTGAAGGCCCCAACGTGTACTTAGGCAAACCAATGTTTAAACTACCTGCAATTCTTTGGGAGAGTCACCCAATGATTAGAGCACTGAGCCAGCAGCCTGGATGGCTTCATTCCATTATTGCTAACTCTGTCACTGACACTCCATGACCTTGAGCAAGTTGGTTAACCTCCCCTCAAATTGCTAATCTATGAAGGCACATATTCTGCAAAGTATTTATGTAGGTGGATAGTCACATTTAAACTGGCAGAACTACTCTGCTACTTTGCAAAGCCCGGGCCAAAAGATGCTGTTTACCTCTTTATGGAGGGATGAGAAATGTAATTAGTAACTGTCTCCAGGATGCTGTAAAATGAAATAGTTTCAGAGCATTACCTATTAACATGGATGACTACAACATGCATAAATCATGCTGATAACAGCTACATTTATTAGGACCAGATTTCGTTTTCCTTTCTTTTTTCAAATGCTGAAAAATAGGGCAGTAACAAAACGATTTAAATACAACTAACAGACATGTAAAAGCAGGGAAAGATGAAAAATGCTTCTGATCCATTCCACCATATGGCTCAGAAGAATCCTAGGGAAGACTTTCAAGGGCACATCTCCTTTCGTCTCTTACTTTGTCAATTTCAGGTGGAGTTTAGTGCACTGAACTGGCCGGTTTTTGAACGTGTGTTGTGCCTCCTAAGTGCTACGTGGCCTTTTTCCCTGTCCCGGGCCAGGTTCAAATACTCAGCTCAAATGCCAAGATGCCACAGATTAACTAAGGAAAAGACTCGGACAACAACGGGAAGAAAGGCATTGCAATTTGACTCTCAAAGCGCACCTACTGCAGGCAGAGAAAGAGCATAATTGCACGTACTTAATTGATCCTCTTTGTTCTCCAACAACAAGCAGTAGAGATAAAGGCTGAGGCATCTGCGCTCTAACGGCCTCTCCCCGCAGCCTGAACCCTGCCCTGCCCGTGACAATCACGCAGCCAGCACCTCCGCACCGGCACCGTCCCGCACTGCTTCCCCAGCGACACCTCGGAGCCGGTTGCGGCGAGCCTCGGTCCCACCGACAGCCGGCCCACGCTCACCCTCCCACTCCCCGCGGACCAACCAGGCTCCGGCTGCCCCGCTCCTGGCCAAGCAGCACCGCGGGCGAAAGGGGCCCGGCCAGGCAGGCGCCGCCGCGCCGCCGGAGCCTCGGAACGCGGCCACCGCCCGGCTCCTCCTCACGGCCCTACCGAGGGGAAGGGCAGCCGGCGCGGTGCTCCGCCAGCGCTCCCGCCTGAGCCGGCACGGCGAGAGCTGTCGGCGCCCGGGTAAAGCCCTGCGCTCCCCGCCGGAGGGGGAGCGAAGCGAGGCCCAGCCTGTCAAGGCCCCTCGCCGCCCAGCCCGGGGCCGCCTGACAGCCTTGGGGGTAGGTGTCGCTCCTCCCTTCCCACCCCGCGCCCCATCCCGGGGGTGTCGCGCGGCGCCCCCCGCCCCGAACTCACCCCCTCCGGGGCCGCTGGGTGCGGGCTCGCGCGGCGCCCCCTTTGTCCGCCCCCCCCCCCCCCCCCCCCGCCTGCTCCCGTCACTGCAGGTAGCGTCGTCGCTATGGCTGCCGGGAGCGCGGCGGACTCCCTCCTGCCGCTGGCCAGCCATGGCGAGGCGTCACGGCGCCACGCCCCTCCCTCGCCAGCAAGCCCGTCCTTCCCTTCCGCCATGTCTGCGCGGGCTGCAAGGGAGCGATGGGATGGTGGTATTGCCTACGGCCCCGGCGCCTTGTTTCTCCGCTAGTTTCCCCTTCCCTGCGAGACGATGGCAGGGCTTTTTCCCCAGCTGGCAGCCGCGGGCCAGGCTGTGCCGCGCTGCCCTTCGGGGAGTGCTAGCATCGTGGGGAGGGGGCGAGAGGCACCGCCGGCCTGGGCTCCCTGGGCAGCGAGAGGAGGGGAAGCCCAGTGGCGGGGAGCAGGGGATTTGCAACTGGCGCGGCTCTGCTCATACAAGAGAATGATTTATATTTCGAATGAGTTTCGAGACCTCACCCCTTCCCGTAAGGGCTCCTGTTCTTTCTGATCGCCCTTGACCTTGGGGCTGTTGTATCCTGGCGTGCGGGTTCGGTGTTGCTCCGGGGCTTCAGCTCGCTGTGATCTTGCCGGTTTCATACGAATCTGCGTGTCTCACCTGGGCTGAATGCAGAACTAAAGCTGCTAATACGAGTGGAATGTACAGTGATGATCTTCTAATCATGCAGCAGTACAGCTCAAATGGGGCATGTCTCTGTCAACTGTGCCCCTTGCTGTTAACTTTGTTCTGTAGTCCTCTTACTGATGTGTTTTTATTAAATTAAACTCCTTATGGGCTTTAGCTTGTTTTATGCAGCATCTACTATTTTTCTTGGTCTTTCAAGCCCTGTATTATGAAAAAAAGCAGCAGCATAATCTTCTAAGGTCATCCCCAGCTTTAAGATTGTTAATGCAGCAAAATGTTTTTGTTAGGTGTCAGGTGAATAATTAAGATTTATATTAAGCCATCCAGACAGCAGGATTGCAAAATCTTTTACCCATTACCAGCAATGAAATAAACACACTTCTGTGGTGAAATAAACACAGCAGCCAGTAGTATTTCACAATAACACCATGAAAACAATCCAGGAAAGGAAGTAACATATTTTGTCTAGTTAAAAGCATGGAAGACATTAAATCTATTAAAAAAAGAAATCCATTTTGTAACTTAGCCAAAATGTATCAGCACTCACCTTTTCCCAGCTACTGCCTTCTGCAAGTGTGAGAGTTGCTGGTAGTTCATGAACACTTTAAGTCTTCCAGCCACAAATATTACAGTTATTCTATGTAGACATCAATCTTGTCAGAATCTCTGAAAAGAGATAACTGATACAATTATTTCTTCTGTTTCTTGATAAGTGCCAGTCAGCTGATAGAGTTTAACATTGCTGTTTACAAATAAACTGAAGTTGTTGTTAAACAAGGCTATCAGCCTTCAGGTTGCATTCAGAAAATGACTATGTTTTTACTGAGCATTCATCAGATGCAGGGTGCTCCTGAGCTTGGCAACCTGTCTCGGGAGAAGCAGCAGACATAAACATGCTTCAGAGATATTCAAATGATTAATAAATTAGAAATAAACCTATCATTTAAAATGGCTAGAGGCACATGCTATTTTCTAGTTAATCCAGCTCATTTCCAAAGCAAGTTCAGGATCTCTAAAAGCAGGTTTTACGTGTCCCTTTATAAGTTTCCCAGGACTCAAATTTGGGCTTTCTATCACACATTTAATAACCTTTGTAGCCACTGGCCACCTGCTGAACATCAGACATCAGGCTGCTCTCCTTCCTCTTTCANCACAGTATTCCAGATGAGGTCTCAGCAGAGCAGAGTAAAGTGGCAGCTTGTTTCTCAGTTCTTTTGTTATTTTAAGAGCCTGCTGTTAACTCCAATTAAATGTGAAAACTTCTCTGCATAGGAGTGGGAGTCAATCTTCTGTCGTTGTTGCTAGTGCTTGCTGCTTCAGAGAGCACAAACTCCACATCATTGACAGTTGTGCAATACTGTGCCCTTGAGAAAGATTATTCCCCATCCCAGACTTGATTCAAGTACATATGTGCCAGCGCTATTTAACCAGCACTGACACATGCAAAAGTACTACAGAACTGCTTGATAAACTCACTGGTGCCAAGCATTTTTGGTTTGTGGCATGCCCAAATCCTGGCTTGGCACAGTCCCACTGCTCTTCTTGCTGCCTTGCCAGCTAGGCTCAGTGCTTTAGGTGGATGAAAACCATATTGCAAGGATGTGTATGAGTGTGCTGTGAGTAGGCTGCTCAGCTGTGAGGTGGGAGCTGGAGACTAGTGCCATGTGTGGCAGTGACTAGAATTATCTCCAATCTGTGGGAAGTTCTCTCCTTTATCATTAGGTTATTGTTTCGCTATCTCCTTTTTGGGGGCTACTTTGTTTTACCCAGATAATGAATTATTTCTGAGATCAGGGGCAGGCTAAGGTTGTTATGATGCTGGCAGAGCAGGAAATGAGATGAGAGGTAAAAATGGGGTTGAAGAAGAAGTCAGAAATACAGATGCAAAGGAGATGTTAGATGCAGAAGAGCACCCATGACAAGTTTGTCCGGTTGTTTTAAGTGTGATCTGAGGTTGTTCTTGCAGCTAATGCTTGGTCCTCTGATTTTTTACCTTAGAAATCACTGCAGATTGCCTAAAAGCTTTGGCTAGTCTGCTGTTACATAAAATATTGCATCCTTGCAGCATGAAACCTGAGCCTGGAGTCTGCAGATACTGAATGCTCCTCAATGACTCTTGTCATGGTTTTGGTTGCTGTGGTGATTATCCATCTGTTTAAATACTTTCTATGGGAGATTCTCAACATGTTTATCATGGAGAAGATTTTCTGAAGTTGTCAGAAACACAGCATGAGGCCTGATTCCTGTAATTTTCACACTTGATTTGCAAGAAATGCCACTTCACCTACCATGGCCTAAGGATGTTGTGTAGTACTCAGCTTCTGTGCTCACTGCTAGCCCAGGAGGCCTGGCACTTTGGCATATGTGTGCCAGTGGTGCAGTTGGAGAGGCTGACTGCAAACACTGTTTTTTTAAAGGAGGAGGGCTCCTTTAATGAATCCCCAGCCTGAAGCAGTGGCACAAATGGTATTTTTGCTAAGTCTGATAGGAAGAGAACTAGCATGCAGACAGGAGAATCCCGGACACATGTATCTGAGTATTACCTGCAGCTCTTCATGCATTTAACTCTCAAGAGTGACTATTCTTCATGTGTTGCTTTGTTTTTCTTGCAGTTGCCTTCTCCATGGCACAGCATGGTAGATCCTCTTTGAGGTAACTCAGGAACTGAAGTGACAGATCTGCATTTCCACTCACATCCATGTTGTGTTGTTTTTATCTTGTCTTTCTGTGGAAAATTACTTGAGTTTTCTTTCTAATTAATATCAATTTATAGAAAAGATCTTCTCTTTTTTTCATTTTAAAGGACTTTCAAAAGAAACAAAATACTGCATTCCAACTACCACCTTAAAGCAGCATACATGTTCTAACTTAGGACAGAAGCAAGAATTGCTCAACCTCAGCTGTCCAAGCTGTTCTTGTAACTTTAATTCACCAGTAAAAGGGTTTTTTTTATTTGCTTATGTGGCAGTTTTTCAGCTTTCCCCCTGCCAGTCGTAGCATGTTGTATTCTCATTGTGTGTCACTAGGGACTTCCAACACACTAGCATGTATTTTTTTGTGTCAGAGGTTAGACTGTTTGTTTTTATGACTAATAAAGTGGACCTTGGGAGCCACATATCAAAGCACCGTTGAGGAAATCTCTAGAGTTCTGTTAAAGTGTAAGCTCTTTTGGGGTGTGCCTATACAGGAGAGCAAAGCCAGCTCCAAGCTCTCTCTGCCCATGCTCCACGCTGGCTGGAGGCAAACCAGTTCCACCTTAGAAGTCCTTTAGCTCAGTATTTTGCCATGCTAATGGGTCCCTGAGTCTTTGGACATGATGAGCACAGCATGCCAGAGAGCCTTCCTTGCTGCAGAACAGATAAAATGGTTTGGGGAATACACTGCCTAAAGAGTAGCTGTCTGTAAAATACTGACTGTAAAGAAGGGCAGGTTTCATGCATGCTTTTTCTTGAGAACAAGGCCAGCATAAGATCCAAGTGGTCCTTCAAGTCCCTCTCAGGTCTTGCCCTGAGTGAATTTTGCCCAAAGTATCCTTGCATGCATTACAATTATGCTTTGCTCCATGAAGCTGTATGAAAGAAGCCATAATTGAGTCTTAGACATCATGGTATTTATAATCATTTAGAAACCTCAGAGAGAGCAACCATTGAGAGTTTTATAGACAGTCATCATCTTCATGAAGTGTAAGATCTATTTCTGCATCATCTGTAGGACCCTGCTGAGAATCTCCATTGTCCTGCTCATCAGAAAGCTGCAAAGCCAGCATGGGCTCTGCTTCTTTCAAGGATATGCACATACATCTCTTATAAATGAGCAGTTATGGCTGTTTCATTAGACCTCTAATAACATCTCTATTTCATTTTCCTTCCAAAGATGTTTACTTCACTGTTGAGACATATTTCTAATGTCAGCTCAAAAGTAAGAGGTTATCCTGTCATATCTATAGCTATTATAAAAGATGGTGCTATCTGCATACAAATGGACAGTAGGAGCCTTACAGACATTTCCCCTATTATTACTGCCTAAGGAAGCAATAAAAAATTAACACTTACCATTGGGAAACACCTGCAGAGATTAAATTAAAACTAGATTATATGCTTATCAGTTAACTATTACAAAAGCAAACCCTTTAGACATTAACATAAAAATCATTCTTATCAAAATCTTATTAAAAGCTTCACTTAATAGGATGCATGTTGCACCTCTGCTGCTCAAGCATTCTGTGTGTGCAACTCATTAAGGCTTTGTGCAGCTGTGCAGCAGCACTGATGGCTTTGCTATCATGTTAGCAAATGCCTACCCTGATATTTAGGCTTGTCCTTAAAAGCTGGTCACAAGCACTGTTTGTCTTTCTGTTGCTGAATCTGGCCACTCTCTGAAGGGCTCTCTGCTCTGTCTCTTGAGCATGGGGCCAGGGCCTGCTGCAGGCTTCCTCCTGGAGTTCTGCTGGGAATTACTCTGGAAACCACTCACCCTTCCTGCTGAACTGGCTCCATATTATGGTCAGCAGGACAAAGACAAGGGATTTTAAAGGGCTGGAAGTCAAGAACAAGAAACTGTTGTTGCTGCTAAGCTGATGGTCTCGTGCTTAGTTTATGCAGCTTTTGGTAGGCTGCAGACATGCTCTGGAGAAGAGACATCTGGGAGGTGAGTGGGCTGCAGTTGATCTCTGACCTGGAAATTCCAAAAGCTTCTGGCTTTAGGCTTTGCTGCCACCAGTGATTGAGAAGTGTGCAGTGTGGATCATCTGCATGCACTGACTCAAAGAGGACGCCATCAGCACAGATCCTACCCATACTCAATGTGCAGACACTGTGGTTAGAGTTTATTTGTCCATCTGGTGTTTGCTGACCCCTTTGGCTCAAGGCATTAGAAGCAACATGCCTTGGATGTGTTCTGAACTGTGTAAGGGAGGGTACAATTCAGAAACAACCACGTCCTAAATTACTTTCATAAAGGCCAAGAGAAAAACTTGATTGTGAGGATCCTACTGAGTTTGGTAGATCTGAAGAGTGTGATAATATCAAGAGATTGAGATCATTGATGAGAGAAGTGTGAAGTAACACGAGTCATGGAGTTTAGCAAAGGCCAAAACAAATTCAGAGAAGGATTAGGGAGTATTAGACCATGGCTTCCTGAAGATAAACTTGATTAGGGGACCTCCTGGCCGTTTTTTCCACCCCCATGCCATCTCCTCTGTTACGTTGGCATAGACCAAAACATTGAGTTAAATGCATCAGAGGCATGGGGGGAATCCAACTTGAAAAAACCAAAGACCCACAAGCACCTAGGTTTATAAAAGTGCACGGATCAGCGGAGTGGGGCATGCAGAGCCAAAGCATAGCTGAAGATTAAGGGAGTAGAAATGGCTGGAGATTGCTTTGCAGGCAAGAAAAAAATGACTGTGCAACCATGGGCTAGCATTTTAAGCAATAAGAGTTTGCTGGCCCAGCACTGAAATAGGCTAGGGAGTGTTCAAACAAGTATATCCAGATCAGAGGGGTGGTAACTTATTGCAGGGCAATGCTCCCCAGCCTCTGGGCAAGCTGAGGGAGGACTCTGCTGTTAACACAGCTGGGTTTGGGAGGAGACACGTGTCCACAGACACAGTGGCAATCTAAACCAGCCTAGCTGTATGCCTTCCTCTCCAGAGCAGCCTGTCTCCTCACACAGCTGCAGTGTGCAGTTTGCCTCCCCTGTGCCTGCAGGGATGAGCTGTACATTAGCATTTTTATAACAAGCTTTCCTTTGAGGAGAGGTAATGGACAGATCTGGTAACTCCAGCAGAAGCCATGCGTGCATCTGAGGACTGGATGTGAGCCTGCATTCTGTCATTTTGTTTGGAGAAATTACAGTATTTAACTTGGAAAGGCCTGCTCATGTCTCCTGCTTGACTTGCAGGCTCTGAGCAGGGTGAATTACCAACATGGGGATTTCAGATTTCATCTTTCAAAAACGTGGCACATTTTTGTATGTACCTATCTATATCCAAGATGTAGAAACTACTCAATTGGAGTCTGGATTTTCCATAGTCATTATGCTAAGTCATTCACTTCTACTGCCACTAGAGGTAAAACATTCACTTGAGCAAACACCAAAGGAAACATTTAGTTGGAAGCCTTGCCTGTATTAATATTTCATTTTTCAAATATTGTTTTTGAGCTGGGGTGTTTTTTTTGGAGGCCTCAGCCTGCTTTGCCTATTCCTGTTGGGCAGTCTTTCTTTTCTTGAACTGCAGCTGAATCCTCACGAGATGAAATGCCACTTTTGATTAAAGGCTACAGAATTGAGTGCTCATTTAAACTGCATAAAAAGCTCAATTACAGCATCCGTCATCATATCCATCATCTGTGACTGCCTCATGTGCAAGCTTGTAACACATTTGTAAGTCTCATTTCACAACACTTTGTTCTGGTGTAAATTTGCAAACATAAGAGTTATTTAACATTAATTCCCTTGTATTTTTGGTGTGATGGCCAACTCTTAGCTATAACTACCATTTTGGAACTCATGAAGATGTCAGTGGGGAGGATAGCAAGGAAGCTCCCACCTCTCCACTGGGAGTGGCAGGAGAATTGCTGCTTAACCTGGGGATAATTGCAGAGCTGCTTAGTATGAGTGCAGAGGAAGGCATGGCTNGGGGTGATGGAGGCTGACTAAATTACACCTAGCTAGAGCATAATCTCTGTCTGAAGTGACCTTTCTTCCCAAAGTTTCTGCCCTGCTCAGAGCAAGGCTCTGCCAGCTCAGCGCTACCCACGCAGAGGAGCCAGGGAGCAGCGGCTTGCTGTGGGAGCTGCCCACTGTGCCACCACCACACCACAGCCCTCACAAGCTGTCCCACTGTGGTCAGCACAGCCTGCTTCAGCTTCCTACTGCATTCCCACATCCTGCTTTCCACCTCCTCCTCAGGCCTGCCTGGTGAGAGCAGCCCAGCAAGACAGCAGCATGCCAGCTCAGGAGGCCCCAAATTACCCTTCCTGCCATGTTCTCCTGGCAGGACTGCACCCATCTTGCTCCAGAAAGAAAGGGAAGAAACCAGGAAATTTCTCCATGAACACTAGCCAGAAAGATGTCTTTCACCAATTTTGTGAACTTCAGTTTGTTATTTGGGGGAAAAGAACAGGGATTCAGAAAAAAAGTATGTTGCACTGCAGCATGGTAGTAGGCACACAGCATGGCACAGGAAAGTTCCTTTGAAGGCAAAATATTGAAGCAAGACACCATATGCTCTCAGAATTGCTGCTGTTCCCCTCAAATGACATTTTGACAACATTGTTGATTGCTTGAAGCATTTAGTTATAGTAAAAGTGGGCTTAGGATGGGAAAGGTGTTTCCAGCATAAGCAAAGCACAGATCCTCATGGAAGTTCTGGTCTAGTGCAGCCTTTGGGTTGCTCCTTTCCCCAATCAATGCTGACAGCACAGTTTGGTATGGACAACACAGATATTGCACTTGGTTTGTAGTTACTTTGTACTTTTTGTAGGAACACTGATAAATTCAGCAGAGTCTTATTACACTCAGAAAAAAAGATTTTGACTAAAAGAAAGTGTACAGTTGGTATATTTTGGTATATTTCTCTTTTGACTAAGAGAAACGGTGTTCAGTTGGTGTATTTTGGATTATACTTGGATAAAAGTAATATCACTGAAATTATAGCACTGTGAGATAAAAATCAGGTCCCCTGTTACTGAATGCAGCAGCACTGCTATCTGGCCTCACTTCTTCCCTATATACAGTCTTTAGCAAGACTGGGCCGTTTCTTATGGCTTCCCCCTATTGCACATACAATATTGGGCAATAAATTCAATCACAGAAGTGTTTTGAGTGCATTTTACCAGAGCTGTTGTGTTTAGAATAATATTATCAACATGCTTTCTCCCCAAAATCAAGAAAATGGCTGGTAAGCTTTTCTGCCTTGCCCATAACGTTGATAACTCTTCCCAAGGATGCAGTTTAGTGTCAAGTTGACCTTTATGGTTTTCACAGCTAAGGCAACAGTTACATAAAAGGGATGAATGAGCAACAACAAAAGAGGAAGGCTGGGATCATATAACCTGGAAACTGGAACTGGCTGCATTTATGCTTTGCTCTTTCAGTAAGGGAGGCAGCATTTACCTGACTGTAAGGAAAGGAAAGAGAGATTCTGCTCTCATTTCTGCCTTATATTCCCTGCATTGCCCCATGTTTAAGCCTAGACTGCAAAGGTCACCTAATTTGATTTAAAAAGCTAGAAACTGTAAAACTTGTAACTAGTAGTCAAAGTTATGCTTACTGAGGAAGAAAAGGAGGCACACAGCAAAGGTGATTTTTCAGTGACAAAAATGCCTTTGGCTCCTGCTGATTAGACTTTGATTTCTCCTTCATGAATGAGAATTAAACATTTACACCATGTGAAGCATGTTGGATATGAGTTAGTTTATGTGACTATTAACAGTTTAACAGTTGGGATTAATACTTGTCAGTAACCACAATATTGGCAAGTACACAAGTGATAGGAAAGCATCCCTTCTCAGTCTTTGCTGGTTGTCTCTGTTCCCTCTTTAGTTTTTGCTGAGATACAAAAGCCTTGACTTTCACATAAATGAACAATTTAATTATTACTAGAGCTGGATGACATACCCATAACTATGGTAGGGTAGAATGGTTTAACCTTATTATGATCCTAAACTAGAGCTGGGCTCATCCAGAGAGCTTCTTCCAGCCTGGAGACACTTAGGTTTAACTGGATCTTCTTTCCTTTCTCTGCAGGATTTTGAGGTGGACATCTGGAATGGCTTAAGCCACTGAATAAAGTTTGCATCCCCTTGAGGTAGCAGTGAACAGTCCCTAGCCTTTGAGGCCAGAAATTCATGCTTTCTTCACTGAGTTCTTGGAAAATGGAGGAGTTTGTCGCTCCTTCCTCTGATTAAAAAGGAAAGGGAATCTGTCAGAGAAGTAGTAGAGTGGCTTCAGTGCTGCTCAAGCCCACTTGAGTTTCTGTTCAGCTGCTGTATTTGAGGCCTCCCTACTTCTGATTTTAACCAGTCTTCAAATATCCTCAGAAGGAACAAGGTACAAGTATCAGCATATGTGAATCTGTGGAGTATGCTAAAGCACTTTGCTTACAGCTTCATTGACCTTGGCAGCAATAAATAATAGCATTGGAGTTTGTGTGTTTGCCATGCTAGTTCTTGGCTCAGGGTTTTTTCCACTATTGTATGCTAAAATTTGTCCTATGGCCTGTGTAACACACTGACTGATGCAGAAATCCTCCAGTGTCTTTTGGAAAGGCAACAGAAGCAATTGCCAGCCCATGTTGTGGAAATTTACATGTTCCTATGAATAAAAAATAAGTTGAAAGTTGGGTGTGTGTGTGGGAAGACCTAGTTGTGACAGAATCATTCCTGGCTGCTTTCTTGGTTGGAGAGCAGTCACAAAATGAGGATTTATACCAAGCTTCTTTAGATAAGTGGATTTTGGCAGGAGGCAGGGTATGGCTACTGCCAGCTGCCTTGCTGAGTTATGTGTATGTTTTGTACCTCTGTAAAACTCATAATTAGGATATAATGAGAAAATCCTCAGCAGGAAAGAACAGTTACCAAACCCCTAAAGTCCATTGTCTGCAAAGAGTCCCATTTCTTAGATGGGCTTGCTTTATTTTAATGGTAGGGAAAAACATCTTGAGACAGAAGGCATAGTGTAGACCTGGTCTATGAAATTAGATAGCACTCCTTTGCCTATCTGCTGGGAAAAGCAGCAGCTGAGGATAATGCTTGCACACAGGCAGCTCTGTACAGTGCTTCAAGAAAAGCTTTGGAAAAGATAAGATTCTCATTCTCTCCTTTGACAAAGAGTTCCAGTGACTGCAAGAGTCTGCATGTTATACTTGCAGAGAGCAGAGCAGTTTTCCATGACGTGGCTTCAGCACTGCCCTACCTTATTTTATTGTCCTCTGTTTGCCACATCACCAGCTCCTGGGAGCTAGGGTGCTGTGGGTGTATTAGTCCTGGAGCCTGGAGCTAAATGGTCCACAGGGCAGCTTTCTGAGTCTCTGCAGGTGAGCTGCAGCTCCACAAAATGGGAAGTAAGAGTCCAGCTTGATGACAGATACCTTTTGGTGCTTTTGTTTGGAAATAGTCGATAAGTTAGAAAAACATTATGGCTGGATCTGGTGTGTAAGACTTTACATTTGAGTTTACTTACCTTCCAAGCTCTTCACATATGCTTTATTTGATCAGGTGTTTGCAAATGTGGCCATGGGAGGGTTGCAGGGGTAATTGCCTGGCAGCCTGGGGACTGTATTTAATTAGCAAGGAAGGCATTGGCCTTAGCTGCATTCACTGCAGGAGCTACAACCTGTAGAGCTAGAGGTTCTGTCCTGCTGTTTCCAGGCCCAGGGACTGCTCTGCTTCATGCAGGAGTGCTGCATGTGGAAAAGAACATCTTCAGATATCACTATCAGTACAGAAGCCTTTCTATTTTCTGTTCATTGTTCTGCTAGGGATGCAGGCAGTATCCTTGGGTTTAGGGTCCTGCTGCTGCCTTAGTCTTATTACAGATTAATCCCTGGTTGGCAAAACCTTGGTGGCTTCACATTTTTTGATGCCTCTTATTAACCATTTCAGGAGAGCTAGGCCTGACTCTGACTAGCATCAGCTGCTCATCTCACTCTGAGTTTATCTGGAGTTTCAAGTGATTGATACCTTTGGGAATTAAGCTCAAAGTGCACCAGGCTAGACAGCCTACAGCTAAAATACCCACAGTCAAAGCCCATTAACTGAAATGTCTGTGTTTCACTCAAATTCTTTTGGGAAGGCTGAGGCTCATTTTTCCCTTGTTGCCACCATTCTGAATGAAGTGTTGTGCCTTGATGCACTCAGATGGGATATGCTGTTATACAATGTTTTTTAAAGTAGTCTGATGGCTAAATGTTCTCTTTGATACTAATTTCTAAGTTAAAAAAAGTTAGCTTCTGCTTTTATGGCTGTTTTATTTATATTAGGTGAGAGTGGTTGCCTGGGATGTGATTCAGGTAAGCTCTTGTTATGTATATCAAACTGTGGTTAAGTGAAACCATATTTATAGTTTTGGTTTAAATTATGAATTTTGTGTAATTCTTCCCAAAGAACAATAGGAATCTGTTAGAATTATGCTTCTCTCTGTGCCTGTTTTCCTTCTGATGTACACCTTTTTTCCACTACTCCTTTTCAAAGTGTTATTTTTCCTTATTTTGCTTCCATATCTATTCTCTTACTGTTTTCCTTTCTCTCCTGGCTGTATTCCTTAACCTGTGTGAGCACTGAGGAGAGCTGAGCATCTGGAAAAGAGCAAAATGGCTGTGGAGCTCTTAGTAAGAAACTCCAAAGCATTGGCACTGAGATCCTAACCCTTGATGGGCACAGTGATTCTCTTCCTAGGAGAATATTAGCAGGGTTGCCAAACAACACTTGTAAGGCAAATGGTCTACTTGCATTGTTTTTTCCTTAGTATGCTCCAAAGCTGAGATTACAAGTGCTGTGGAAACCATAAGCCATCAGTAGCTCATCACAGATTTCCACTCCACTAGACTCTCACTAGACTTCTGTGGTCTTTCCCCTGAATTTTTAATGCTGTTTCTTTTCTTATATTTAAGTAAAGACTGTGCCCAGCACTGATCACCCACTGTGTCCTTTTCCTTCACCCTTTCTCTGCTGCTTTCTCCTCTCTCCTGCCTTGCTGCTGGATGTAAAATGAGGGAGAAGGAGGTGTATGTGTTGGAAGGGAAGGGGAGACTGCAGCAAGGAGATGGAAGTGAGTGGCAGGAGAGGCTAGGGCTGTTGTGGGGTAGGAACCAAGCTGCCCATCCTTAGCTCAGGGATTCTGCAGTGTGTGTGTATTGTGCAAGGCTGGAGAAGTGTTGAGGTGACAAATCAGCATGCTGTGACATTGGAAATGGCTGGCACCAACTCCCAATTCCATTGGATTTTTCCTTGCAAACACAATGGATTTAGCTGAATAGGGAATAACTGAAGTTTGAAAATGTTTCTGGCTCTTTTTTGAAATTATTTGGAAGAGGAGTGGCATTACTATAGCCTTTCTTAAAAAAAAAATCTTTGGGTGGACATAACCATAATTGGGAATTCTTGTCCTTTGTAAATATTGCATCTAAAATCTTCTGTTACAGTTATTTTTTTAAAATGAAATGGAGTGACTTCAGAATGGAGTTTCTGTGTTTTCTTTTTGCTTGTTTTTCCTTGCTGCCTGAGGTAAATTGTTACTTTCACTTGGCCATGGAAAGCCATTGTTTGGTTGCTTGGTCTTCCTTTTTTTTTTTTTCTGTAGCTAGGATCAAATTATTACTGGAGACTTTGGGAGCTTTTTGACCTAGAATTTAGGACAACTACCTTTTCAACCCTTTGAATATGAGAGACAGAAGCTACAATTAAATACCAAAAGACTGGATTAAAATGCTCCCTGTTTTAACCTGAGATTTTCCCTTCACTAGCTAATGCAATATTCTCCCTGCACAATTCTAAGTGTGGTTGCTCTAGGGAAAATGAAGGGGGAGAATTGGATTGCAAAGCTCTACCTTGCCTTGGAAGAAGCCTGCCAGAAGATGGAGAAGAGATGATGAGAGAACAGTTTACTGCTCATTACTGCTGTGCAACACTCAGAGCTCAGCACTGAGCAACAGGAACTGCCACAGTGTTTCCGGGAACAGCCAGCAGGCAGATGCTTAGTGGTGAAGAGAAAGGCCATATACTGAGTCATCTTGTCTTGGTGTCTCCTCCTACCTTTGGTAAATCAGCTGGATAAGGGTTTGGAAACCAGAAGTTTCACCTAAGCTGCTGTGTTTATTTGCTGCTGATCACGCTGTCCCCCAAGAATGGGTTTAATGCCTTTTAAAATCCATTTTCAGTCTCCACCACCTCCTGAGGCCCTGACTGCCACAATGCAATTAGGAATGGCATGAAAGAGTACTTCCTTTTGGGTGTGTTTGTTTTAAACCTGCTGCTTAATGACTTTGTTGGATGCCCCCTCAGCTTTTGTACTGCAAGAGAAAGTGAATAATTATTCTGTATTTACCTTCCCCATTCAGCATTTTACAGACTGCTGCCATTTCCTTCTGCAGTCATTTCTTCCCCTCCAACCTGAAGAGCTCTTCTCTATTTAATTGCTTCTTGTAGTGAAGCTGTTCTATAGCTCAAAAAAGATAAATGTGGGCTTTTCATTACTCTTCTCTTCCCTCTCTGACAAAAGTGACAAGGAAACCTTAGACAGGAATGCCATCGTTACAAGATTCTTTGGTGCCTCTTTGTGCCAAAATAATTAGCTTTCCATTCTTGGAAATTGCCAAAAGCTCTTGAGTGGAAAAGAAAGCCTTGTTCTTGTAACCCTCTCCAGTTTGAGGTTGCATTTGTATCCAAAACTAGGTAAAAGCATGCAGCAAGTAAGCAGGAGAAGTGTCTGGATTTGCTGCCAATAAACCTTCAAACATAATAGACAAAAATTGAGTGGGTGCAAGGAAGTGATGAAACCAGGACCTGAGAGCTCAGGAAGTTCAGTAACTCAAGTCTGTACTGAGCAAGGTCAGCAGCACTAAACAGGAACAAAGATAGCAACTCCAAAGAGAGTGGAGTATTTTTTTTTCCTTCTGCTTGGTCCAGATTAAGCACAAGATCTTCTGTCATGTGTAAACCTTAAAAGAGAAAGAGAGGAGTAAAAGAGGACATTTTTATTTTAAATGTCTCTGTTCCTATCTGAAATAAATAAACCATTTGAGAGAGACAAAAGTAAGTATCTTCAGATTCAGGCACAGCCATCTGCAGGGAACACCTTGCTGCCTTTTCAGCCTGGCAAAGTCACACAGCTCTTCTACCCTGTGCCCTTTCTTCCTGAGCTGACTCTTCAAGGCCCTGCACACCTATTTCTTGCTTGCTGCTGTGTCTCTGTTCTTTGGATTTCCCATCTGGCTTGTGCTGCTGGCAATGCTGCTGCACTGCACTGTCTGCTCCTGCCATCTCTTCCTTTCATGCCACTACAGACAGATGCTCTTGTAAGGCAAGGTTGTGTCATAGAATCAACTGTGTTGGAAGAGACCTCTGAGATCATCAAGTCCATCAAGGCCCTGCCTAAGCTTTTCCTGGAAACTTGTTTCTTTTAAACACCTACCAGATACTTCAGAAGATGAGCCTTCACTTCAGTTTCCTCAGTATTTATCTAAAAAAATGAAAGGATTTTTTTTATTCTGCCTTACACTTGCTTTTTGCTAAGTTTCCTTCTGATCTCAGCAGTTCTGCTTGGACCTTCCTCTCCTGTCCTGCCTTGCTGTCATGTTACCACCCACTCATGAGATCATGTCTGAAATTAGCTTGCAAGAATTCCAGGGCAGAGTTGATTTCTCTCACCTCTTTAGTGAGGCCTTGGTGCAGTTTTGAGTGGGTTTGGAAAAATAGTAAAAACAAGGAAAAAAGCCCTTGTGCAGTTAGGAAATCCAAGGGAGGAAGGCCAGCTACCTATGGAAGATGCTAGTGAAGGTCTAGCAGAGCCAGAGAGCTCATGTGGCATCCAAGCTTGGGCTCCAAACAGATAATTCTGTTTAATTCTGTAATTGTCTTCAGTGATAAACAATCATTAGAATGAAATATTGAATTCCTTGGGGTGGGTGGTGGTGTGAATATTTAGTGAAAAATGCTTGTGGCAAAATGCAATGCTTTTATTGCACAGTTTTCTGTAGTAGCTCTAAGGGGGTTTTGGCATCTAAATGATGATAAAATAAACATGCTGGTGCCATGAAAGTGTTCAGTTTCAGTAAGATGATGTTGGAAATGTTAATATTCATCCCTAAATAATACATCTGATTTCCAGCTCTGGACTAGTAACTTAATTATAAGCACTCCCAGCACAGAGTTAACATCCCATGGAGTAGTTTCCCTTGGCATTTTGGAGATTGTCCCTAACCTTTTTTTTTTCTTGTGTACACAAGGTGCCATGCCAGCAGGGAATATTGGCTGTTGCTGGTAGAGTGAAAGAATGCTGAGGGCTGAAAAGTGACTTGCAGAGCTCAAATCAGACAGCTTGAGGCTCCTTGAGACTCCTAGCAGAGCCTGGTCTGCTTTGGACCAGGCACAGGCAGGATGTGGAGTGCCTGGTCAGGTTAGATAAACTCTCTATGGCAGCTGCTTTGAAGTCTGTAAGGGAGAATTTCTGTTGCAGACAAGCCACATAGTAAAAATAAGATAGTATAAAATACATAGACCTTTTTTGACATAGTAAAAAAACTAGTAACTGTGTCCAGCAATGAAACAGCCAAGTGTGGCTTTCCCTTTATGATGAATCCCTTCAGGTCAGAGCAGGTCCTCAGCCTACATGAGTATTCTTTGTCATAAATAAATGCTGATAGTGAATAGATGAAGCAATGTTCACTTCTCACTCAGTGGCATCAATCTGTGTACCCTAGCCCAGAAAGATGACTTTCTTAACCAGTCCCTGTTGCCTCCAGTCTACTTAAAAAGGTGTCTTTTCAGGTGTTAGTTCTGGCAACAATAATACACTGTGTTTATGACTCTTCCTCACAGAAACCCAGGCAGAAGGATGTAGTTTTCCTCAGAAGAGGCAATTGTTTCATGTGGTTGTGTATTTTACCTTCTAGAATGTCATTAAAAAAAATCAAATCTTGCTACTTTGCACATTCATTTCATTCATATTGTTGCTTTCTACATGGTAATACTCTGGATTTTTATGTTGTGTTTTTTTTATATAATGTCTTTCCAAAGATCCCAAGCTGATTTGGCTCAGTTCCCAGGTACAGCTTAGCAACACTTAGCATAAGACCAGTAAAAGGAAGTAACAGGGAATTTCATGCAGCTCTTGGCTAGCTGTCAATTCAAGTGCACCTACAGGTCAGAGCATCCCTGGCCTGTGAGCCCCTGCTTCTCATGGTTGTGACTGCCTGGTGTCTCTCCTCTTTCAGCCAGAAATCCCTCTCCATTTGCTTTCTCCTCCCTGCTAGAACAAGCTGCTGTCTTTATAAGAGAGAGGGATGTTAAATAATTATGTGGAGAGAACCTGGTGGGACATAAAGGCTCTAGGGGCTCATTAATCTGTTATTTGCTGTTTGGTCACAAAGATGCACTAAGCCAAAGTAGACACTTTCAGTTTTGTGTTTCCCTGCATATCGCATAGGTATGTACAGGATTTTAATGTCTTTTTCTTGTCTTCACATTTAGAGTAATTCACTTCTCCCCTTAAGGCAACAATACCAAGAGGGTTTCAGTTTCTTTTTCAGTTGTCAGAATGTTTTTGAACTTTTCTTCTGAATATTGTTTCTTCTTAGGAGAGAGCTTTGGACTTTGAAACCAGCTCTCGTGTGGAAAGCTTTGCCTGTCTAGAAATTGTTTTCAGCTTCTTTTGCTCTTCTGAGTGCTACTTTGTGGATTCATTTTATGTCTCCTCAAAGACTTTGTCAGAATCTTGCTTATCTACCATTATTGCAAAATGATCCACCATCTTAGGCAACTAGTCACTTCCTGAGCCCCTTTTCATTGGACTTTAAAGCAAACTGGAAATGAAGCTGTCTGCTGTTATGCAGACTGGGGTGATCTGGCATTCACCTTTGGACCAGGGGCAGTATTCCCAGTGCTCACATAAAACATAAAAACCTCACAGAAAGAGGAAAGTTACTCTGTACTATGCACAGCAAAGGGTTAACGGGTGTGTTGGGGAGAGGGGCAGAAAATCAGGCTGGCTGGACTCTGCCCTTTTGTTAATAGGCCTCTTTTCTAAAGTGCATAGAAGACAGATGAAAAATCTCAGCGTTGCCTTATTTTCCTGAGCATACAGCTTTCTCTTTTTGTGGTTAAATATGACAGTTATAATGTAGTATTTATGCACAGCCAATAAATCAGCAGAAAATGTGCTGCACTCAGGACCTGTATCCATAGTCTGCTCCTTACATTTTAGCTGAAAATGGGATTCTTGAATTCGCTGAAGCCTGTGAAAAGAATTTCAGGAGCACAACTCCATGGGAGACTTAGACAAAGTCTCATGTCCCACAGTAGTGTGGGATCTGCACCTCAGCTTCTGTTACTGTCCTCTAGACTGCAAACCCAGACTCCTGAAAGGCAAGTTCTGGATTAGATTGCCAAACCCCTGCTTGGCTTTAGTGGAATGATTGAGCAAGTCAAAGTGGCAGAAATCTTTAAGAGGTGAGTTACAATTTTGTGGAAGTTTGTAGTGTAGTTACAAAGTAGAATAAAAAAAAAGCTGCTGGGTAATATCTTGGAAAACACAGCTTTTGTTGAGAAGGAGCTGGTAGAAGCTTTATTTTCTAGTATCTGTCATAAGAGCAGCTAACTGCTGACTGCTGAGAATCTTTAGCCCTGGTACACCACACAGTATCAAAGGATTTGAATTTGCTCAGCTTCTCAGCTTCTGCCATCTTGCATCTTCTGCAATCTCTGTATCCTTGCTCTGCCATATAGCTACTAGAGCAGTGAAGGAGAAGTTGTTATTTAGCACAGTTTCTTACCTTTCATGCTGGAGTTCAGCTGTACAAAAATCCTTTGTGTAAATAGGAGATTTCATCCTTTGGAAAGGGACAATATAGATCTGTGGCTGGCTAAGAGTTAAACTCTTCTGAATTCTCACTGTGCTACTGAAAACTGCATCTTTGTGGTACCAAGCAATTCCCTTAGCTCTGGTGGCAGCCCTTTTATTCTGTATGATAGGGATAATACCTCCTAACTCACAGGATGGATTAATGGGTGTTTTCATAGTGATTTGGCAGTGACCATTTCTGTTCTGGCTTGAAGCCTTTTAAATCAAGTAGAAAAGCCATCAGGGCAGCTAGAGCACAAGATCCAGATAGGGAGCCACAGAAGCAGAGGGAGGTTTGAAGGGTTTAGCTCTTTGTCCAGACTTTAAGTAGATAATTTCTGACTCAAGTATCAAGTGTGCCCCAAATTCAGATGGCTAATCAGTGTCAAAGCTGACCTCCCTCAGTGCCCAAAAGAGCATGGCTAGTGCCTCACAGGTAGATGACCTGTTCAGATCAGAAAGCACCTAGATGAGAAAAAAGTGACAGATGAAGCCATATAAAAGCATTAAGAAAGGAAGATTGTTAGAGCTAAAATCCTGTTAGAAGCAACAGCTTAGATGTTAAGCTGCGTTAGGACAAGGAAAAGAAAAATAATAACCTATCACATGCACAAGAGGGGAAAAATGCCACTGCTCTGTTTGGTCAGAAACTGACTGGAATTATTCTTCCAGAATAATGTTCTTTTTTACTGTGGGATAGAATACCTACACAGGAGCCATTTCAAAATATTTAATTATAGGAGAGCTTGATTTGCAGTAGCTGTTGTGATTAATTTCCCCACAGAGACAGTTTCTTCGACTATTGCAGTAGAAGAAAGGTAGATGAGTGCAATTTCAATTAAAAACCAAGAAAAAGTTGAACTTTATAGACGTAATAAATGTCTGCTGCCATAGCTGCCAGGTAGTCAGCTCTGCAAACAAGTTGTATAAGGGAGCAGTAAAGAACCACTTTAGCTGCATTCATGCACATTAGCAACCATGGTGTCTGTTATTTTCAGGAATCAATGAAGTCTCATAAAACTAAATAAATGTCTTAGGTTGTGCCCAGAAAATGTCTAGAATTCAACTCTTGTGGTGTCTAGCACGAGCAGGCCCCCAAAAGAGAAAATCCTTAACTGAGAAAGAAAGTATATGAACCTTGCCTGTTGCTGCCCTTGGAAAGGTCAATCTCTGAAGCAGGAAAACGAGTTCATCTTGACCTTTAAATACTATGTTTGGATGTGAGAGAAGTGGCTTTTAGGTATGTGGCAGTCTGGAATGGAAAAAAAAAGAGAGGATATGAACTTCTAATTGTTTAGCATTTCACATAGTCTGACTTGAGCATGCTGTAGGACACAGGGCCTCTAGGTTGACAGTTCAAATTGGCTCAGGTCAGCTGGAGTCAGAAGTTAGTCTCTGATCTCATCTGGTTGATGTGAGAGACATGCATAGGTGGCCTTGTCACATTCTCAGTGCTGGGACCCAGCAGTATTAGCTGGCATCTTCTACCATTCAGTCCTTAGCAAATCTATTCCTATCCAGGAGTTGCTTTGCCAGGCTAACATGCATTTATTTCTACAGAAACACAGTATCTGCAGGTTTGTCTTATCTGTAGAGATTCAAGTGCCACTTCCTTCAGTGTGGCTCCATTTCTGTGCATTAATCACTTGTGTACAAGTATTTCTCTGTTTATTCTGCCTGGCATTTCTGCTCTCAGTGTTAACATTCATAAACCTTGAACACTGTTGCACACACACACACACACACAAAACTTATGGAGATGGCCTGGATGAACAGAATGGATTCTCCAAGTTTGATAGTATTTGTTTTCAAAATGAGCTGCTTTTCAACTACTAGTTTATCCACTTTTGAGTCATTATTTCATAATAAGAAAAATATTTGCATAAGCTAAGATTTTTGAAAAGACAAACTTATTTCTAAAACCAAGATAGAGACTTGCCACCATCCTCAATTTAGATGTTGGGTTTCTTTTTTGTTGACAAAATGGATGAGTTTCATCCCTGAATTAATCAGATACATGAATTCATTTATTTGGATCAAGATGGGTAATGATATCTTAACAAATCCATTTCATAATGTTTTCTAATGGGGATTTTAGAGTTCACCTATGGTGTTGTGAAACAAGAGTTTCACAAAAGCTTCACAAAACCAGAGTGAAAACTGAAACTGACTCTTTGTCTGTTGTTCAAACAAATGGCAAAACCAGTCTGCAGAAAAAAAGTGTTTGAATGTAAAAGTGCTGGAAAATATTATCGGATTATTTATTATTTTACACTAAGATTCATGTTGACAGTGCTTGTTTTGTGTTATTTGGATTTGCCCCTGGAAGCAAAAAGCATTAAAGAGCAGACGGTGCTAAATAGTTCACCCATCTCGTTCCACTTATCCAGTTACAGTCAGTAGTAGCTGCTTGGGCCTGTGTGCAGGCAGAGGCCTATCCCATCCCAGCCTGCTCAAGGGCTGAGGCCACAGCTTTCTTCCTCAGAGCAGGACACCATGATTCCTTCTTGCAGACTGAGACTTTTTTTTTCTTTCTCACCAGAGTTCTAGGAAATAATTCAGGGGTGTATGTCTTTTCAGTTTTTTCACAGTTAATTTGTTGCCACTCTGCCTTCATCCAGGTACCTCAAGGTGCCCCATGAGCACACCTGCCATGTGTGACACCCTAATCTGACTGTTGCCTTTGGAAGGTAGCTGTTGCCTGCCTGGGAAACAATCCTATGTGGAGGGCTGATGCTTTAGTACTTATGTGAAACCTCTAAAGACCACAGGGCAATTGTATCACAAGGTTATATAATATAATATAATATAATCACCAGGTTATTAGCTGAGCTGATTCATTTGGTTCTCCACGTTCAGCTCCCCCCACCCCGCTGGTGCTTCCGGGCCGTCGAGAGCCGTGCGGACGCAGAGGCCCGGCCGCGGCGATGGTAGGCCGCAGCGGGCAGGTAATGAGGCAGCTGCTCGGCGTGAGGGAGGCTGCGCGTCCCGCGGCCGTGGTGACTCAGCCGCAGGAAACGGCCGCGGTGGTAGGCCGGTTACCGGGAGCGGGAGGCCGCGAAGCCATGCCGCCACCGGACGCCCTCCCGCTCCGGCCAGCCCTCACCACGGGGCGGGGCGGCCCCTGGGCCGAGGGGCGGGAAACCCCGCAGAAGGGCGGGCTGGAGTGACAGGTGCGGGGCGCGCGCGCGCGCAGCAGTCCGACGACGGCGCGTCCGTCGTCACCTCACCGCCTCCCGCTCCCCCCCTCCGCCATGAATATGCAAATATGGGTATAATTGGCAGCCAATGGCGTGCGCGCTAGTCACATGGTGCTGGTGGAAGCTCAGGGAAGAGAAGTTGAGTCTCGGCGAACACAGGCAGCTCAGTAGCGAGCCGCAAGGGCCGCAGCCGGAGCCGAGCCGAGTCGGGCNCCCCCCTCCCCCTCCTCCTCCCCGCAGGGTGCCCGGCGGGCCGGGGCTCTGCCTGGACCATGCCGATCCTCCTCTTCCTCATAGACACGTCCGCCTCCATGAACCAGCGGGCGTATCTGGGCACCAGCTACCTGGACATCGCCAAGGGTGCTGTGGAGATCTTCATGAAGGTGAGCGCGGGTCCGGGGGGAGGCCGCTGTCGCCGCCCCGGTTGCCCCCTTCCCCCGCTCACGCTGCTTCTCTCCGCTCTCTCCGCAGCTGCGGGCCCGGGATCCGGCCAGCCGCGGCGACAGGTACATGCTGGTTACCTTCGACGAGCCGCCCTACTGCATCAAGGTAATACCCCCCCCGCGGCCGCCCCGGTCCCCCTGCAGCCGCCTCGGCCCCGCCGCGGGGGCCGCTCTTTCCGTGGCGGCGACGCGGCGCAGCCCCGTCCGGCCCGGCGGCGGCAGCAGCAGCCTGTGAAGATGGCGGACATTTTGCTTTTGTATGGAGGAGAGAGGCTGAGGGCGCTGCTGAGATGGAGGAGGGGGTGGGGGAGGAGACGGACGGGAGCGTGATTCACCGCCCCGGCGTGCTGAGGGAGGCGGCCGGTCGGCCGCGCTCCGCCTCCCCGGCCATTACTCGCCCGCCTCCCGTGAGGCGGTGGCTCCAGCGGGGGCTGCGCCGAGCCTTGGAGCTCCGCCGCGGGTCCCGGCCCCTCTCGCTGCCCTGCAGCCCGCCGATAGCGGAGGTCGTGTCCTGGCCGGGCTGCGGGGTTAGGGCAGGAGGCAGACGTGTCTGCGGGACCCCCGCCTGGCAGTGGGAGGCAGGGGACAGCTGCGGAGCTCCGCTGCCACCCTCCCCGCCGCTGCCGCCTACAGCATGGCTGTAGGTTTTGGGACAGAAGCATCCGGGGTTGTTTTTTATCTCTGCGAGGCAAGAAGAAGCGGCAGTTCGCGTGTTGGGGTTCTCCCGCCTCCTTCCTCTGTCTGTGCTCTGTAACACACACACTGTTTTTGTGTAAGGTGCTTATAATTGCTGTTCGGGTAGACATCTCTGCAGGGTTGTGATGAACTGGATGTGGAGTCTGCCTTGGCTGGCTTCTCTTGACCCTGCTTTCTTATTCCTCGAGATGGAGGCAATAGGGCTATGTCATTTATCACATCGACAGCGCCACGAGGTTATGGCACGAGGGGGAAAAAAACCTAGGGCTCTGTGTGCGTTATACTGTCTAGCCTTCCACTTCCCGATAGTAATGTCTAAATGATGTTTTCTGTGGCATGTTTAAAATTATGATGGGAGCTTTAGAATCCTCCTGAATAGTTCTGGGTTAGGATTGTATTTCCTAAGACTTATACAGTAATCATCATAACTATTGGGCCTTAGACCCATGCTGTAAAGGCAGAAGTTAATGTAAAGACTTGTTGCTGATCATCCCAGAGAAGGAGAACCTTCTCTAGATCCCCCAGCTAAAACTTCTTGAAGAGAAGTTGTAAAAATAACTCTCCCCACTGATGCTATCTGTTCACCTCTTTGACAATGAGGAAATTGAAGAGGTATTTATTCAGAGCTATGAATCCTGGTTCCAGCTAAAAAGTACAGCCCACTTTCTGAAGTGACAGAAAGGATTTAGTGAGTCAGTGTTGTTTCTTATTGCATCTTTCCTCAGAAGAAGATGTCATCCTATTTCTCAGAGTTGAAACCACCCTTCTTGCACTACAGAAACCTACTATCTGCCAAAATCCCTGTGTCTGCCCAGGAGAGGGTGGTTTTTTTTGGACATAATGCACACTTCCTTTTCCTCATCCCTGTTTATGACTGGATGCAAACCCCAAATCTTTAAGTCAGTGTTAACTGTAGATTCCTCATGTAAAGGTTTTTTTCTCCTAGTTTTGTGTCAGATATTGTACAAATACACCTTTCTTATGTTTAGGGAAGAAACCTTTCCACTGCAGTGATAGCAAGCATACTGGTGATTGAATAAATTGCTGGAGGTCTTGTGTGGTAATGCTACAGGTTATTACCACATATAGACTAGATTGGCTGAGGAAGATCCTAATATGCTTAATGAGCATGTGTGTACATTCTGATATACTAATGAGCATCTGCATGTATTTCTAGTTTTAGTAAATAGTAATTGAAATAAATGGGGCTGTGATATCCATGGAAGTAGTCCATCTTGTTTGACATAAAGAGCCAAAGGAAAAAAAATAGTGTGGTTCTTGTAGTCACTTCTTAGAAGTCTTGTTTTTCTACCTTAAGCATGTTGATTTTTAAATTGGACCTTAAAACAATCTTAAAATATCTTTTCAAAATGTAGGAACAGGCTGCAGATCTAATAAAGAGATGTTTATAATAATTATAATCCCAACTCCAATTTACCTGTTATGTGAAGAGTTCATGGCATAAATTAATGTGTCATCCTGTCTCTTACTCAGAGAAATCCTTAGAGCAACACCATGATTCTTCCACTGTTTGAGGACATGTTCTCAAGACCTTTTACTGATATTTATGAAGCCCATCTGTTGTGTTTTCTGCCAAGCAGAGTTATTCCAGGAGAACTTTCTGGTCTAAGCCAGATTCTGTATGTCTTAGAAACCATGCTCCTAAAAGAAATCTAGGTTCTCTGATAATGCAGCTGAGTTAGATACTTTATCTCTCTTGATTTAGAGAAGGGAAAACCAAACTTGACAAGTGAATGTATTCTGCAAGTCTGCTTTCCAAGTATGTGCAGTAGTGGCTGGTTTTGGTTAGTGACTGCTTTATCCTCATGTTTTCTTTATGATTTATACTAGCTAAATTGTATAATCTCACAGATAGTTCTTAAGGGAAACAGTGAAGCAGTTCAGGGAAATAAGGATTTGAGACCACCTAGGAGGTAGAGATATTATGAGAACCTCAGCTTGGAGCAGAGGTGATTGTGAGATGAGTGCTTTGGTTTGGTTTGTTTCAGAAGTTGTTTACCTCTACCCTTAAAATATTTTAAACCAACAGCACTGTTTCTCATTTGATGGACAAGAAATCTCAAGGAAACATCACTCACATGATGGTATTGTGCTGAGTGAGAGGATCTTGCTGTTGCACTAAGGATTTACTAAAAATCTATGCAAGTAAGATGATGTTTTTTGGAGCTGTCTCTACTGTAGAGAGTTTGAAATTACCTAGGAGACCTGTGGCCCCTCTCCCAGTTGCTCTTATTTTTAACTGCTGGTAGCTTTCTGTGCCACTTTTTAAAAATGGGGTTATTTAGTCTCTGAGCTTGCACTGTGGCTCTGCAAAGAACTGTGGCATGTGTCTAAAGAGGAGACAGGGCAATATCCTGGGAGATGGGGATGGTAGGAATCTCAGTTCCACCTTGGCAGCAAATGTCTCTCTGGAACTTCATCAGCTGCTCTGCTCCTGTGCATTATGTAATGTCTAGATGGTGATTTGTGACAGTAATATGATGCAGCCATTTACAACCTTACTTTGCTTCCATAATGCTCTCCAATAAGATATAAATTGAATATTTCGAAAGCATGTGATGTATAAACCTGTGTCTAAACAATGTGATCCTGTGTAGGTCAGCAGAAAGACACCTTTAAGTTTTGTTGAAGGTTTGGTCAGACTCATTTTATGGCCTAGGAGGGGAAAAAGTGTTATTTCATGAGGTGAGAATGTTCAGCCTAATGTTTATAATGTGTTATTCCTCCACTGTTTTTAGATAGAAATTGTAAGAATCTGCAGTCAAGTGAGTCTTGTCTCAGGTTCATGGTAGCAACATTGAAGGGAGTTAGTCCGTTCTGGTTTTGAGTATTTGGCAGGCTTGGGAAACTAATGATACCTGTGGTAAAGTTTCTTTATAACATGTGCATCCAGTCCTCTTGTGTGGGGAATAAAATTGGCTTAAGAGCAGCCTTGCTGTCTGGCACAGTATTTTATGTTCTTGGCCTTCTAGCTAAGTGCTTTATCTGATTCTATGAATATGGTACCTGTTTTGTCCTTGTTTTGAAGACTTTATATTCATGAATTGCTAGAAAGTGGAGCTTACTCTACCCCATCTGTGTTCTGCCCTGCTGTTGCAGTACCTCCAAGCCTTGTGTGCCAGCTCCACCCTTGCCATGCCTGTCTGCAAAATGTGGCTGATCCTAAATGCCTGCTGAGGAGGGTGAAAAGAGGCCAAGAGCATTACTGACACTTCTGCAAAGCACTTGCCCAAGATCCCACAAGGTTCAGAGGCCCTTGCTGAAGATTGGTGTATCAGCAATGGTCCTCTGGGGCTTTTTGTATGGATTTGCCCAGATGCTTTTAATTGAAATCATATATGTGTTTTGCATCCTCATAGGGTTTTTTCCTGTATCAAATATGTTTCTTCACACCTAAGCATATGCTGTGGTACAAATGGGCAGAATCTTAAAGCATTTTACTTGGTTTTATTTCCTGAAGTAGTGGTGCTAGAATAAAAGTATGGGGAGAAGGGAAGAGGTTTTTTTGCCTGCCTTTTTTCCCCAAGCTTTTCCTGTTTTCCGTGGAAAGAGGGAGGGAGGTTTCAGCAAACTTTATCTAGATTTCTCTGTAAAGGAAGCTCATACTAAAAGCTTTGCCTAAAATTGCTGAAAAGGAAAGCAAGCTTTAGTTCTCTTTTTTTTTTTTTTTTTTTCCCCCTCTCCATTCTTGATATTTGTTAAACCTCACATCCTGCAGTTTGTGGTCTGCTTGTGGATTTGTGCTGCAAATGGCAGGCCCAGAGGAAAAAAAACAATGGTGGTCTTATGTGAAGTTATTGATTAACTGGACTGCCCTGTTCCCTTGTGACTGGTATCTGGCTGCTGGCAGTGATATGGCCTTTCCTCAGTGTTTGAAGAGTATTATTTATGACAGGGTCACAGAAATATGGCTTTTGTTTTCTGTTCTTCTGAGACTGTAGTATGACCTTCATAAATGATCTGGCCACGAGTCAGAGGACTGGGAGAACTTTTTACTCCGCTGAATTTGCAATTACATGCCTTTTCCTTNGCCTGCAGTGAAAGGACAAGGGCCAATGGTTTTAAATTGGAGAGGAGTAGATTTAAACTGGACATTAGGAAGAAGTTCCTCACCACAAGGGTGGTGGAACACTGGCCCAGGTTGCCCAGGGAGGTGGTTGAGTTCCCATCCCTGGAGGCATTCCAGGTGAGGCTTGCCAGGGCTCTGGGCAAGCTGATGTAGTTGGGGATGTCCCTGGCCACTGCAGGGGGGTTGGACTAGATGACCTCCAGAGGTTCCTTCCAACGCTAACCATTCTAGGATTCTATGATCGTACTGAATTTAAGAGGCAGTTGTGACTATAAATAGGCTTCCTGAATCTGGATGTATGTAGCTGTCTGAGAAGTAGTTCAAAATCTATACAGTGTGTGTGAAACACTTCACTGTTTGTGAAATGCAAACTGGGACTGATAGGGTGCATTGCAATTCCATGGCTGTTCCCTGAACATATGTTTCAGTGCTCACTTGTGTAAGCAACCCTTTCTGATGGACTCTGAGGAACCTCTTCTGTTTCCTTGGCATTCTCATAAGGGGTTGAGCTTGATGACCTTTGATTTTCGGTGTTGGTTTGGAGTACCATGGAGTTTGAAATAGGACTTTGTAGAAGGCTCTCTCTTAAGTATCTATCAAAGAGTACTCACTAGATGTATATAATTTGTTCATTTATGGTACTAAAGTAGTGCTTCAAGACTATGAGTTCATAAAGTCAGATTCAGGGAAACTAACTCTATCTGATTTTTGGTTTTAGTGGTACAAAAGCTTTTTCCTGCATTTTAAAACTGCTTTCCCACAGAAGCTGTGCTGGTGTAGAATGGAGCCAGTTAACCACTGACTCTATAAAAGGAGGTGGCAAATGAATAGGCTGTGCTGCAAAATGGAGATGCCACATCTGTTTGTTTCTAGAAGAAATGAAATCAGAGTACCTGACCCTGAGCATCAGAGAGAAAAAGAAACCCAGCTGTGAAACCTTTTGGAGTTTTGAGGCAGAGATCTCCAGGAGAGTTGCCTGAGGTGATAGAAAAGGCATTTGTTTGTGTTTTAACTTCTGTCAAGGAAGAACACTGGAGTAATGCCTAGTAAGCTAACCTGTAGCAAATCTACAGAATAATCTTAAATTGATTAAGCTTTTACAGGAACTTTGAGATGCCACACCCCATTGGTTTTACATGTAAAACTTCTAGCTTCTTGCAAATGAAAGTTCTTGGAGGTCTGAACTGTGCTGCGGAAAAGGATATCTGACCAGCTGGAAATAGGGTTAGAGGTCTACAAGTTGGTAGTGAGATATGCACACAGAATTGCTTGGTGCAAAGCAGATAGCAGCTGCAAAGGCAGGAGGGAAGCTGTTATTGGAGACATGCAAGAGGGAAAGAAAACTGAGGTAAATGGGATAGGTTAATCTTTCTCTCCAGGTATGCTGTAAGTAATGTACAAGCTTACGTGAACCTGCTAGCCAGACATTATTGGAAGGATAAAAAAACCCTATGCAGAATATATAGTGCTGAAGAACTGGATGAAATGTAGGTAGTATATGCAGTGTTTGTTCTTGATAACTAATTCAGAAGACTGTGTTCTATATTTGTTAAGTGGAGAGGAAGCCATTCCTGTTTTATCACCAGACATGCTTTAAGTCAGCAGTATTTTTACTTCTGCAAGCTAACATCTTCCATTGCCTGTGAAGTACTAAGCACACCTCTCCTTCAGTCTTGCAACATATATTCTACTGGGTTTGGTTTGGGTTTTGTCATGGAATTTGTGTATTTTCAGTGTAAGTGACTGGCAGGTTAAAGCCAACAATTGCTCTTCCTCAGTTAAACATGGGTGAAGTTAAGAAAAGAAACAGAAGTCACTTAGTTTTATAAGGAGCACTTATGCAAATCCTGATTGTCTAGTTCTTTTTGAGGACAAAACAAAATCCACTTAATACTTAATAGATGTTTGAGAATGTTCCTTTCAACAGGTTTTACCTGCTCCTTTTCTGTTGAACTGCCTTATCACTTAAGTCTTAGAATGAAGGATGTGTGCTCCGTGTGTATACATGCATTTTTTGGTGGGTTGGGTGTTGATTGTATTTGTTTTTGTTTTTTTAATTAAGCACCTATTTTGGAATTGGACAAGTGAGGCCAAAGACAGTTAAAAGATTCTTGGTGTAAGTGGTGGATTTGTATTAATGAAAATATTTGAACTGATTCTGTTTTTACAGGAATCTGCAAACTAAAAGGTTGCTTTTTTGATTGGAAAGTATGTTTGCTACTTCATACTATTGATAAGATGCCAGAGGTCTTGAATGGAAACCAGCAACTGTTGTTCATAGCCACTGTAGCAGTTCATTTATTCATCTTTTTATTTGGTTCTTTATTTGATCTTGGACACATTGAAAGATGTAAGCCCTTAAGACTGCAGGATGAACTAGACAAAAGTAGATATGTTTGCACTAAGAAGCTTAACTCGTCCTCAGAGCAGAGGTCGCTTTTATTTTAGAAAGAGAAGCTTCAAATGTGAAATCAAACAGTTGAGTTGGATCTCCTTGGTTCTGTTTTTATAGTGATATCTCCTGTAAGAAGGAAGGTGCTGTGTAAAGTTGGTGGTTCCTGCCACATGTAATCTTTACTGGCTGCCTCCTCCCCTTTTGTGCTGTTAGTATTTGAGTTTCACACACAGGTTTTTTAAAGATCTCCTCTCCAAACCTGCGTTTGGGAAGTAGCTAAAATATGCACAAAATACTTCTGTGATACTGTGAAATTGGGCATTTATTCTTTTTAAAAACCTAGTATGATGTTAAGTGTTGATTATATTGCACTGTAACAATGGGAAAAGGTGATTAAGGTTGCAGTCACTTCTACAGTGTTCACCCTTGCATTTTGTTGAAACAGCTTGCCAGAAAGAGCTGTGATTTGCAGCAGTGGTGCAAGAATGTTGTTGTGAGCAAGAAAAGACAAAACTTGGTGCTGTCTCCTACAGTGTTTTCAAACTTCAGACAGTTGGAATCCATTGGGAAAAGTAATTCCTGTACCATGTGGCTTGACTTCTGAAAGAGCAGTGCTTTTGGAGAGGAGAGCAGTGTGAATCCAGGGCCCTGTGAGATGATTCTGGATGTCTCCAGATTTCAGCAATTCTCTTCTGTATTTTGAATGCCTATATCCCTGATTTTATTTAATAACATAGGCTACAGAAATCAGTGGGAAGAGCAGTCGCTGCTCTTCTGAATTTAAATGCATATTGTTAATTAATTCAGTGTTGTAAATTTGGAGTCTTGGAATGTTTTTATTTCCTTCTTAAAGTTTATTCTTACAGTGTACCACTTAAGTCTTGTGCTTCTACTCCATTAAAAAAGTAGAGCAGGTAGTGTAATTTAAAGGAAACTTTTCTTTTGCTTTTTTTCTTGCTAATTTTAGAGTAGTCTGAAAAAAGTTGTGTAGTATGACTGATCTATTTCAGCTGTAAGCAGCATTGTTCTAGGATTAGTGTTTTAATAAGGTGCCAAGGTAAAAGTACATTTTGGTAATGAGACTTGATTCTTGTGCAGGTCAGAATCTCTTTGCCCATACACATTGAGCTGTATATTCACTCTGCAGAGTGTTTGAAAGGCAAAAGTTTCTTTTGGTGTAGTATCTGGCATTTACAAGTATCTCTGAAACTTAAACTACTTATTGCCAGATAAATAAATCAGAGCCCTATTTTCTTTTAAATACCTCCTTCCACCTCTCCTCCCTTTCCCCCACCCTCATTTTCTAAGTAAAGGGCAATCACATTTTACCCAGGATTCTTTCCTTGGGCTCCTTCTAGGCCATGAAATCAGTGCTTCAGAACTCCTTAATTTTGCTTTTTAAAGGTGAGGAGGATTGTTGATTTGACTCTGTTTTCAGAGATGCTTTTATAAACTTTTAAGATACTTAAAAAACAACCCCAAATCTTCATGAGATAAATATTGTTGAATGACTAATTTGACAGAAAACAAAGATCTACAGTGTGGCCTAAGCCTGGTGTTAACTGTGCTCTGCTTCTCGGGGAGAGTAATGCATTTGTACTGCTCTTCCTAGCATGGTAGCAGTAGAGCAAATAGTTTTTTGTTGGAGGAGAGAAGTTAAACTCTGCTTTGTGGGGGAAATCTGCACCTGTTGAGGCAGAACACTCAGTGCCTGTAGCTGCTGCCAGACATCCTGTCCTGGTGGTGCCCTCGCTTGCTGGCAGGGCATGTGGTGAGCACCCTGGGCTGGAGCAGAGCCTGGGGACTTTGTGGACATAGTCCCAGGTTAGCCAAGTCCTCAGTGGGAAGAGGTGTGCAGGGAGCTGCCAGGTAGAGCAAGGCAGTGAGTGCCTCCAGTTAACCACCTCAGCTTCAGCTCTTTAGATTACTTTGTACTGCATGACTTTGCAGGAAAACTGTGACCCTCCTCTAAAATAAATACTATAACAATGCTACTAACTCCACCAATGTATCTTTTTGCTGTATCAGACTTGAAGGTGAAGTTGACATGATTTGCTAGGCTAGTTAGTTGAGTTTTCTCAGTTTATGTTCCTTCAGTTAGTATATGAATTTAATTGTGATCTGAAGTACACCTCTCCCCACCTCCCAGAAGCGCCTTGGATAGCATTTCAGACATGAATTGAGGAAATTTGTGGATTAGGTGACTGTCTCTAGATTTGTTACCTTCTTGAGATTCAAAGTAAACTTGCAATACACGCAGCACTTTGGTGTGCTGCACTAATTCTGGGATGTGCTTTGGAAAGGAGAGGGGAGGCATGTGACAATTCTCAAAAAGTGTGGATCATGCTGAGTTGTCTCAGCTCTGGGCCCTGAAGCTAGAGGATCATCAGTAATTCTCTTCCACTTGATTCCCTAAAATGTGCTCTGAAGAATCCCTTGTGCTGAGAGCACACACACTGTAACCGTGTAGATACTGCCTTTATTCCTTGTGGCCTTTCCAACCTTGCTGGGAGTAAGAAGGGGTCAGGAGGACAGAGCTGGGGTTGAAAACGTGTTTGATAGTCTGAAGGAGCAATGGGTAAACACAGATCTTTGATTGAAACCTTTGTTTCAACTGTTTCCCCCCTCTCTGGTGTTTTAGATGCACCTATAATGACAATACTAAAATGACTGCCATGCTGCTGAACAGAAGCACATGGCCTCTCATTTTGCTTACTGTACTAGAGCTGCAAATTGTATGATTACATCTGTGTTCCCTCTCCATTAAGCTATTGTGTGAAACATTGCTTGTTCTGGTTCAACTCTTTATTGAAATATTCTAGCTAGTTGAGTGTTTCTCAGAAATGGTGGCTTTTTAAAAAACTGGATAATGTTCTTTATTTAAACCAGAATGCTTTTGGACTGGAGTTACATGATGAAGTGTTTGGTATTTATATTTTCCTTTCTTCATATGTAGTCTTTTCACCCTTGTGCAGCAGTATAGATGTCAAAATGCAGGGAATGTTCTTGTCCAAAAAGCTAAATCCAGAGATGGATTAAAGCAGGAGCAGCAGGAAATAAATAAAAAGAAAAAGATAGTGCAGGTTGGGTTTTTCTTTTTTGCTTGGCATTGATTGATATTATCACTTGATTCCAAGCATAGTTTCAGCTCCGAGCATCTTTTGGACATTTCTAAGAGGTGAAGGTACTGCTTAAGGCTCTAGTACTTGTTTTGTAACTGGAGCTTAAGAGCCTCTCTCCTAGTGTTTTCCATTGGCTACTATGCTTAAAGATTAATAAGAGTTGCTCTTACATAAACATCTTGAATTCTTCTGATGGAAAAAGCATTTCTGTGTCTTGTTTAACATTGAAATAATCTTAAAAGGACAGTGAAGCACATGGTGTGGTTTGACTGAGCTTCATTCCTAGGAGTGTGATGGTTTTAAATGTTTTCTTGAGGTATCTTGCAGAAATACTTCTGTGTAATTGCCTGCCAAAACCAGTTATATATTGCACTAGAATGCAGTTCTGCTCTTGTTCACATGCACTGAGAATGCATTAGAAAACAAGCTGCTCCAGTCTATTTTGTGAATCAATTACTCTTTGATTGGTGCACCTACAGGAGAGTTCAGCTTGGAACTCTGCAGTTAAGGGGATCTCCTGTGCTCTTCAGGTCTCACTGTAGACTTGGAGTGTGAGAACTGGGCTGCTTTCAGATGAAATAAAACTGGAAGGTGCACCCCAGCCACTGAGTGGCAACTCCACAGGTCTGTCCTACAGGACAGCTATTCCAGAGTAAAACCCCTGAACTGCAGTCATGTGGCTGTCATCTTAAACACAACTACTTTGTTTGTGCTGCACTGCTTGCTGGTCTAAAAGTAGCCAGTGCATGGCATGTTCTTCCTTGCACTAAAGCTGTCTCCAGTTGAGTAGGAAAAAATAACTTGGGTAAAGAGAGGAAAGACTGTTATCAAGATATGTGCTCTGTCCCAGAGCTGAAGAAAAGGGAAGAATTGTGATGGAAGGAGATGGAGGGCAAACCAAATGAGAGCTTTCTGGTAAAAATCTGGTGTCAAAATGTCTTAGGTGTGTGGTATTAAAGGTATCATGTACTCCAGTGTCTTTATCTAGAGATGTATTAAAGCAGTTTATACTTCTCTGTTCTCTTGGAGACCTTTTACCTATGTTAAAGTTCTGTGACTGTTTTTATTTCACTAGGACTCAAGCAGGTGTTTTTTTTTTTCTTGAATAGTTTTTTTAAAAGAAGTATTTGGCCACAAGGTTTGAATGTCCTACAAAACCAGTAGAAATAAATTGAGAGGAAGAAACAATTCTCTTACTATTCGCAACACTTTAGCCTTAAAACACTACCCTGGTAGTTACTAGCTCAAATATAAGGAGGACCAGTGATGGATGCTCTTGTAGACTCTTCACTGTACTTGAATGCTCTGTGGGCTTATTGAGGAAGTAGTTTAAACCTGTGGCTTGACTCTCCATTAAAATACTCCTTAAATGAGAACAGAAAAGATGCATTTTTGTCAGGCTGGTTTTGTAGTAACTATCAGTGTATACCTGCTGAGTGACTAGGGCTTGTTTCTCTTGTGCCTGCCATAGCTTCCTATCTAAGTTTTACCCTGAAACTGTTCCCTGTTCTGCTTTGCAAAAGCAGATTTCCATGTGAAAAGCTAAAGATAGGCTTCCCTGGCTTGCCAAAGAAAACTTACTTGTCTTTTCATCCGTCCTTGCCATAGAATCTTAGTTTGTCACAGCAAAGGACAGGGATAGTGGCTGGCTTTGTTTCAGGCCTTTAAGGCAAGGGGAGACTGGAGGAATGGGGAATAAAACTAGTAATGTAAATAACTTAGTGGTCCCATCAAACCTTCCTCCTCTTCCCACAAGCTTTGCCTGAGACCAGAAAGCTGTGCTGATGTATCTCCACCAGCACTCACCAGTCTTCCAAATCCGGGACGGGACAGGACAGCTTGGATCCAGGCTGGCTCATTGTGTTCAGCACTGCTCTGATGCTAAGCTGATTTCAGGCATGTGTGCCAGTATCATTCTGTACTGGAGGTATGCTAATCTCCTATCTAAGAGGTGGGTGTTGGGGTGCTGTCCTGTGCCAAGAACAAAAAAGAATGGATCTTAGGACTTTCTTTACTAAGGGCTGCGCTGCCAGGACTGGTATGCTGCACAAAAGTAACTAGAGAGCACAGGTACTGAAATGAGAGAAGAGTTATTCTGCAGCCAAGGTATGGATAGAACCAGAGAGCTCTGCTGCCTCAGAAATGGCATTCATAAGTATTTGGAGGGGAGTCAATGTCTGTGTCTCTTAGAGCTATTCCTTCTGCATGTTTGCACACTGCAGGCAAGCATTTGTGAGGATGAAATTAGCAGGCATGTAGGTTGTGTGATGCTGACTTTTATTTTAGGACTTTTAAATAAAACTGCACACAGTGTTTATAGCATAGTACTTTTCTTCTATTGTGCATTATTTCCAACTAGTACATCTCTAACCATCAAATAAAAAACATGAGGGTAGTGAGGGCATTGAGTGTTTCGTACTGACAAGCAGCATAACTCTGCCCCTCATGGGGAAGGGAGGCACCTGGTACCAGGATCTCTCTTCTCCTGCTTAGTGCTAAGTTTTGTCATAGCAAAACTAGGATGACCACATAGTCTTTGTATTTGCTAAAATTCCTGTTGCTGACACTGGGGTGGGGAAGCTCTAGGCTACATAGGAAGATATCCCCTGCTGCAGAGCCCCCTGAGGAGTGTGTTCAAGAGATGACAAAGAGATGAAGATATTTTGGCATTTGAGAAGCAGCCTCTGCCACTATAGGGAGTCCAAAAGAACAATTCAGTTCTCTAGAAAAGAAACTTCTGCTCAGTTCTCACACAGACATGCACAGGTTTGAATATATGATTTCATGTACAGTTACCACTAAAGAGAAAGGTAACTTAAAAATTAACTATGCTAATGATTTGGAAGGCAAAATGTTCTGCTGGTTTCATTGTCTTCAAACAGTACTCACAAATTCCATAGCAGGAGCAGTTTCAGATTTCAACAACTAGATATTTTTTCTTACCTTATTGTTTTCTGAATGGATACCACTAACAAGCTAGCATGCCACAGGCATGTTATCCTGAACTAGACTGAGTTTCCCTAAGATGGGTGCACTTAATAACAGCTTGGCTTCTTGAGAAACTTAAAAATACTTGAAGCAAGTTGTAATATCTAAAAGGCAATTCTTCTTTCTAGGGAAACATGAGCAGAACTTCAAAAATGTGTATGCTTAAATACCGAGTGCTTACTATAACACAAACTGTTGTGATTGGCATGCTTGATTGCAAATATTCTTCTTACTTTTAACATTTTTAGTAATAGTATAAAAAAAAGCAATTCAGTGAACAATAAACTCTACAGCTCTTTTTGCACTGCCTGTAGAGACACTAAAGATGAAGACTGACAGCCTCAGAAGCAGCAGCTCCCTGGATTTCATGGAGCTGGTGAAATCAGGAGATGCTTTGGACCTGGAATTGTTGTACCCTAATGCCCAACCTCTTGGGCTGCCTCTGTAGGCTGACCAAACTGCTCAGAAATAGTTGGAAATAACCATGCTGTCCAAAAATGTTGTACTGTTTAAAAAAAAACAACAACAAAACTATAATAAACCCAGTAAATGTGACAGCTGATGTGGCTGAGAGTGCCACACCTGTTATACACATTCAAAACTTGGTAATGTTCTACTTGTACTTTAATATTCCTCTCTTTTGTAAGATAAAGGTAGTGGCTTCTTCCATCCCCCCCCAAAAAAGCATTTTATATGATATTCTTTCCTGCCTCTTGCAGCTGAAAGAATTCAGCTTGTTTCTGCAGTGTCTTGAATGTCTTTTTAAGCTGCTGATTCTGAATGAGACTTTTCTTTTGCTGCTTAACTCTGTTCCTTCTGCTGTTCAGTTAGTCCTGATTCTAGTTGGAGTAAGGGAGACCTTTTCTTCTGCACTGGGTTTTTCACCTTGACATTTATCTGAATTCTAGATAATCTAGGCCTATCTACTGCTGAAAAAAGCAATTGTGACCTTACCTCCTTCTTGAGGCAGGTGTTGGTGTGTGCCGAAATAGAGCAGGGCATGGATTTGTCTGAAAGCTAAGTCACCATAAAAAGTATTACTTCTGAAGTGTGTTATTTTGTCAGTGTGATTTGCTTGCAAAGGCCAAAGCCAGGAACTGGAAGGTGGTATGCTGCTTCCAAATCTCAGGGGCTTGTAGGATGATATCCAAAGATTTCAGTTGTCAACACAGAAGGCTAAGTGACATTGCATTTTTTGCCTGTTCTTGGCATAAGCAAACAGGGCAAGATTTTTGCTTTTAGTACTTGGGTTTTCCCCAGCTATCTTTGAAAGTCTTTTGGTGTGTGTATACAGGCTAAAATTATTTGTACACATAAATTAGCAAAGGAGAAGCTAGTAACAGTGGCAAGACAAAGGCAGCTCAGATTGCTATTAATAAATTTTGGCATAAAAGTAGCTAAGTAGGAATGTAATATTGCTGTGAAATCACAATGTTAAAATTGGTTCATAAACAACTAAAATAATGATTTAGTTCTGACTTCCTAAGTACTGGCTTGTAGAGGATCCATAGTTTCTGTGGAATATATTAGTGTTTATAGAATCCTAGAATGGTTTGGGTTGGAAGGGACCTCTGGAGGTCATCTAGTCTAACCCCCCTGCAGTGGCCAGGGACATCCCCAACTAGATCAGGTTGTGGGGGTTTGGGTATTTTTTGTCATGAATGTTTCTGATGGCAAATGGAAGTAGTGTTGCAGTGTGTTTTTTCTAAGCAGCATTAGTGGCAGTATTTTGAATTTAGGAAGGATTATTATTTAATCACTTTAAAGTGCTTTGTTGAACTCATTATGTGTACATACCTGACTATTTTGCTATAAGAATCCTACCATATGTATGGAGAGGAGAATATAGAGACTTGTGTTCCTGTGAGAGGCTGTAAGATGAAAAATAATCTCCACTGAAGGCAAACCAGTGGTGATAAGCTGCTCCTTGTACCTTTAGCTTACTTGGTTATGCATGGGGAAAAATGGCAGCATATTTTGCAGGCAGTTGACCACACTGCAGCTGGATCAAACACAGTAGGGGCTGGAAGCCAAGCAAATGTTTTCAGTAAACAGCAGCATCTCCAAATATCAATGAAGATTGTTACTGTTTATTTTACAAATAAATACTCCTAAATTCATTAGAGTTGAAAACAAAGAGTTTTAGGCTAGTAATAATGTTTCCTTTGGCAATGTTTTATTCCTTCCTTCTTCCTCTCCGTCCACTTCTCCATGTGTTCTTGCAACAAATTAACTCAAGCAGAGGTCAGTGCTGGCAAATGCTTCGGGGTGCTTGCAGCCTGGAAAGCTAACCATGTCCTGGGCTACATCAACAGAAGTGTGACCAGCAGGGTGAGGGAGGTGATTCTCCCTTTCTGCTTCACTCTCCTGAGACCATTTGGAGTAATGTGTCCAGCTCTGGGGCCCCCAGCATAAGAAAGACACAGGAGAACCATGAAGATAATCAGAGGGCTGGAGCACCCCTCCGATGAGGACAGGCTGAGAGAGTTGGGGTTGTTCAGCCTGAAGAAGACAAGGCTCCAAAGGGGCAAGAGTCTCTTTATCAGGGAGGGTAATGAGAGGATGAAGGGAAACTGCTTTAAACTGAAAGAGGGTAGATACAGATTAGATATTGTGAAGACACTGGAACAGGTTGCACAGGGAGATTGTGGATGGCTCTCCCTGGAAGTGGGAGGCCAGGGTGGATGGAGCTTTGAGCAACCTGGTCTAGGGGAAGGTGTCCCTGCCCATGGCAGGGGGGTTGGAGCTAGATAGTCTTTAAGGTCTATTTCAGTACAAACCATTCAGTGATTCTATGAAAACACTGAATTACAGCCTAGCTATTCCCAAAAAGCTGGACTAATCAGATACATGTTTTTCCCAGACAAAATGCAGCAGTTTCACCTACATCTAAGGGTTCATAAGAGTTAATACAAAAAAGATTTTTGTAATTGTTCACTTTTAATTGTTTAAAGAGAAAGTTTTTTAGGATAATAGAAATCATCTTGGGATTTAGTGTTCTTTTACTCTGAAAAAAAAAGATCATTAACTAAGTCTCTTCAATCCAAGGCAACGACCCTGTGTTTGTAGTTTATTGTTGCCTTGGGCTGAGGGTATGTGTGGGGAGTTGCTGTGGCTCAGCTGATGAGCTGCTGTATTTTGTTAAGCTGTGGTTGTGAGGGGATGTTGATGGTGTTTTATTGAGAATTACCCAGCTGATTGATCTGCACTGTTCCTTTGAGTTCAAGTGCAGTTTGATGATGAAGCTGGGCCAGTCCTGCTGAGAATCTCTTCTTTGTCCCACTGCAGAGTTTTATTTCTCTCACTCTTCCTTGCACCAGTTAATCTAGAGCTTGAAGAACTACTTCAGGGAGCTTAACTTGACCAAAACCTGGTTTTGTTGATTCTCCTGATGATAATTCCTCATTCTGAGAGAGAGCCCTTCTAGCTTAGGCCTAAGAACACAGCAGAGAAGTTAATAATCTGATTTCCTTCCTTTTCACTCCATTCTTGTATTCATTTATGGCTTTAAATTTACCAATCCTGTGACCATCTCTGCTGCCCAGAGATTGGCAGTGGGATATATAGCTGTTTAAAAAGTCCAGGAAAATAATACAGAAGCATAGCACTTCTTCAGAGAAGTGTGTGAATCACAAGTGATGCTGCTGTTTGTTAGCCCTGCTTGCCACAGGATCCAGAGTGCTTGGGAGGACCAATCCATCCTCATCAGTGTTTGCTGTTCCTTTCAATGTTCTGCAGGCTTTGTCAGCAGTAGCAACTTTTTCATGGCATCCAAAATGTACTGAGACACTCCAAACAATCATTTGGTTCTGTATTATGCATGAGGTGTTTGCAGCTACTGCATAGGAAGTTTTATGCTGGGAAGTAAAAGTGTAGTTAGAGGGCTGGCAGTTGTAACAAGAAGGTAGGAGAAAGGCAAGGGGTGTTGCTAATGCAGAAGTGACAGAGGGTGCTTGAGAGTCCATTAAAAAGCATGAAATGACCCTGGGGAGGGTGTGGAAGAAGTACAAGAAAAATGGAAAGTTTGAGCAAGAGTCATGCAATAGACTAAGAATAGTAATGTAATGAAATAGACTAAGTTTTCCCCTTGTAGGCTTAAGTGTATGTTTCACATGAAGTTGTGTAGGCATGGATTAGGTGTGTGTAGCATGTAAATGATGCAGTGTATGCATTAATCAGGAACATAATCTAATTTTCGGTGGGACAGCTTGCAGTTGATTGCAGTGTGTTGCTAAAATAACTAATGAGCTTTTTTGGTTTATGTAATAGGCTGGGTGGAAGGAAAACCATGCAACATTTATGAATGAACTGAAAAATCTTCAGGCTTCAGGACTAACAACCCTTGGTCAGGCACTCAGGTCATCATTTGACTTGTTAAATCTCAATAGATTAGTGTCTGGAATAGACAACTATGGGCAGGTAAGAAATCTGTTTATAGTCTTCCTTCTTTTGTATTTTTATGTGTGGTTTGCATTTATAGTTGGGGAGGGATTTTAGTGGCCCAAGTTTGCTCTTGCATTTGACTTTTTTTTCCCCTTAATGTTTGTTAATACTTGAACTGTGAGCTTTTTTCTTTATGATTACATGTACTGAACATATGCTGCAATATAAAGCACTTTTTATTGAACTACAAAGAAAGGAGTAGTATAAATGACCCTGACTGTAGATACACAACTTCTGTATGGGAGTATGTACATTGAATGACAGCAAATCTGCTTTGCAGTTTTATGTTAACTTTAGTTTAATGTCTTGACTTCCCTTCTCTCACGTTTTAAAGAGTCCAGTTAAAAGTACTCTGTTTTTTGCCCCACTGTTGTTATGAAATGCCAAGTTCTCTATATTATTTCCAATTCATACACTGGTTTTGTGGGCTAAAGAGGTTTTGCACAACTACTAGAGGAAAAAGACTACTAAAAATCTTTAGAGGGATGTGTATGAGTGCACAGAGTAGCACATCTTGCATAGTTTTTCATGGCTCCACACCTGTTGAAGAAAATTCCAGAATAATTTTGCAAGATTTCTCATTTTACTGTTTATTTTAGAATGGCAAAAATGTCAGCCTAAACTTGAGTGTTAAGGTTACTCTGCTTTTGTCTCTAGGGAAGGAATCCCTTCTTTCTGGAGCCATCTATTTTGATTACCATCACCGATGGAAACAAACTGACAAATACAGCTGGAGTTCAAGAGGAGGTGAGCTTGCATTAAACTCTTTCAAGTCATGATCTTGCAAGTTGGTGCTATGCTGAGATTAATCTTGTTTTCTCCTGCTAGTAGTACTTAAAAGCTTCATCAAATAGGGAACAGAAACTAGCTGTGCTGTCATTCCCCAGCCCCTAAATTCATAGTTCATGTGGATTTCCAAACTAGAACTTCAAAAAATTAGTGGATAAGGAGAGCAGTGGAGTCTTTTACAGAGTAATGAATATTATCTGAGTATTGGTTTGTCAACAACTTGCAAATATTTTTAACTCTTTCTTTACTAGCTTCATCTTCCTTTGAATTCTCCTTTGCCTGGAAGTGAACTAACCAAAGAACCATTCCGTTGGGATCAAAGACTATTTGCTCTAGTGCTGCGTTTGCCAGGAGCTGCATCTGCTGAGCCAGAGCAGCTCGGGAGTGTGCCTACTGATGAATCTGCTATCACACAGATGTGTGAAGTTACAGGAGGTAACTGGCTGTTACTCTGCTTTGGTTTACATTTGATAGTTGCCCTCAAGTATTTCTTTCCCTTTGATTCAGCTTAGATCTCTTGCTGTTTTCTCCATCTGAATGACTCAGTGTCTCTGTGAATTTACGTGGTAGTTTTTGAGCTTAGTTTCCAGTAGCACAGGAGAACATTAAAATAAAACCATGTTCCTAGCTCAGAGAATTTTCTTAATGCACCAGTAGGAGGGATTGGAAAATTTCTTAAGATTGTCCTTCCAGAGGCTGGCTTTGCTCATGAGATTTGTTATTTAAATGTTGAATTGAGTGGGACAGGTATCATTGAGATGATAATTCTGCTGCAGGGCTAATAAGCTCTAAATTTAATCTTAAAATAATTTATTCTGGAACCTGTTCTTTGAGGATTTTTAATTGGTTAGTGCTTGGAAAAAATGTTGCATAGGAGGGGGAATTTTGGCAATGTACAGGAGTTGGTAAGGGTTGGGGGGACAAAAGCAGAGAGGTTACATAGACTTGGTGAAAGCAGATATTCTTAAGGGCATTTATAAACTTAGCCTTGGACAAGCCAGATTTAGCTTTCATGGCCTCTTTTAGTAATGAGCAAAAAATCAGCAGGTTTGGTTTGGGTTTCACCCCACCCCTTTGGTTGTATTGCATTTGAAAAGTGTTTTGTCTTTTTACCTAAACACATACAAAGTTTGTTGAATAAAAGCCTTGGCAGTGTGACTTAGATAATAAAACATCTTCCTTAATGAAGATTACTCAAAACTTGCTGTCATTTCTCTCTTGCCTAGGTCGTTCTTACTGTGTCCGGACACAAAGAATGTTGAATCAGTGTTTAGAATCTCTAGTTCAAAAAGTCCAAAGTGGAGTTGTTATTAACTTTGAAAAGTCAGGACCAGATCCAGCTCCTATTGGAGAAGGTATGGGAACTGTTTGGGTTTTTTTCCTCCCTAATGTTCAAAAGTTTTGCATGCATGCAAATGCCTTTAATTGTCTTCGGTGTCCTTCCTACCAGCTTTTCACTGTAGTGTATAGGATGCATTCAGTTGCCTAACAGAGTCTAAAAAGGTGATTAAGCTATAAAGCTTATATGCTACAGTGGTAGAGCTCTGCTATCTCTTTAAATACCCCAAATCATCATGAATGTGCTTTTCAGAGCTTTTAATTAGTTCTGTGTTTATTTCTGTTCAGTGTTGTCTTTTTTTATGTTTCCGCAAGTGTTAGTTTGATCCTTCATAAGTTAAATATTTGCACATATTGGTGTGGGTGATCATGCTGCTTGCTAGTTCTCCTGTCACTCTTTCCTCACCTAGTTTTGGAGGCTGAGGAAAGGGAATGTTTGCAGGGAGTAGTAAAGTTTGAGTTAGTCTTACACAGAAAGACTGGAAATTGAAGTTATCAGTCTGCACAGGTACAGCAGAGCTAAAATTGATAGGTTTGCTGTTGCCTATCAGAGCTGTGTCAAAACACTAAGCTTAAACAGATAGTGTTGGCCTTGCTGCAGTAATTATCTGCTGGCTTTGCCACAGGAACAGAAGGGTAGATGTGGGCAAATGTTTATCATTGTTTCTCAGATGACGCTTTTTCTACCACTAGTGTAAAGATCTTTATGTTTGAAACAACTGTAATGAAACACTTTATTGGTTGCTAATACAGACATTTTGCTGGGAGACAAATAGATGCATGTAGCTTTTTATTTTCTATTTTTATTGTTGTTTTTGCTTTGTTTCAATTGTAGATGGACTTGTTGACTCCTCCAGGCCCATCAATTCATTTGCTTCTCAACCGTGGCATAGTTGTCATAAACTCATTTATGTCAGGCCTAACCCTAAAACTGGTGTTCCTGTTGGGCACTGGCCAATCCCAGAATCTTTTTGGCCTGATCAGAATTCACCAACACTGGTAAGTAAAATAAGAACTGAAGAAAGCATTCTACCTAATTAAACAGACTGTATTTTCTTGACTTTGTTTACTAATATGATTTGCATTTGCTTTAAAAGGGTAGTGAGAAGTATTTTGAACACTGAATGGTGTAATCTAACTTAGATACTGTATGCTGTGATAGTTTTTGCATCTGGAAGGTTTATTTCCATGTGTATGGTTACTTAATTTCTTAAATGGTTTTTAAAATACTACAGAATTTACCTATAAATTACTTCACATACCACAAATCATAGGAATGTTATTCAAAGCTTTATAAAATGCATTCATATGGAAAAAGGAGTAGTTGTTTTTGATAGATCAACCATGGTTTCTCTGCTTAGTACCCTTTATGTATGCCCTCTTCTTTCATTAGCAGAAAGAATTAAAACTGAAACAGAAGAGTTAGCCCATTCAGGAAATGAGGGAGAACCAGCATTCATTTCTCCTTTTCTTACTGAAATGATCATAATTCTGGCATGTCTTACTAATCTTTCTAAAGATGTCTCTCTTCTTAGGTGTGTTCTGTTGCTATACTTTTAAAGTACTCAAGATACTGCTTTTCCCTCCCATGATTCAAGAGGGGAAAAAAAATCAGACTTGGCAGGGAATATACTGAGAAATGCCTTGCCAAGTGAGCAGTTTCACATCTGTAATGCTGTGAACATCAAGGAGAGAAGCAAAGATGAAACTTTTTTCTTTAAACCTGTCTGTGATACTATAGGTTGATTGCTATGGAGGTTTTAAAATATCAAGATAAATACTTAATCATGTTTTTCTTTTGGTGGAAAGAATACATGTACATGTGTGTATCTTTTTTATGTTGAAGGATTGATCTACATTGTGAGAGCTTGTATCTTTTTACCTTTTAAAGGAAATTGTAGAAACTGAGAGTTTAAGCCTTACAGGATGTTAAAATACATGCATCTGAATCTTTGAAAGATAACTGATATGTTTACCATAAATACCAGACAATTGATACATTTTTTTTCCCCCTCCCTTCCTTTCAGCCTCCACGCACAGCTCACCCTGTTGTGAGGTTCTCCTGTGTTGATTGTGAGCCAATGGTAATAGACAAGCTTCCTTTTGACAAGTATGAGCTTGAGCCTTCACCCTTAACACAGTACATCTTGGAACGAAAGTCTCCCCATACCTGCTGGCAGGTACTTGCCCTTTCTTTGATTCTAGGTACTTTAGTCTTTGTTAGCCTGGAGAATTGGGGTCTGGTTGCAGTTGGTAACAAGAAACATGTCAAGATTTCGGTTAACCTCCTTTCTAATAGAATTATCAGGAGTCAGAGTGAGCGTTGTTCCCTTTGCAGGCTTTGTAATCTCATGTAATTGTGTTTCTAGGTCCATCTCATTTGGTTAAGAAATGTGTCTTGCAGGTTCCATGTTCTGATACATTGAAATTCTCTGTAGGCTTCCATTTGCTTACAGGGAAAAAAACCTAACACCAGTTCTCATCATGTTACACAGTTAGCAGCTTCAAAGCATTGCCTCTAGATGGTTGAAACTGCTCATGGGAATTGAATGGAAGCTGTTGGTTTTGTTGACTAGCTTGGCCTAGAAGAGGTCAAAGTTCCGTTACTGAAATCCTTTGTAACATGCTCCTTTTGTGATTTTTGGAGAAGTGACTTGTTTCTACATCCTCTACAAAATAAGCTGTGTCATTCCCTTCTCAATGGTGTTTTAGGTTTCTTTTACCATTATTTGAAATTGGAATCAGGTTCAACTAGGCTTTTAACACACCTTCAACCTGTGACCTGTGTCAAGTAATTTCAACAACTGTTCAGAGCATCACTTCAAAGTAGTTCCACTAAGGATTGTACTGTGCAGAGCATTCCCACACTAAATGTTGCAGTCCCAGGTTTGTGACTGGGCAGTGGAAGTGCATGTTCATCCTGATGTGTGCAGCCTCCAACTTGGCTGTTCTTCATCATTTGCTGTCTTAATGCAACTGGGTTCAGATCCATTTGAACTTTGGAATGCCTCATGCTTAATGCTCTTCTAATACAGTGATATCTCTTGTTCTTTGTCAGGTGTTTGTGAGCAGCAGTGGAAAATACAGCGAGCTTGGCCATCCCTTTGGGTATTTAAAAGCAAGCACTACTCTAACCTGTGTAAACCTCTTTGTGATGCCTTACAACTATCCTGTTTTACTTCCCTTGTTAGGTAGGTAATACATTTACCTTGGACTGCCAGTGCAGCTACTTCAGAGTAAAAGAAAAACAATAATGGTTGGTTTTCTGCCTTAGTTTGAGACATTATAAAATAATGGAGATCAGAGAGTAGAGAATGTTGCAAACTCTTGAACATCATTTGGGAGGAGAGGATTTTCATACCCCCTCTCCCTTTTTTTCTCTCCAGCAGAGGAGGAGAGCTACCTGCTTCCAGTGCATGTTTGATGCTGTTCACCTCCTAGACACGTAGCCTCTTCCTTAACCTGGAGTAAGCTTCAACCTCCATTCTTTTCCCTCTAGGGTGTGGTGTATCCAGGTTTTGCAGTTGCTCTTGTAGCAACTCATTTTTTACTGGAAGATGAGATGCAGTGTTTGTCACGGGTGTTGGGAAGAGGGCATTCCCCTTTAGAGCAGTGAAACAATCTGCATTTCTTCCCTGTCCAAAAGACCAGTGTTTTTTTGTTTTTTCCTTTGCTCCCACAATGAAATTACTTTCTATAGGAAAGATGGTTTAAAAAGGTGCTGTGTGGATAACTGCCATAATAGTTCTGACTATTAGGGATCTGGCGTAAAGTAATGGCAGAGAGAAGAGTTTCCTGGGTGCTTCTAACCCTTTTAGTTGCAGATGCTGTAAGGCTTTTTTGTTCTGTTTTTTTATTTTTTTTATTTTGTGGGTGTGTTTAGTGATACAGAATAACAGTGGAGATCAAGAGAATTAATGTTGAATCTTACTGTCTTACACAGGATTTTTCCATTCATTTCTAGAAACAGAAACACAACATACTTCAGAATGCTTTTTCATAATCCTGGTCATAACCAGAAAAAGAAATTTGGGCTTGCTTGTAATTTGGATGTGCCTTATTTAGTCATCCATGTAACCTAATAATTGTCCCACAGTGTGCAAGAAGGATACTTCTAGACTGAATTAGAGTTCCTGTGAGTTTAACTACTGAATTACTGCAGCAGATCCACTAGTTGAAAAGCCATCACTGATACTAAATGAATTTCCCTCTTCATTTTGATGTTGACATTTGCAGTTCTGATGTGTCTTCCCTGGCAGCTCTTGTCTTCCCCCTGCCTTTTTTTGCAGGGCTGTAAAGCTCTTCCTGCTCTTTGGAGAAAGGCATTTTTCTCACTATGTGTAGTGCTATTCTGCACTTTACTCACCTGGTATCCCACATCTTGAATTGCTGAAGACTGTTTACAGGAAAAGGCAGAGCTTCCCATGTTGCCAGAGATGTGAAGTGGATGTTTCCTCTAGAACACAAATGCTGTGCATTCCATATTAACACAAACCAATCTTCCATTACTCTCACCTGGATTAGAAAGGATGCAAGAACTTCCAAGCCCAGGAGAAGTCTGCTCTCTTCAGCCACTACCACTCATATTACTGCCTCAGTGCGGTTCTAGCAGCTACTGCCCTACTGGTAGACTATTGTATTGGAGGACTGGGACTTAGCTTGGGATAGAACCAGATGTAATCTCTCTCCATTCCTTCTAGTGCCTCTTCCAGACAAAACCAAACCCACTGTTTTATCAAGTGGTTGATATTTGTTCAGCTTCACAAACAGACAGCAAGATGCTTAAGGATTTTTCTTTTTCTTCCATTTTTATTTTCCTCCTGCATTCTTGAGCAGAGGGCATTTTAATTCTTTTTTTGGAAGATAATGGAAGAGACAGCTGTAAAAGACAAGTAAGATAGATAGATGTGCATGAGCAAGCTTCCAGATAATACTTGAGCAAACTGAAACAAGTTGTAGTGGTCCATGACTGAAGGAGGTAAATTGTACCACATCCTGTAGATTTGGTGATTTTTATCTCTCAGTTTCTGCAAGAATGGATCTGGGAATGCTGTAACCTCTCCTGTCTTGTAACTCAAGGTGTCTGCTTTTAGAATCTGAAGGCTTGTAAGGAAAGGAGCCAATTAATGAGACTTTCAAGCTGCACAATTCCTGTGTGAACCTGACACATGCACTACAATAAATTGGTTGTCTTTCTTTTACAGAGATAAGACAGATCTTGTAGGATGTGTTGTTGCAGTTGAGCAGCTCCTTTTTGCTCTCAAAGGAAAGACTAGAGAGGCATCATGACTAGCCTGGGGTCATGCTTTGCTCCAAGAACTGAGGAGGTGGGGTGCAGTTCTTGTCTGGTTTTTTGTTCAGTGTGAGGCAGACTTGTGAAGACAGAACTTTCACAGACAGATGCTGACATACTTGGATGCTGAATACGTTTGGCCCCCACATTATAGACATTTCCTGTGGAAGGATTGTTGCCTGTAACTGATACTAGCAAAGCTATTGTACTTCAGATATTATCCTGTTTAAAAACAATTGTACAGCCAAGTTCATGAAGTAAAAGTCAAACAAAGGGGTTAGAGAGTGAGCTTAGCAAAGGTGAGCTATCCTTCTAAATGCTCTTGCCTTGCCTAAAGGCTTCCTTGGCTGATCGTAGCTGTGTTAATGGGAAGGGCAGGCACTGTTGGGCAGTAGGAGTGATTATTCATTGGGAGTGTCAGGAGAGGCAGTAGTGAAACAGCCATGATGAAGATACCATCAGAAGATGGTTAATAGCCTTTCTCTGTGGGTCTCAATATACAGAAGGATGAGCACTTAGGAATTGCCTGCCCATGAAGGACTGTAACATGGACAGTTTCCTTTGATACTTTACAGGCTGCTTGAAAGAACCTGCAGGTAATGATTTTATGTTTTGAAAACTAAGGGCTGTCTTTCTCACCAATGTGAAGAGAGCATCTTGTGGCACTGGGAGGGAGAGCCAAACATTTTGTATCAGTGGAAAAAGAGGGCTGGAATACCATTTTTTAATAGTGGCTATTATCTTACATTGCAGTGCCTTATTTTTGGCTAGATTATTTGCAGGGAAGGATGCTGCTTTCCATAAATCAGGAGTCTCTAGTGCTTTAAACAGAGGAGTGTATCAGTGCAGAGGCATTAGAATCAAGATGGAATGGTGGTATATTTAGGTGGAATTCAGTGGGGGGAAAGAAAAACCCCACAAACATTGTGAAGTTTTCACTTTGGATGACATGGTGTGAGCTATCACTCACAACTGTTGCCACATGAACTGTTCTTGTAATTAGGCTCCAGCTGAACTACTGAAATGACCTACTGACCATTCTCTTTTAGGCTTTATTAAGCTATTCACTGGGCTTGGAAGTGCATCAAGCCCCTTGATGTGTTACTGAGTATTAAAGATGTCTATGGGTGTCCTGTTTGTCACAATTTGCTCGGTTTGTACATTAATCTGAAGTTGATAAAGACTTTGCAACACAGTCTTGTAGTCTGTCTGTCTGTAGTTTTACCTGATCTCTTGAATTGTTGCAGCTTCTGGCCCTTTCCTAGTCATTTGTCATACCATGTTCCAAAGGATCCAGTGCTTTTGGCTCCCTCTGAGTTTAGGAGCAAAAGGAATTCTGTGTTAAGTGAAGTATACAGAAAGTAGTATCGGAATGAATAGGTTGGATTAAAACTAATTTATGAAAGTATTTCTTTGACACTTCTGGATTTTATGTTTGGGATTTAACCTATGAAAGACATAGTTAACTGGGTTACTGTTTGTTTGGTTACTGTTATGTGCAGCCCAGGGCACACAAAGTCCATTTCAAGTGCCTGTGTTGCAATCTGCTGACAGTGTATGCCTCCCATTCTTGTGAGAGAGGAAGGTAAAACGTTGATGGTGGTGATCTCTTTGAAACTTGTGGCTATATTTACCACCGTGACTGTCTTCCTTTAAGATGTTAGGAGTTCCTGCAGTGAGTTTGTGCTGTGGGGAGGCTCTCCTTTCAAACAGACTGGTCTTCACTGAAGCTTTACTCAGATTTGAGAACTTCTTACTTGGATAGCAAAGATCAGGGAAGTGCTTTTGCATTTGATGTCTCAGACTACAGCTATGCTGTGGATTAAGAATCCTAGCAAGCTAGCCAATATGCATTTTGAACATCTGTGCCATTTAAGAGTGGCTATAGAACCTTCACAGTGCAGGAAGTGAGACAGTGCTAAAGTGCTGATCAAGGGATTTAAGGTTCAAGTTGTACTCATAACCAGCTCATAGACCTAAAACTATTAGGACATATTGTAATACCAACCATGTTACATTTTATTTTTTTGAGGTTTTTTTCTGTTTTAATTTAGGGAGAGGGATGTAGTTTAACTTCAGGTTTGCTGCAAAAAGCTAATAGGCCTATAAGATAAGAATGGATGTTGATTTCTATTTGCCATATGCCATGATACCATCACAGGGTTTTTTGATAGTAGTGCGAAGCATGTGGTATATTGAGATTTTTTAAATGGAGTTGTGACTTGTCCTCTCAAACTCCCCACCCCACTTCCTTCAGGTCAGGGAAGAGAAGAAGCAGCATCTGTAGTGTGGTTTTTATATGTGTTACAGAATCCATTTAGATTGGAAAATATCTATAATTAAGTGTGGTTTGACTGTGGGAACTTGGAAATCTTAACAGCTGTTCAATTTGTGCAGAATCCTATGCAAGTCAAATTTTCTTCTCCAAATATATCTTCCTGAAAGCTCAGTTTGGATCCAAGAGTTTCCTTGCTGCATCTGTCTTCCGCACACCCTCTTCTGTGCACCTCTGCTTCCTGCAGCTCTCCCCTTTCTCCAGTCCTGCATATCCTTCCATTACCCTCACTTTGTCAGCATATTACAGCCCTCCTAAGGAGAAACTTGATTTCAGTTGATAATTCCAGATGATAAGTTCCAGGATACTATTTCCATTGTTGATGTTTAGAGGTCACTGCTACGGTTTACAGCGTGCGCAGCAAATAGGTACATGCTTGAACTCAGCAATTCCTAAATGGCACTATGCACACTTGTAGTGTGAGCAAGATACTTCTAAAGCTGTATCTGAAGGAAATAATCTGTCTGGTTTCCCCTCTCTTAAAGGGCAGAAGGTTTTGTAGCTGATTACTGTCTCTTGTGTGTATCTGTGGGAGAGTTTGCTGCTCTGGCATGAAGCAGGCAGTGTGGCTGGTGTGCACCCCTTCTGTGCTGGGGGCAGCTGCTGGCTGTTGTCAGCAGAGTCCAGCAAAGCTGACCAGAAGGATTCCTTGCTCTGATGTTTGTTTTCTTTCCCTTTAATGCCCAAGAATGTTTTTACAGAAGACTAGAATTCATCATACAGGTTGAACAAAAGAAAGCTGGGCTGAAAATGGAAATTGAATTCAATGAATATTGTTTGGTTTAATCAGATACAGGGAGTCCCTGATGATGCAAGAAACAGGCAAGGGAGGTGAAACTCTTAACAGTTGCATCTGTTGCACCTTCCATGCTGCTAGTAGTTGTGTGCAGTATTTAATTCTGGTGGACCTTTTAAGTCTGTCTGTAATGAGGATTTGTTCTGGATTGTCTACTGCAGCTAGGACTGGGGATTCACAATCCTTCAAACCTGAGGTTAAGAACAGTTTTTGTGGGGAAGCCCCAATGGGAGATGGGTGGAGGGAGAAGAAAAGGTGGGGAAACCTGACATGTTGAAATTTGGATAATGGTCTGGAACTGTATAAATGAAACCACCTGTGTTGTTTTCCATGTTGCAGATGACTTGTTTAAGGTTCACAAACTTAAGCCAAACCTGAAGTGGCGCCAGGCTTTTGACAACTACTTAAAAACAATGCCTCCTTACTACTTACTGGTATGTTCCTTTTCTCATTTCATCCTCCAGGGTGTAAAGGCTGGTGTGACCAGAGTCCTGTGCATCATACCTCTTCCTAGTAAATTTTGTTTACATCATTATGATGACATTTTTATATAGTAAACATTTTGCTTTGCAGAGGTATGCAGATCAGGTCAAACATTTTAAAATAAATCAATCTCTAGTAATATTGGATAATAGCTACTATATTAAGATAGGAAATGTGTTTTCTGTTCATTAAATATTAAATAAGCTTTGACCTAAAGTAGATTGTTCAGAGAAACAACGTTTGGCATTGTTTTTGTAACTTGATAAGGAAAATGCAGATTTGTTTGTTTATTGATATGGGTGAAGGGCTAGAACTTGGGCTGGAACTTGGGCAGCTGATCTTAGAGAGCTGGCTGGGCCAAAGCAAGGGTGGGGGGAGGCACCCTGTCACCTTCTACATGTAGCTTGGACAATGCACCTCAAGATGGACTTGCATCATCCCGGCTATTCTGGTACTGAGCCTTGGAGTGGAAATTGCCAGTGGCACCACGCTGTGTGGTGTCATGGTAATGTGGCATAATGTCCATTGTGAGCTAGTTAGATTACCAAACTCCTGTCACATGTTATCTGGATAGACTTGAATTTTAGTGGCCAAAAGTGGAAAAGCTAGAGCACTAATCCATGTGCCTTAGCTTCCTATAATTGAGCTGATAAATTTTTTTATTGAAAGACTTACTCTCTTACTATTGTGTATTTTGTTTTCCTTATAGCCATTAAAGAAAGCCCTAAGGATGATGGGAGCTCCAAATCTGATATCAGATAATTTAGATTGTGGACTTAGTTACAGTGTTATCTCTTACCTTAAAAAACTCAGCCAACAGGTAGTATTGATAAAACCTTTGCAATTAGAAGTGCGTTGATGATTTAGTTTGTGGTAATCTCATTCTGAAGCAGTTAATCCCTGGGGGAGTTGATTTGGGTGTACAGCATCTGTTCTAATCGAAGATTGGGGAGCATTTCCACTGCCAATCTGGATGAATCCAGAGTGGTTTTGTGTAGCCAGTGATTGTGCCTTCTGTAAGTGGTGGAGAGGAGTGTGAAGGAGACTTCTGCTCTACTTTAAGTATCTGCTAGATCTTTAAACTCCAAAGATTATCACCAATTGGATTTATGACTGCTCTTGCCATTGTTCTTCACAGCTGAAGTCAGAGGCTTGCTCTCAGTCTCATGTTTATTTCTCTGTGTGCCTTGGCAATGTGTATATTCCAAAAAAAGTGTTCCTTCTTGGTCGTGGGGAATAAAATCACAGCTTCCTGCTTCCTTCAGGTCAAATGCATTCTATGTGTTAAGTGTGACCTGGTGGGAAATAGTCTTTCACCTATCTGTTTCTGTTTGTCAGGAATGCCATTTCAGGTGTAACTGTCTGGAAGCCATGCCTCCTTAGCACAAATGTGTCTTTCACAACAGCAGTTTCCTATCTAGAAGTCCATGGGGGGAAGCAGTGCAGCCTTTCAAATTACAAAGAAAAAAAAATCCTCCACCTTAAAGAATGCACAAAATATTTCCCAAAAGCCTCTGAATGACTGAGCATCTATTAGCCATAAAACTTGCTGTGGTATTTCAATAACTTCATGATATGCAAATGGATATGATTTATTTGCAGTATGGAGTTGGAATGGCTTGAGGTGGCTACTGTGGTTTTCACAGGCATTCTCAGCACATGACACAGTTTTAATGTGTTGGATGCATTATAAGCTCCTTTTATAGGGACAAGCAAGTCCAGAATTCTACTGTGCTCCTGCTGTCCTTAAATTCAGAGTTTCCCCACAGATACTGAAGCCAACTCTGCAGAGGATGGGATGTGGGGGAAGTGGGTTGCAATCACTGTGCATTTTGGGGTTGGTTGGGGTTGTTTGGTTGTTGGTTTGTTGTTTTTTTTGAGGTATTAAAAGTGGGTAAAAATCATTTAGAGTACAGTTAAAATTTAATACAGTAAAATCATGTAGCTATAATAAGAATCCTGTGCTAGTTGAGGAGATAATATGATTTTAGAGACTTGCCAATGAAGCAAATTTCTGTTCTTATATGACTTTTCTCCCTTATTTTGTTGCATACAGTGCAAACCTTTAGTTCCTAGGTTGTTTCAGAAATGAAATCCAAAATTATGCTACTGTATCCAAATAATACTGTTGTTTAGAGGCAACTTTACAGAAACTTAAGGCATCCCACTTCTTTTTCCCCTTTTCCTTTCAAAGATGATTCTTGAGGGGCACAAGAGTCACAGACTTGCAGCCAAATCAGGGCTATTCACAGACCTCCTACTGGCATATAACTTTAGATACACTGCTTTATTTTTTTTCATATGCCAGCACATTAGGATCTCTTTTTACTTGAGCTCTAGTCTATGTAATCCACTATATCCCTGGGTAGGTAGTTCTCCCATTTGTGGAGTAGTTGGGAACTGAATGTGTAGTTTTATTCTGTTGATGTACTCTATTTTGTTTGCTGTGGGAAATGTGCCATGCCTGCTGATTCTTTAACTCCTGGTGTGATTCCATTCTAGACAAAAATAGAGTCGGAACGGATAATAGGTTCAGTGGGTAAGAAAGTTCCACAAGAAATGGGAATAAAAGTGAAAAATCACTCCAGTGGCCTCTCCTTGGTACACAGTAGGGATTTTAAGCAACTGCTGCAAGGGATCACTGGGGAATCTCCACTCAGACTGGCAGAAATGAATGTGAAAGAATTTGCTGGCTTCCACATAGGACTTCTAAACAAGGTAAACAGCACTGTGATCTTGCATGATGAAGCTGTTGTTCTCATGTCATTTAAATGGGTGACTTTGATGGACTTAGTGTAGAAGGAAACAGGTACTTTCACTGCACTGTGAAGAGTGCTGCATAAGCATAAACATTGAGAGAAGTAAATGCCATTTTTTGCACTTGTTTTAGGGATACTGTTTGAAATCCCATGGTAGTAAATGAAGATTTACTGTGTTCTAAGTGACAGTCTCTGCAAAAGACAGCTAATGTTCATCCCAGAATTAACATGCTCAGTCTTAATGGAGCTGAAAGTGCTAATACAGCATAAAGTCTTGTCAAAAAGACAGTCTGCTGTCTGCTGTATCCAGTTATGAAGCTCTGAAGTTACTTCAGAATAATTGTTTTAATAGTTTAATAGTATTACAGTTCATAGAGGAATTTCTTTGTGTGAGAGGACTGCTGGGCTCACTGAAAGTTATTTGTTTTGTTACAAAACTAGGATTTGAAGCCCCAGGCATTCAGAAATGCATATGATATTCCTCGTCGCAGTCTGCTAGACCAGCTAACCAGAATGAGAACCAATCTTCTGAAAACACACAGGCTTATCCTGGGGCAGGATGAAGGTAAGGAGCCACTGCTCTTCACTCACAGTTTGGAGAGAGTACAGCTCTATTCTGTTCCCTGAAGTACTATTTTTCTGGGAGCAGAAGTGGACATTGCATCATTTGTTGAGAATAGTCAGTGTCCTTTTGTTGACTCTGAAGGGGAAGGAAGGAAATGTTTGCCTTCTGTCAAAGACGTCATGCTTGCTTTGAGTTTTAAAGTTCATGAGAGAGCTTTCCTGTACACTGAGGTTTAGTAGACATGGGTTGGGATATTTTTATGGTGATGGTTGCTTAAAGCAGAGGGAGACTTACTTCATATTAGCATTATTAGGTGGTGGTCTAAAGATGCAGTTGTTAGCATGGAGATTAAACTTGCTTATTCTTCATTCTTTTACCAATTAAGCTCACTTCTTGCCAGGCTTATTTCTGAAATTGTAGCCTTCAGCTCTTCCTCATAATGAAAAGATAATTTCTAGTTCTTCTATGCTAACACTTCCAAACTTCACACACTTGGAATCGCATTGTCCTAGTTTTAAAGTGTGCTAAATTAAGATCTCTTGCTCTGTTGCAGACTGCCTTCACAGTGTTCCTGTTGCTCAAATGGGAAATTACCAGGAATACCTGAAAATGATGCCTTCACCCCTTCGGGAGATCGACCCAGATCAACCCAAAAGACTTCATACATTTGGCAATCCATTCAAACAGGATAAGAAGGTAAGAGGAGCTGTGCTATCTGCTCTACCTTGATATTTCAGAGGGCTTGAAATAATTTATGGGTAGAATTTCTTTCCCGTGACTGGGTCTTCCAAGGAGACCTTTTTATGGCCTTCCAGGATCTGCAGGGGCTGCAAGAGGCCTGGGGAAGGACTTGTTAGGATGTCAGGCAGTGATAGGACTAGGGAAAGGATCCAAAGTAGAGGAGGGGAGATTTAGGTTGGATGTTAGGAGGAAGTTCTTCCCCATGAGGGTGGTGAGCCACTGGAACAAGTTGCCCAGAGAGGTGGTGGCAGCCCCACCCCTGGAAGTTTAGATGGGAGCAAGCTGCTCTAGTGGGAGGTGTCCCTGCTCATGGCAGGGGAGTTGGACCTAGATGATCTTTAAGGTCCCTTCCAACCCTGACAATTCTATGATTCTATGACTGCAGTATGTTGTTAACCTGTGTAGCTCTTGTGTCACGTGTGGCAAGGAGTGCTGTCTTCCATGTGATCCATGAGAAACACGGAAAGAATCATGCTGATCTCCAGAGCAGTGGTTACAGTATAGATTAGGTGTCTCTACCTGGTTTGAAAGCCAGCTGAACTTTAACACAGAGGGGACTTAACTCCATCACATGAATTGACGAAACAATTGCAACTTCGTACTGCTTGTGAGAAATACAGGGGTTTCCTTTTGCCTTTCAGGGTATGATGATAGATGAAGCAGATGAATTTGTTGCTGGGCCTCAGAATAAGATCAAGCGTCCTGGGGAGCTGAACACTCCAGCCTCACTGAAGAGGAGACGCAGCATGTCGCCGCTGCTCCGACGGCCACAGTCACCTCCTGTTGTCACCAATCATGTCGGGGGCAAAGGGCCACCAGCTGCTGCTGGAGCCTCAGCATACCTGAACCTCAAAGGTGGCCCAGCAAATAAAGGTAGATTGGGTTGTGCTACAGCAGCCTGTGTGGCAACAAGCAGGGATGGCTGTGTTCTCTGTGTATCTCTGTATTTTTGGAGTTGATTCAAAAGGGCAAAAGTCTATGAGCATAAGTGTGTGCTTTAGTGTGTTCCTTTATTGGCTGCTGCTATACCTAATGAAGTTTGGAATAAAGAAACCATTTTGATGAACTGCTTTTTACCAAAACATTTCACCAAGATAACTGGGAGGTAGCAAGGATTTCAGATCAGCTTTTAGTTCTCCTTTTTATATTCTGTAGTGGGGAAGGAAAGTTAAAGCATGGTTATGTTTTCATTTTCCACAAATACTGATTTTCTTACTCCACTTATTGCAGCAAATAAGAGCCAGAAGGAAACCCTTGTTAGCTGGAGTTGGGGGAAGGAAGGAAGGAAAACATCAGTTTCCTAAGTCATAACATTACAATAGGAGTTCCAGTAGTAAGATGAGATGGTAACAGTCTTAAGGGAAGTATTTCCTTGGTCACATCAAATAATAAATGTATTGGAGAAAGCTGTTCGACTCTGTCAGATCAGGGCAACCTGATCTAGTTGGGGATGTCCCTGCCCACTGCAGAGAAGTTGGACTAGATGAGCTCCAGAGGTCCCTTCCAACCCAAACCATTCTAGGACTCTATGATTCTACACAGTGCTTCAAGCAAGGAAAGGTACAGAAGTATTTCCTTTTGGGTTTTGATACTGTAGTTATGCGCTAGTAAGAGATGTATTTTTTTGTAGACACCACTAACAGTATTGTCCAAGATGGCAATGGAGAGAAGAAAGCAGAAAACTGTCAGTCACTGGAGAAGCAAATTGATGGCTTACCTGTGCAAATGGCTCCTTCAGTTCCAGCTGCTCTGGGAGAGGAGGAAATGTTACCCAATGATTTGGACTCTCTACCTGTTGAATTCAATTGCTTAAGTGAAGATGGCTTGGATCACAAAGCTGCTCCCAACGCGCTTGCTCGAGGGCCTCTCAGTTACAGCATGGCTGGAGAGGAGCACAAACGAGGGGTGGAATCCACTTCTGAAGCTGTGCCAAATTCCTTGAAGATAACACCTATGATGTTGGAGGGAAACAATGCTGATATCAAAATCAAAGTGATGAAAGAGGTTCGCAAACCTGGCAGAAGTAAGTTTGGGGCTTTGGGGTTGTTTTTTATTAGTATGACAGTTAAAACAAGGCTTGGTGGCTCTATGTGCATATTAACTGCCAATAATGGCATTGTGCTCTAGGAGATAGGAATCATCTACACCTAGCCTGCATGTTCTGAGGACACGTTTCTAGCTGCTAGTCATCAAATGACCCTCATTCTTTGGTGCCACATTTGCTTACCAGCTCATCAGTAACACTTCAGATTGTTGATATCACCAGCTTTTTCCTTGCCTTGCTTGTATTACTGCACACAGAAGTGTGGAACTGGACTTTGGTTTTTCTTTTGGGTGTTAAGCTTTATTGCAAATGCATTTGTAAGATTTAGTTTTTAATATATGGTTGGATTTTTTTGTCTTTTTATAGATTATGAAAAAATTTTCTCTCTTCTTGAGGAGGTTCAAGGACCCATGGAAATTCAGAAGTATTTCATTGAATTTGCTATCAAGGAAGCAGCAAGGTTTGTATAGGTGTTAATGACTTGCAGTTATAAAACAAATGTTAATATTAGATCATGCAAATCATGAAACTTTTCCAGTACTAGCATTTTCTGCTTTCCTTTCTGAATATTTCAGTTATTATAGTTGTTTTAGTGGTCAAACTACCATTATGTTTTTATGAAGTAAATGGTCTTTACTTAAAGTTTAAATGTGGAATAGAGAAGGGTCATTATTGAAGACCAACCCCAAATTGGGGTAGGTTGGGGAGGAGTGGCTCTATTAAATTTTCTGGCCATTCTGATTCCAGAAATAAAGGAAGCTCTTCCATACTGGAAAGAGAGAGCCTGTGGTAATATTTGTCATGGTGAATAGTGTTGAGTTGTTGTTATATTGGGGTTGTTTTGAAGAAGAAAAGTAAAATTAATTGCTCTCCCTCTCTTCTTTAGGTTTAAAAAACGAGTCTTAGTACAACACTTAGAGAGAATACTAGAGGAACTAGAGTTCACCAGCCCTCCCAACAGAGTTAATCATGTCAACAGTAGATAATAATGTACCAGCCAGAGGAATATGGACCAGGAATGAGTTTGCTGTGCCACAGAAGAGTGGAAGAGGATGTAAGCTGCTGCCCTCACCATCTTGGCAGTCAAGTGGTTTTACTGTCACAGTCTGAGAAGAAGCAGTGGAGCTTGAACTTTAAGAACCTCTATCGGCAGAAGCTGGCCTATAACCTAAAGGATTTGCTCTGAAAGGTGTGGCTTTTTTCCTGTGGAGGGTGCTAGTTGCTCAACAGGCTGAAGAAAATACCCATTGCTGCCCCTCCTGCAGGTGATGAGAATTTACTCAGTTGAACGCTGTCGTTAGACGTTTTACGTGCTGTAGGCAGCAGGTTGCACTAAAATGGGGCACTGTCAAATGCACACACAGTCTGCATCGTGGAGAGATGTTGTTCCCCAAAATAAAAACAACCCTCCCAGAAACACCTGCACTGGTAAAAAAAAAAAAATAAAAAAATAAAAAAATTGCATGTTGCCACCACAGAGACAAGGGTCTTGTTCCCAAGAACTGCTAGCCATGCCTTTAAAACCTTTGAGATTCAGTGTAGCTTGAGAGAGTAAAGAAAACTGCTATTGTGTTAAGCTAAAGACAGCCCTGTGACTGTTACCACCTGATGGTCACTAAACAATCTACCTCAGACTCTCTTCTGTTTTGTCTGCAGACATTATGAAAGTGCACCTGAGGCTTCCCAGGTCCCCGACTTCTTCAGTTCTCTTTCATCCTGTGAGGAGGACGGAGGTTCTTCAGGTGGCCTTGGCACACGCTGTGCTTTGGAAGCACTCAAAGGAACCGCTTTTCCAAACCTGTATTTTAATGTTCATACAACTACAACAACAACAAAAAAAAAAGAGATTATTTTGAACAGTGTTGTTACCAGATCACTAATTTGATATTTTAACTGTATAAAAAAAAAAAAAAAAAAATTTTTTTTTTTGGAGCATATGTGTATATATCAAATAAAACCATTTTATGCCTTTTTACCAAGTGCTGATCTGAGGAGTCTGTAGCGGGCAGCACAGAGGTCCTGCAGTGGTCTCTTACTAATGGACTGCTCAGCTTGCTGTAAAAGCAGGCAGTGATGTAGCTAGCCTGCAGCTGAAGCTGATCTGCACACCCTCAAACCCAGCAGAATGTTTGTACCCTGCAGCACATGCCCCAGCACTCAGCTCAGCCTGGGAGGGGTGCACATCTTTACCTAGTGTTCCAATTTAGCAGAACCTTGCTTACCTGAGCTGGTATGCTGTCCTCTTACTGTGTGCTTTTATAGATCCAAAGAAGACTGAAGCAGCTGCATGTAATACTTTCTCTCCTTTAAAGCAGGACCAATAATATGCCAGTAGTAAGTGGCTCTTCTGATGATTGTGTATTCTCAGTTTTCACACCTAACAACCTCTGATCCTCTTAACAGCTTTGTTTCAAAGACAGGTTGAAGTTGTGGTCATGTTCACTAGCTCTTTACCTTGGACTGCAAATATCCTAGCGATTCTGATTGACTAGCCAGTGCATGATTGGCAGGGAAACAGATGTGGGGTAGTGAGCCTGTATTTCTGTGTTTCTACTGGTATTTTTAGTACTAGCCAGCTTGTGAGACATCTTTTCCATCCACTCTGAATGAAGCATTGGCCTTGTGTGTCTGGAAGATATGGTTTGACCATTGGAATTACATCAGTGGAATTCAAGAAGGAAAGAAAATCCCTCAGCAGCAAAGCTCTGTCACAGTGTTGCATGAATGAAGTGACCCAGGGAAAGGCATTATCCTGACTCTTCTCTTAGAATCAACTTGTCTGTGCAGTTGGACATTTTGTAAAAAGCACAGAAATACCTTGGAATGCTGGAAAGGGGAGACTCACTACTTCAGAATCATTATTTGGAAGCTGTATATCACCATAACAAACTTCTCATGCCTAATGCTGGACTCCTAAAATGGACTTTTATTTACAGAAAATCAGATCTGCTGTGCATACCTTGTTTGCAAATGGCTTGGTTGCATGCAGCAAGTTGCTTATAATACACTATTTTTGAAGCAGTAGGTGGTCAGAGGAGACAGCTCTCTTCTTTCTCCTTAATGGTTGTTTAATTTTCTTTCCTGGCTCCAGAGGCAATCATAATGTGTCTGAGCAGGAGCTGATTTTTTAGCTAGTGACCTTGTTAGTATGTAAACCTGCTGTTTTGATGTGATGCAGTTGGCTGCCAAATTAACTGCAGGAAGCTGGTGGTTTTCATTCACTTGTTTGGAAACTTTCCCCTTGGAAATGAAATGACAGGCTAGTCCATTCAAATTCAAGCAGTGAGAATTTTCTCTGACTATTATTTGATCTGAATCAATGGAATTTGGATCAGAATAACAGAAGGGAAGAAGTATTCCAGCAGACTGGATACAAGTCTTCCTGAGAAGGAATGAAGAGGTCCTGTCTTCCCTGGTTGTGTCAATGAAGAGATGAAGAAGGAGCAACAGTCACCCAGCTAAGAGCCCTGCAGCCCAGGTGGAGCACAGAATGAATATTGCTTGCTTAGGAAACACTGAATGCTCCAGAGCTGGGGAGAATCTTAACAGATACTCTTTAAATCCTCCTCTTTCTGCCATGGGTAGAAGGGCTGTGTGGTTTTCTGCTGCTTCCATTTCCTGACCCTGTCTTAACTAGACATCCTTGGTGCTTGTTATCTTGATTCTTCCCTTGGAAACACCAAGGACTCTTCCTCTTTGCTAAAATGAGCCCAGAGCAATGCAGCTTCCAGTCCAGTCACTGATGGCAGATGTTTTGTTCCCAATTTGTGGACACAGTGCATTTATGATGGGCAGATATATTATTACCCAGGTTTAACCAGCATCAGAAAGCAATTGTCTCTTGGAACCTTAATTCTGTGAGTCGTTTTTCCTTTTGCTCTGTTGTTGAGTTTCTAGTAAGAAACTTCTGGTGGAAAATTGAGTGGATGTGCCTTGACTAACAGAAACAAGCTATTTAAAAGACCTGTTAAGCTGAACTACAGTGTTTCATAGCAGCAGCATGGCAACACCACACCTTTAGCAGTAAATGGGCTCTAGAAGACTTGTCTTGAAGAATATGCAACCTGATGAAGTTGAAAACAAGGCCAAAGACACTTAAAGTCTGGCAGAAAGGAGGTTTGGCAGAGAGCTGAAGAAAGGATGTTAGTCACTGGGTTTAAAAGGAGCTGCTTCCTTCAGGTCTGCAAAACCAAGCTGGAGTCTGTCTAAAGTGGGAAAGGAAGAAACTGGAGAAGAATAATGCCTTGGGATTTAGCAAAAACCTTGTGGCCTGCAGGAGGAGTTAAGCTGTGCTTCTAAACCTGAATCTTGTGATCATTTCAGGGAGGGAAGACTAAACCAGAAAGGCTGGACTGGCCTGATTTTCTCCATTCTACTTCAGCTGCAACCTGGCCTCTTGTTTCATCCTTGAATGTAGACTGTTGACTTGGCTTTGCCACTGGTGTTTTTCTTCTCTCATTCTGCGTTGCCAGTGTTTCTGGCTGTGTCTTGGTAGTGGTTAGAAGAGCATGGCAGTTCTGGGGCAAGCCTGTTGTTGTCCATTGAGCAGGGAGCATGGCTAAGGGCTGTGGGTAGAGTTGGTAGGAAGAGCAGCCTCTGCTTGTGTGCTGTGGAAGCTGGTTCAGCTCCATCTGTTCCACCTTAGAGCATTCCTTTTCCAAGTGTATGAGATGCTTCTCAGGGCTGGTGGTGCAAATCTGGTAACTTCAGCAGCTGATTACTCAGACTTTAGAAGAGGAATGTGCCAAGAAAGGACTTAAGCTTTGCTACAGCCTTGTGCTAAACTCTCCAGAGGGTGTTTCCATGCACAGTGGAAGAGCATAGCTGCTGCATATGGCTTCCCTGAGTTGGAAGCTGTGTGGGTTTGCCAGGAATGAGGATTGCTGGTACCATGTGGAAAAAACCAGATTTGTTCTTTACCATGAGTTGGGAAGCTATCAAAGAAACTGCATGCTGCTCAAGATTTTGAGCTTGAAGCTCTTAAACAATTTATGGTGAAGTCCAAAGGAATAGTTTGGCCTGGAAAAGGCAGTGGAATGGAAACCTTCCATCAGATTTTTTTGCTGGAGATTTATTTGGGTTTTTTGAGAGCTTGGGGAAGTTTCATCTTCACATCTGCAATAGGAATTTCATAGCTGTTTTCTAGTCCTGGATCAGCTCCAACAGCAGTGGAAGTAGCTGAATCCTTGGCATTTATATATGCTTGCTGTCCTCTCAGTCACTGTCACTCCTCTAATGCAAGCAGTCTTGCATAATGGCCCTGCAAATATTGGGCACCTCTGGCAATTTGTTCTCTCCCAGTGCTCCACTTGCCACTGCTGAGCAGCTGGGAGGAGGGACAGAGAGCTCTTTGCCAAGCATCCTCGTGCTGTGTGCCCATTGGCAAAGCACTCGGAACCTTGCAGGATGCTGAAAGGGGAGGAGAGCTTTGTAAAGCATGTTGGTAGTTACAAGGGCAAAGCTCTGTTTCTGTGCTCAGCCTGTTTCTTGTCATTTTCTCCACCATATGTGCCTATTTTAGTGTTACGTTTTATTTGTAAGTATTTTATGTGTAGAATCTATCAAAGAGAGGTTCAGCCTTTCCTAAAGGGTGGAGTTAGAAGACTTCCCCTCTTTCTTCATCTTGCAGCTGTGCCCTGTCTGCTTGTGCAGAGAGAGCTCTTGCAGAGATGGGTGCTGGGGCTGCACTGAGGCTTTCCACAGGGAAAGGACTCTGCTCTGGAGCCATCCTGGGTCTTGGATTACAGAATCAGTAAGGTTGGGAGAGACAGGCAACTGCCTCCTGGTAACTGGAGCTATTTGCTGGATTTGTGGGAATGAATATATTGTTTCTTGAGGTGTGAGCAGTTACTGTCTGGGCCCAACTTTCAAAGCTTAGGAAGCTATCAGTATAATTAGGGTTTGACAGGAGACAGTTGGAAGTGTTTTGATCAGTCTACACTGCTCTAGTAGCTGCCTGATCTCTTGCTAGTGTATGCCTCAGGATTCAAGGATGCTTTCAGAAGCAGGACAGAAAGAATAAATGAACCCTCTTCCCCAAGACTAAAAATTGCTGATTGCACTTGATTATGATGCAGCTGCTTGACAGTGATATCCCAGCTGTGGAAAAATAACCTTGGTTCTTGGAGCTATTTTCTAGCCTGTGCAAGTGTATTAAAATCCTTCATGCACAGCTGGCATACTGAACTTTGATGGTGTTGGAGTGACTGATCTGAGAGCAGCAGCCTGGATGGATCCCAGTTGCTTGCAGGATTTGAAAATCAGGTTGTTCCAATTCCTCTGCAGTTGGTTATTTTGGAAGAGAGACAAAACTCTCACAAGTACTTCCAGGGCTGCTAATGCAAGTCTCGCAGTGCTCCTGAGAGAGTCTTTAAAGAGAGGTGCAGGGACATGCCCAAGGTTGTCATAGGAAATGTGGTTCTCAGATCCATGTCCTAATTTAGTGCTGTACACTGAATTATTTCCCTGGTGTTGAAAATCCCCACCACAAACCAACATGCTGGCTGCTGGGCTCTTGTGGCTCTCTGTGGTCTCCAACATTGCCAGCCTGGGTCTGGCATGAGGACAGTATGGGATGAGGAAGGGACAGACTCCTCATGGCTAACTTCTATGCAGAGGTGGCTGGAAGTGTGCTTCTGGGACTGTAAAAAAAGTGGGAGCCTGGAAAGAGGGAGGTGGGAAGACTGTAGAGAGAAGTCACCAAAGCCTGCAGGTGCTCATGGTGTTGCTGCCTCCTCTTTAAAGTCGAGTTCCTGGCTGCTGAGCTGAGCTGCTCTCTGGTGCCTTCTCTTTCTCAGCTGTGTAAAAGTTTATTTTTGAATTCAGCTGGCATCCCTGGATTCAGGGATCCTCCCTCTGCACATGAGAAGCAGACAGAGCATAGAAACCACTATCCAAAATGATCTTTAGTGGAAAAGGAGGTTGTGGGGGACTGTCAAGCTCTGGAAGAGGCTGTTTTAAGTGCATCATGTTCAGCAGGTGCTCCTGTGGGAATGTTGTTAGAAAACAGGAACACAGATGTGTGGCACTTGCAACACTGCAGCAGCAGCAGCATTTGGCTTGCTGGGAGCTGGGTGAGGGCAAGGCATGCCTGGGCTTGGCACGCTGGCAAGAGATGTGGGGAAGGATGCTCACTGAGCTGCTGCTCCAGCTATCCTGTGGCTTCCAGCAGGTGAAATGGGGTGAGGGACTCCTGGGAACTGGCTGTGAATTCCCCTGAAGAAAGGCAATTGCTGGTGAGTCACAGCCCAGGCTGTGATGAGAAACTGTTGCTGGGTAGTAGGCTGAGTGATGGCTGGCTCCAGAAGTACACACAACAGGACCCTGAGGAGTCTCTGATCTCATGGGGCTGCTAAAAGCTGTTTTTTTGTCCTGAGTTCCAGGCAGCCAGATCCTGCCTTCCTGCAGATGTAAGCAGAGCAGGCTCTTCTTCCCAGGGTCTGCCTTGCAGCCCTGGGCTCAGTATGCTGACTCTGTTGAGGCAAGAAGGATGTGAGAAAGCAAGGAAGTGAGAGAGAATGCTCTCATCAGAATAGGAAACCAAGCCTTGCCCCATTCATCCTCAGGCACAGCCCTGTAGATGGGGAGCTCCTCAGAAAGGCAGAAACCTGCACCAAGATGGTATCTTTGGGGAGCTTGGTGCATGAACTCAGTGCCTGGTGAGTGGGGTGTTGTGGTGCCATGCTGATGGATGAATGTCTGCTCTGAGCTTTCTGGAACTGCATCTGACAAGACCCATCTCTTTTTCTTTCAGTGCCTCTGTCGTAACTTGCACATTAGCTGATCTCTGCTGAGTGTCCCATTGCTCTCCTTCCCACAACACGCTGGAGTTGAGCCTCATTTCTAGCCATTCCAACCTCTGCAGTTACTGCTTGAGTGTGAGAAGCAAAGGCAGAGAGGAGAGCACCTTGCAGACCTCCCCTGACATGCTAGGTTGGGAGATACTTCAGCCTGTTTCAGAGGTTGTCCTCTCCCTCTAGCCCTGACCAACTCAAGGCAGCAGCATTGTCCTTGTAGTAGTGTTTATTACCCAGCCCTGCTGCACTCCATGGGGTATGTGGATCCCTCCTGTGTGAGATGAACCTGGATCTCACTCTGCTGTGGCTTTTGCTTTGTGATCTGAAGCTGCTGTATTCAAACGTGTTGAAGTAGCAGCTGACTTCTGCTTCAAAGTGGTGGTGGTAACTTTGACATTGAAATGGTGCTGCTCTCACCAAGATCCATGGGCAGAGATCTGTATGGGATGGAGCATGGTGCTCTTGAAGAAGGAGGGAGGATTACTTGGCCCCTTCTTTCCACTCCTTGTGCTTTGTGTTGTGCTGGGGATGGTGGTGATGCTTTATTGTGGGGTTGCCTTCACTGGGGGATGAGCCTAGGCTTCTGGGTGCTTGGAAGGCTCCAGTAAAGCCCAGGGAGAGACAGCTTTGTGTGGACTTGGGGAAGCAAGCTGCTTGTTAGAACACCTGCCAAACTGGCTCCTCCAAAACTGCTTTTTGATGCAAGTGTCTTGTTTTGTGCACTTCTGTGCCCAGGATGTGGGAGTAAATTGCTGCTTCAGCATTTGCTGTGCACAGTAGGAGCTCTTCCTGCACTGTGTACTGCAGCAGAGATCTCCTGGGGTCAGGGGATGCTGGAGGAGCCTGAGGCTCAGAGGACATCAGTGCTGGCCTTGTGTGGCTGGCCCTGAACTGCTCTAAAATATACAGCAGAAATACCCAGATACTTTGGGGAGGAGGGGGAATTTTATGGGTTTTTTAAAATCCAAAATGAAGTCCTCCTGCTGCAGGGCATGCTTCTGGCTGTTCTAGAGGAAACTGGTTCAGCCAGCACCAGTCCTGGCACAGAGGTGGGGAGGGTATTGTCAGCATTGGGTGCTCTGCCTGGCAGCAAGGTTTGCACCAGGGAGTGAATGGCTGTGTGTGTCTGTGGGAGGGTGGGTGAGCTCCCCAGCACTGCTAGCATAGGGTGAGCCATTGGTTTGATAATCCACATGTCACCTTTTCACTTTTCTCTTTTTTTTTTCTCTCCCTTCCTTTTCAAATGGCCTGGTAAGCTGTGACAGCACACAGCCTGAGCCCTTGCCAAAGAGCCCTGGGGCTTGTGTTCCTGCTCCCGCTGCCAGGCCCCTGACTGCCTCACTGCTCTGTGAACTCTCATTTGCCTTTCTTGGCTGGAAAAAGGATTAAGTTAGCAGGACAGGAAAATTAATTAGCTGCCATTTTAAGGATGTAGCTTTTGTTGCAGTCCAACGTGTTTTGAAATGACATTGTATCACTGAGACCAACTTGGGGCTGATTTAAAGGCTTTTTACCTGCCGGAATAGCAGATTTATTTCCACTATGGTTCTCCCCCAGGTGATTACAGCTTCAAGGTGAACCTCAAGGCCAAATCCAAGGAGTGTTTTGCCTTTGCTGCTAGGCTAGTTCCGATCATGGAATGCTGGTACCAAAGTTTATTCTGCTGCTTTAACATTCAGCATAGCCTTTCTATGCCCTTCCCCTCTGTGCAGGCAGCCTGCCAGCTCGGCACAGGCACCAGCTGGGACAGCAGGGAACTGCCAAGCATGCTGCAGGGAGGAGGGAGAGGACTGGGGGGGGGTGGCTTCCCATAGGCAGCTTGGCTCTCATGGCTCCAAGTGCTATGGGGTGGGCCTCAGCCTTTCTGAATTGTCCAGTGGAAAATGTCTGTGTTTTAGTGCAGGTGACCCCAAAAAGGAGCAGAGAAGCTGCCACTCTGGAGGAGGCTAGTGTGTATCCTGCTGGAGGATGTCCCCCATAGCTCATGCCCTCACTGAAGGTGTTAGAGGCAGAGCAGGGTGGCTCTGCTGCAGCACAGTGAAGGGTGAAGGAACCCACAGCATGGGAAGCAAGTGATAGGGAAGCCAGATATCATTTGAGAGTTAGAAAATAACTGCCATTCCCTGCTTTCCCAAGGGAGGAGGTTGTATTGGTGCACCAGAGCACTGGGAAGGGGCTGTTAGCCACCAGCCTTCCAGAGAAAGCTTTATTTAACCCAGTGCTTGACAGCAGGGGGGAGAGAGGGCACCCCAGCTTCACCCTTAACCTGCAGCACTCATGGATCTCACAGCTGCCCTTTGCTTCCCTGTACTGCAGCGAGGGCTTTGGCATGCTCCAGCTCTGCTGATGCGTGGAGGGGAAGCACAAAGCTCCTCTGCCACTCAGACCTGTGTCAGCAGCAGTTACTTGCCCTAGCTGTGCTACAGTTCAGCCCTTGCTGAGCTCTCCAGGAAAAAAAGATTTCTGTCTCCTCACCTTGTGAGGGTCTAAATGACTCCTGCCCTCTTCAGCTTTAACCAAACAGAAATCCCACACTGAAGTCTCACTGGCTGCTGAGAAAGAGTAGAAGAAAGCAGCAAAATCAAAGCAGATTAAACCTGCTACCCCAGCAATAAATGCAAGTTATCAGCATATTTTATTTTCTTAGTATTTAATGTAGTAGAAACATCACCTCCTGCAGCCAAAGCAATTCAAGGCATGATGGCAGTAAACGTGCACTGGGTGAAGCTGGAAACTCTTCCACTTTGATCCAAGAAGCTCTTGGCATAACTTCTGGTTCTGCTTTTGAAGAAGGGAAACTCATCTGGGCAGAACTGCACATTGCAAGGTAAGCACAAGGGAGTGGGGGGAGCTGGTGAAGGTTAAAACACTGAGGATTGGGTTTTTGTACAGCCTCCTGCTCAGTGCTGCCTGCAGCCAGCTGCAGCAGAGCAGGAAGCAGACAAAGGGTGAGTCTGCTGCTCGCTCTGGTGCAATCATGATGGATGCTGTGGTTAAGCAAACTCCTTTAGTTCTTGGCTAACTCTTTTCCCCCCCAAGAGAAAAGCAGAACAGTGAGTTAAATGTATTCTTGCCCAAGTCCAGGAGTTTAACTATCTGCAGCCACAGGAGTAGGCTGTTTCCCCCAGCAACTGTTGCAATACTAGACCTTGCAGGAGCCTGTCCCCGTGGGTTGGTTGGCAAGGGATTAGCACATGGCAGAAAAGCCTTTCCTATGGTTATATGGAAGACAGAAAATACCTCAGCTCTCTGCCAGATGCATTGACTAGGAATCTCAAAGGCAGGGAGGAAAATCCTCAGGCTGGGAAGATTTCACTCCTAAATATATTGTTTAGCTACTTGTAGCATGTTGTTTTGATTCCCCACTACTGATCTTACCTCCTTGTGTAATAAACACCAAGCCAGGCAAGCTGCTGCAATTAAGGCAATCACTTCTAACAAGTCATCAGGGCTTTGCTGCAGCAGTCTCCAGGATGGTCAGAAAGAAAGAAACAAACTCCCAAACATTTTAAGGATATCAATTTTTATTGGACATTGCAAGATCAATAGGAAAAAATACTTTGCACAGCTTTGTGATATAACCATTGCTGCTGAAGAGTAAGGCTACTTGTCACCAGAGGAGACCTGATGCAGCCAACAGGGTCTTCCTAGCAGGACCCACTGGTAGAAGCAGATGCTATTTTCCACTCACCCTGTCCCACAACAGCACCTTCTGCCTCAGACAGATCCACAAAGCCTTCCAGTAGCACAAATGGGGCTTCTTAGACCTCAAGGGTGAGCAGCCCTGCTCTAAGAGACCCTCTGCAAATGGCTCACTGCCAACTACAGTTGCAGTATCAGCCTGCTACTGACCTTCTTCTGCCTTGCTTCTTCCTCTCTCTGTTGATTCTCTATCCTCTGTGCTGCACAAGGTCACCTGGGGCAGTGTTCAGCCCTCTCCTCCATGCAGCAGCTGCTGCACAGCAGCACTCTTCCCCAAGGAAAGAGTTCTGTCTGCAACAGAGAGCTGACCCAATCCTGTTTTTGAGGCTTTTGTTGACAGCAGCTGGCAGGAGCTGATTTGTGACACCAGCTGGGGGGAACCAGGACACTTGAGGGAGTAATCCAGTAGCTCAGATGTCTAGCAGCTGGCAGAGTAACCCTTTCTAACCAAACCCAGATGCTGAAGAGTTGTTGTAGAGCAGCAGCTATGGATATTGCTCTAGCACTGGGGCACCCACTCCATAGGATGGGCAGAGCTAGAAAAAGAGGCTTTAGTTTACACAGTATTTTTGCTAAGCTTTTTGCTTCTAACAGTTCTTAACAGTTTAAGAAAAACCAACCAAACAAACAGATGCTAGGACAAAAGGCTGAGTTCCCACAATGGCAGTGAGACATCCTCAGACCAGGCAAATTCCTACTTGGCCCCATCAGAATCTCAAACTACCACCCCTCTGCTATGTCAGCTAGGTGAAATGCCAGACTAAAAGACATTTTAGCATTGATTCAGACCTTAAGAGGAGATGAGAATTTAGAAGTCAGTAAGGACTGTATCAGCTGTCCTACTACAGGGAATCAACACAGTAATCTTGAAGCTGGAAAACAAGAGATCAAACTGAAAGGCTCTGTTGGCAGAAAAGGGAGTAGTTGTACCATGAGCAAGTTGATTACCTGTACTGTACTAGTGCCAGCAAACAGACCTTGCTGCTGGACCACTGACAGAATGGATATTCCTTATTGATATTGAAATAGAAGATGAGCTGGGAACTTGTATCTGGTGCCAGCACAGCATTCAGTCAGATGATGAACATTGCCATATTCACAACCCAAGAGAACATAAATACAGTGGACAAACAAGCTGAGTGTGGTAAATTAGCTATGTGTGATCAGAGGTGAGGTGCCTCCCCTCCACAGGCACCCAGTGTACAGCCACAGCCCAGGCAACTTGGAGCAACACAGGATAGTTTACATTTAACTGAAGGAGGGCAACAAGGGAGTAATGTGATGATGAAAGACTAGGAAAGAAAACCCCAAACCGTCACACAACTCTTTGTCAGCATTGTACAAAAAAATAAACAAATGAAAGCAATCTTTTTGAACTTCTATGCCTACACCATGCAGGTCTCCTAAGCATTCTAGGAACAGGAGACACTGCCCTTTCTGCTGCTGTTAAGTGCACAGTATTTCTGAAAGAGCTCCAGAAACTGTAGTGCAAACAAACAGAGAAAATAAATAGCACTCAAACATTCTCTCTGGTCAAAGAAGATTAACTGCAGGAAAATCTAGCTTGCTTTTTGTTTGAACTGGTTTAAGTCAGCTGCAACTTGTTAGAATAGGAGGAAAAGGTGAAGATGTGTTTCACAGCATAACTGTAGAATCATTTACACTGCCTTGCCAATTCACGAGTCGCTCGTTTTCATTAACAGTGTACAAAGAAGGTCCTTAGTTTATATATATATATATATATATATATATATATATTTTATAAAGTCTGGAAGATCAATATAAATACTGCTCCAGAAATTAAAAAAAGTGTTTCCATCTCCAGCTTGAAGATTCCATCCCAGTGTCCTGGATCAGGATCAGGAGCCTCAGCATCACCTCTGACAGTCTTAGCGGCGGAGAGCTTCAAGCTTTCGGAACTTCAGTGATGAGCTGGATGACAAAGCATCTTGGGCTGAAGAAGAATTCACTGTGTCTGGGGACTGGAACAATACTCTACCACGGTGATTAAAGACATAAAAAGATGGGTGGTTCCTTAATGTGTCAAATGTCCTTCAAAAGAAACATGAAAAATCAGGGTTAGTGCTTGTGTAGAACATGAGGCTAGGGTAGGGCAGCTTTTACAGACAGGGAAAGGCAAGGTCTGAATCCAAACCTCTCTCTTTGTTTTATAGGTTTCCTAAACCAAAAGAGAAAATAGCAAGCCAACTGTGAAAATATCAACTACTCAATACACAGAGGTTCTCCACAGAATCATTACCTCTAAGATCAAGTGCAACCATCCCTATCACCCCCATGCCACTAACCCATGGCCCTAAGGAGAGCATCTCAATGTTTCTTAAACCCTTCTAGGGATGGTGACTCCAGCACCTCCCTAGGCAGACTGAGCTAAGACTTAACAGCCTTTTCAGGAAAGAAATTTCTCCTTATACCCACCCCCCAGACAAGCATCACCTTCCTTCCCAAGCTCAGGGGCATGCCTGTGGATTGCTGCAAGCACATGTACCAAATGTGCCAGCTTTAGTTCAGTTGTCACTTGATGCTGTTTACTGACAGCTTTCCATCCCTTTCCTGTGCCTGAAGCCAAGGGTTTTAGGACATCAACTTGTTCACTTTCCATACTTCTCTGTGTTTTTGGAAATGGCCAGAGTGGCCATGTCTACCCATCCAATTCCATATCCTTTTCAAAATGTCAAGTCAAAATTCCTTATTTTCTTAAAGTCTGTGAGATATTCTGCCTTGAATGGTTCAGTGTGAGATTCAAATAACTCAGACTCTGGTAAAGAAGCAAAGACAAACAGAGAGTGAGCTAGGCATACTGCCCCATAGTCTACAAGACCATCTCACAGCAGCAGTTTGTGACTGCTGAGCTCTTACTTTCCACACAGACATTTCATTCTTCTACCAGCAGTGCAGAGAGGAATTTTGGATGAGGAAAAGAAAGAATTTCATTTGTTATCTGACTCTCTCTGAAATTCAAGACATTGTTAGCTTTCTCAGGTGTGACTGTTCTTCTCTCAGTGTCATTGTCTACAACATTCATGTAAGAACTGAGCTAGAAGAAAACTCTTTCACAGTGTTCAGTTTGTATAGAGAGCAGCAGATACATCTTTATGAAAATAACAAATCAAACATACTTGTTTTTTAGTTCTGAAGTGGCATCCATGTCTCTAAACTCTCCTGCAATATGTACTATCCCATAGCAGGTAACTGCAAAGGCTAACAGAGTCTGGAGAACTATCTGTAACAGAGGGAAGCACAACACAACAGATGCATTACTTCATAGTCTTAATATTTACCCCAAAAAGTCATCTTTCAAACAGCATTTCATGTGCTTTTCAGCCAGAGACAAACTCTGCCTAATTAGCATGGTAAAATGATGATGGCTGAGCTGGGAAGAGCTTCAGCTGCCTGACACCTAGTCTGTGTTACATGCATGGAACTGATCCACATGGCTCCTCAGAACAAAACACCCTGTTCTTGTGCACTTAAGGATCTTACACTCTCAGAAACAAGCTGGCTGCCAAGACCTGCTGTGCAGCAGTGGCAGCTGCTGCTAGGTTCAAATGCCATGCCTGGTTGTCATGGGTATTTGATCTTCTTACCTTTCTGATTAAAAATGGAACAGATACTAATTGAAGTGGAACTTAAAAAAAAATCCCAAGCAAACAGAACAATTTAACCCCCCCCTCCCATTCCTGAAGCAGGGTGTGCTGGGATCAAATGGGCACACAGCCACACTGGATAAACAAATGTCAGCCAACAAAAGCCAGAGGGAGGAGGATATTTATACTGCAAAGAAGGAGATGAATGCAAAAATTCCCTGAGCTATGTGCAGAGAATTCCTGGCCAAGATGCTTCAGGGTAGTTCTAAACAAGGGGAGAGAGGTCTGGACCCTGGGTATTTTCTCTCTGACAGATATACTACAGGAAGATGGGGTAGAAAACACAGTTCTTTTTGACAGAAGGAGCTCAAATTAAAGTGCAATTTAAAACTTACTTTCTTTCTTCTTCCCTACCACATTAAAACAAACAAAAGCAACAGAGAGAGACTGAACTATCCACACAGCATCACACCTTTCAAACGATGTAAAAAACTTACATCTATGGGCAATGTTTCGTCTTCCTTTTCTGTTAATCTCATGTAAGAACGATCTACAAAACAGAAACACAAAGATGCATCAAACACTCTGTACAAGCAAACAGAACAGCAATACAAAACACCTCACAAGAACTTGCTGGAGGTTTCAGACATGTGCCAGTCCCGACCATCCCCAGGCAGCTGGTCTTGCTTTGACATTCTGCTCCCTCAGAGCATGGCTGATCACGAACAGTCTCCCCAGTGCCAGGACGACGGCTACGGGGACGGCTAATGCAAGGAATGAAGACGCGATCCGGCAGCACTCCCTGCCCTCCCCGCCCCGGCTGCCGCGGCGCCTGCACGGGGTGAGCCCCGCGCTCCTCTCGGTGAGTTCCCGGCGAGCGCCGGCTCCGCTCCCCCCCGCAGCCCGGTCCGCAAGGGCAAGGCCACCCTAGCCGGCGGGCTCGGCGGCGCAGCAGGAATCCCCTGCGGGGCTGCTAATGGTGATGCCGCCGCGGCCCGGCCCTGCCTGGCCCCTACCCGGGAGCTCTCCCGGCGGTCGGGCGGGTCTGAGGGGACCCTGCGGGCATCCTCGCGCCGTAGGCCCCTTCAGGCGGTGCTGCTGGTCCAGGCCCATCCCCCTGCCGCCCGCTTACTCACGCTGCGCCGCCGAGAAGGCCGCGTGGGCCAGGGCGAAGAGGCCGAGCCCGACCAGCCCCTTCCACACCGAGGCGGCCGCCATCACCGTCACCGCTGCACAGTCCCCGCTGCCGCCAGGGGCACCCGCTGCCCCCGGCGCCTGCTGATGGCGTCACGGCAGGGCGGGACCAGGCCGCGCCCGAGCGGGACGTGACTTGCGCGCCGAGGGCGTGGCCGCGCCGCCGCTTTCCCGCGTGGGACCCCGTCCCTTGGGAAATGCCAGCGGGTCGCGGGGGCACAGCTGAGGGAAGCGAGTGGATAAATTCCCACTTCCCTCGTATTTAACCTCAAAGCTCGAGGAACTTGTGTAAAAGAATACGGTGTCAAGGGGTGCACGGCGTGTGCAGGAAGAGATGCCCCGACCCCGGCCGAGCAAGGTCTGGGGCAAAGCAGGGAAGCTCGATTGTGCCCCAAGGCCCAGCATCCTGGGTCTTCCATGCCCCCAAGGCACAAAGATAAGAGGTACGAAAGCGGTTATTTAGGGTGTTCTCTAGAAATCGCTTTTAAGCTGACCACTGTTGCGTTTACTGCAGGCCTTGCCTTATTTCTTGGCAAACAGTGTGGGAAATTTACCCTGATTCTGCCCCGGGACTGACGGCGCCTACAGGCACTATCCACGCGGTGTGAGCGCACCGCCCAGCCCCGGTTCCTGGGTGGGTGGGGGGGCAGCGTGGGTTGCTGCTGTCCCCCCAGGAGTATGGGGCAACAGCAGCCGGCAGCACACCACCCTCACCGGCCCTAACCACTCCTGTGCGCGGCTGGGTAAAACTTCTTCCTTGCAGCAAGTCTGTTCTGGGATATTTTTTTCCTCTTGCAAACCTCCTTTCACTCTAGTCACCTTCCCCTCTGCAAGTCCTTTTTTTGTACACTTGCAGCCTGTTTTTTTCCCTTGTAAACCCCTCCTCAGGACTCCTCCAAGCCTTCCCTTGCAGCTCTCTGTTCCCTTACGCCCCTGCGACCCGATTCCCTCCACCCTCTTCTCCCCCTCATGCAAGCTTGCAGCCTCCTCCGCAACCAGGCAACCCTTCCTCTTACAAACCTTCCCCTGCTCGCTTGCAACCCGCTTTTTCCCTTCTCCGCTTCCAGGCACCGCCTTCGCACCCCGCCTCGTCCCGCCCGTTCGTTTCTTTTGCTGGATTAAAAAAAGACACCCA
>VWZO01018894.1:184765-307327 GCA_013396975.1 Bucco capensis | reverse complement strand
CCCGCCTTCGCACCCCCCCTCGTCCCGCCCGTTCGTTTCTTTTGCTGGATTAAAAAAAGACCCCCACCCCCTTTCCCCCGCCGCAAACCTTTCCCTTAGCCCGGCGGCACCGCTCTCCCGCCCTAACCCCGTCCCTATCCGGGCTCCCGGCAGCGCTGTCCCCGCCCCGCAGCGCCTGCGCCCAGCGCCGCTTCCTGGTGGCGGCGCGGCCGGGCCGGGCCGGTACCGGAGCGATGGCGGGGTCGGGGCCGGTGCTGGTGGTGGCGGCGGGGCTGTGGGCGCGGGGGGCGGCGGGCGGGGAGGTGGTAGCGGCGCGTCCCGGGGCGCTGGAGGAGGAGATCGTGTCGGAGAAGGCGGCGGAGGAGAGTCACCGGCAGGACAGCGCCAACCTGCTCGTCTTCATCCTGCTGCTCACCCTCACCATCCTCACCATCTGGCTTTTCAAGCACCGCCGCGCCCGCTTCCTCCATGAGACTGGCCTCGCCATGATCTACGGTGAGGGGCGCCGGCACCCCCGCGCACGACCCCTTCCTCCCCTCCCACCCCACGTACGCCCTCTTGGGATGGTACCGCCCGCCCTGCCATCAGCACTGGCAGCCCCATCCAAACCAGCCCGGCTCTGCTCTGGGCCAGCTGGGTTGGCGCCCAGCCGCCTGCTTTCATGGCATCAGTAGCCCACCGTTCCCTGGTGGCCCCATGCTGAGGGGTACGACAGGGCTTGTTTTGTGGACATCTGCCTGGATGAAGGGGTGTGGGGACTTGGGGGCACACACTGCATCCCCTCCCGATCTGGCTGGGATGGCCAGGCTGCATGCGCTGTCCCAGCTCATCCCGTGCTGAGCCACACATGGGTGTTGCTGCGGGGAGGCTGGTTGCTTTCTTGACCCTGGATATGGAGGCTTCTTGAGGGCAGTGGTACTCTGAAATCTCTGCAATGAGGAACTGGTTGGGTTTTCCAGGCGGCTTCAGTGGTAAAGCTAGTGGGGTGGAGGTCTAGCACATGCCAAATGGCCTCAAAACCATGTCAGTGAGCTCCAGCAAGTCTCACTTACCTGCCCCGGGCCTGAGTGGGGACTTGAGGTGTCATAGACTAGGCTTTGCACTGGTCAGGAGCCTTGCATCCTGCATGCTAGGGCCAGAGGATTGTGTTCCCACCCTATGTTTAGAGTGCCTCAGTTTCCAGAAACTATCCAAAAAGAGTGCAGAGGCAGACTGGGGAGATGCTCCCAACTCTTTGCCATGCTCAAGGACCTCCAGGGCCAACGGCCTTATGTCTTGTGGCTCAGGGACCTGAGCACACAAGCTCCTACTTTTGGTGTTCCTTCTGCCACTGTGACAGGACCTCGTGATGAGGAGCCTTAGTTGTGTTCCCACAAGAACTGGAGCAAGGCCATGGGTCTGGGGAGCAGGTCTTTGGATTTTAATGGTGGCCTGTGATATACTGAGGTGACATGGTCTCTAAAGTGCCCTGAACCATTATATGGAAATACCGTATGTCTGCCCAGGTTATCTAGGATGACTGGGAGTTCAGCCAAAGCAGGGCTGGGAGTTGTGCTGGAGGAGTGATTAATGTGGCCACAGATCCTTATCTAGACAAGATTTATTGTGTTTAGGATGAAAAAGGTGTCTTCTGCTGAGTGCTGTGGTTTAGTGTCTCTTTTTCTGTGCTGTCCTTGGCCTTGCTGGTTGTGGGTGATGTGTGACCAAGCTGGGTCAGAGCAGCACTGGGGTCGAGTCCCCCACCCAACAGAAAGCTTAGCTTCCAAGGCTGTGACTTGACCCATTTGGGCTGTTGGCTTATGTGATCCTAAGTTTCAGTTAATTAGAAGCGTTTTCCAAATGAAGGGGTGGAGACACTTGTGTCAGCCCCGAGGCACAAAATGCTGGTCTACCATTTCTGAGTCCTTCAAGCCACTGCTGAGGCTGCTGCAGGTATTGCTGGCCTCCTGCCCAGGGCAGGGGTGGTCACCTCCCCAGAATGGAAGCTGTGCTGTGGGAGCATGTGCTTCCAGCACAAAAGGTTTTCCTTCTCCTGCTGCCCCAGAGCTTGCCAACGCACAAGTTTTCTGTTCCTTTCATGCTTTTAAACTTGCCCTTAACCTTGTTCTTCTCATCCTGAAGTTTTCTTCCTCTTGATCTTCTGTTCTCCCTTCCCTACCTGTGTGCTCCTTTTGTTCTCAGAGGGCAACGTGGGTTGTGTTGACCTCCTGCTGATCTGTAAAACACATCTTTTCTGTCTGCTCATTTGCAGCCTGTGCTAGAGAATTGCGGGTGAAATCAGTAATGTCACTTGTCTGGTCATGTAGAAAATCCCAGGCTTTTCCCTGCTATCAAGACTTTCGGCATTTGCTTCTCAGGTTGTTAGAGCCACCACAGGAAGGGAGTGGTGAGATGCTGTTGTTTTACAGAGATAGCTTAAAAGCTGCAGGCAGCCGAGCAGGTACCACTTCTGTTTTGCTGTCCCTGGCCCCCTGTGATGCTTTCAGCCCTGGGGAAGTCCACTGAAAATGTGGAAGTGCTGCATCAGGCAGGCTGCAAAACAGACTCTAAAATCTGGGCAAGAGAAGCAATTTGTAAAAGCTTGTCTTTTTCTAATTAAAAACCCCCACAGCAACTAAGTCAAATAAAACTTATGCATGCATCTCTTCTTGCTGAAATACATCAGAGTTTCCTTAATGTCTGTGGTTTTTTCCCTTGTAAGTTATAAGCTCTTGCTCTGAGTGGATTTACATGTTAAAATCACTCTGTCAGCTCAGAGTTGATGTTCAAGAGCTGGATACAGGCTGAAGTCATTTCATGGCGATGAAAATTAGGTGTTCAGTAGCCTCTAAGCTTCATCTTAGTGTTTAAAATGAGCTTCCCACATGTGAGGTACACAGCATTTTGGATGATTGTTTCAGTTCTCCTTGGGGTCTGGTGGTGGTGGAAGTGGCAGGAACTTCTCTAGAAGTTTAGTTTCCTTGTACACAATCCCACTTGGGCCTTGGATTGCATGTGTCTAAATTGGTCAGGGTGTTGCTTACTACATTTTCCTTTCCTTTTGGTGTCCAGATTAATGCTTGCCTGGGGATCCTGTGTGCTTCCATTGTTGGGAAGTGCCTGGATGGTAATATATTACTCCTCATTTAAATCTTTACCCCAGAAATGTTCAAACAACACCTTAAAAAAATGAAAAAGCCCATGGGCTTTTGTTCTTTTTAATGAAGTCCAGAGAAATGCAATGAAAATCTCTTGCATTTTCCAGAGAAGAACTCAATTAATTTCCCAGCTTTGCCTTTAGCTTCTCCACTCCTTGCAGCTTTCTGCTGGCAGCTTCCTGGGTGTCAGGTTCCCTCTGCTCTGCTCCCTCCCAGGGCTCAGTTTTGTAGAACTTTTGGCTGCCAAAGCATGTCAATACTGGCAGAGCAGCTCACGAGTTGCTGCTACAAGGGCCCTGTGAGTGCCAAGAGAGATTGAACCATTTCCTAAGAGACTGTCAGAACCAGGAGGACCTACACGGTCCCTGGGCTTGGTCCAGGTAGCCTGAGCCTAGGGCAGGGTTTGGTGTCTGAAAAATCTTGGCATCTGGGTTGGGTTTGTCCCAGGTGCTGTTCACACTCTGTGCTCTCAAGCTCTTTGTGCCAGTATGTATTTGCACCTGGGCATCTTTTCCCACCCCACTCTGGAGAGCTCTGGGAGACTCCCAGGCAGTGTGTTATAGGGCAAGATAAAATGCCTGATTTTGGGAGCCCCAAGCAAAGTGGTCGTGGTCCCTTTTCTGTTATCCTATTCCTGGCCAGAGGGAATTCTGCTGCAGCCAGAGCATGGCTGGCATGCGGGGCCAGGAACAACTGGCTGGGTAAGTGAGACAGTGAGGAGGTGGATACTGCTATCAGATGTAGTGCTGCTTTGGGATGGTGATTAAGAGTGAAGAGGTGGGTGAGGCAGGATCCCTTCTGAATTCCCAGCAGCAACATCCATCTGCCTGTCCGTCCCTCTCTCCTCCTGCATGGCCTCTCATCTCAAAGTGCTGAGCTTGGACATTAAAGGGGTTGCTGGAATGGGTTTCCATCTGAGAAAAGGCAGGAAGCTGCTGCTGCTGTTGGAGGTTTCAGACTCCTGTGTGGAGTTCTAAAATCCACTTTCTTTTTCAAAAGCCACCCCAGGTAGCTCTAAGGGCTGCAGAGTGTGGGGTACCTGGTGCTGGCTGCTCTGTAGGAGTGGAGGAGCAGTTGTAACAGTAAGAGGGAAAACGAGTCCAGTCTGGCTTTCCTTCCTTTCATTTGAATTCTCACTGTAACTGTTTTAAGCTGCTTAATAGTCAGAAGCAGATGTAAATCACCCTTTGAAGCTCAGGGGTCATCATCTTCTGGGTGAAGGGAAAGCTGAGTGTTTGTCCCACTGCTGTGGCACCGTGCACCCTCCCCACCACGTGCTTGTGTAAATACATGCTGTGGCATCTCAGTGTTCTTGACATCCTTGCCTTCTTTTCCATACTTTTTCTCTGGAGCATTGGAAGATCACAGCAACAAAGAGGCTAGCAGAAAAGTAAGCAAAAGAATTCCTCTTTGGTGTCCCCTGTTAATGCTGATGTAAAACCAGCTCTCAGATGTTCTGCATAATGTGATGTTCCCTGAAGCAGCTCTCCTTGCTGGAGCTGTGTCTGGTTATGCCGAGAGGGACAATTCTGTGCCAACAGTGCAGTGCAGGATAAAGCCCAAAACATGTCATGTGGTGAGCATAGGGTGAACTGTGTAGGGCTTGAAAGCATTGGTGCCTTTGTGAGAGCAGCTCAGCTGTGCTGCAGAAGTGCCATGTCAGACCAGGGACTTGGTTTGGAGTGTGGCTCCTGGGTCTGTCAGCCTGGTCTCTGAGATGAGCCATCTGTGTCACCAGTGTGATGGGTTAGTAGCAGCAAGTCTCCATTTGCAGCTGAGTGTTCTGTCTCTGCTCATGGCCTGGATGTGTGCTTGAGTGGCCCTGCTGCACATGACATCTCCTGGGATGGGAAGTGGGAGCTTCTAGCCATTGGTGAAATCTTGTCCTGGGAGGGCTGTCAAGGGAAGAGAAGGCAAAAACTGGGCAGTAGATTTGAAACTGGCTGCAGAAGATGCTGAATGCATCAGGACCCCGTGGTGTGCTCCCTGGCCATGGCAGAGCTGATGTCCAGGCTTTGCTCCCATGAGATGGTGATGGAGGAAGAGTTGGTTGTTCCCTTCCTTTGGGGTTGTGCCCTGCCTGTAGGAAAGCACAGAGCAAGGTCCTAATTAAGGCAACAGTAAAGAAGCAGGAGCATCCTGGGAGGCAAATGGAGAAGCCTTCCAAGTTTTGCTGTTTCCATTTGGCTCCCATGTGTCTGAAAGCTTTTCATAAATGTGTGGTTCAAAGATGGGGTTAAGATCCAGGGTTTCTGTGGTGGCTCAGCACTGCCTTGATCAAGGAGTTTCCAAACCCATTTGTGCTGAAGGCTACATGGAAAGGTGTCTTGTGGAACATTGCTTCTCCCCAGCCTGCAGATGTCAAAAAGCTCTGCCAGGAGAGCATTCAGCACATGGTACAGGTCAGAAGGAGCTGGAGGAGCATGAATGCCATTAATCTGGATGCAAGGCCTCTTGAGTGCAGCTCATCAGCTCTGCTTCAAATGACAAGTGCCCTATGAATTGTTGGCTTGCAAGTTAACTCCACAATACTCCTGAGCAGCTGCTGAGCTGACAGGAGTGTTGGCTTCTGAGGCTGCCATGGGGTTGCTGCTCATGGTGCAGGGCTGAAGCTTGCAGAAGTTGAGGAGCAGACCCAGGTGGTTAGCCTGAAGGGCAAAACTTGAGTGTTTTCTGTAAAATGGGGGTTACTGTGTGGTGCAAAAGCTCCCTCATGCAGGAGGAGGCTATATGGTGCTGCACTGTCTTGTGAAGGATGCTCACTGTCCTCCAAGTGTTTGTGGTGGTTCCTTTGTACCTTTTTAATGCCCTGTAGTGGTAAACTGTGATGTTGTTGGGTTTCCAGGTGCAACATGCATAGTATTGGCAGACATCAGCAGCACCTTGCCCTTTCCAGGTCCCCAGCTATGTCCCAGCAACACCAGGGTGCTCCACCTAAGAAAATCAGTGTGCCCTCAGTGTTAGCTGTTTGCTGCACTAGAGCAAGGGTCTGAGTGAGTGCTGGGTAATGAAGAGCCTTCAGGACCAGTCCATGGCTGGTGTTAGAAGGTCCCCGTGAGCATGGAGTGTTTGCATGACTCAGGGGAGGACACAGATTGTTTGATATTGCATGGACAATTCTTTGGATGATGGTTGTGCTCAGCAGCTGAGCAGAAGGTCAGGATCCTGGCATGCCTGATGCTGCATCCATGCTCAAAGAGATCATCAGTTCTGAGCCCCGNCTGTTATCTGGAGAGTCTGCCATGGCTACTTTCATCCACGTGTCCCTCTCCAGGAGTCCTGGTTGGTGTGGTCCTGCGCTATGGCATCCACGTCCCCAGCGATGTCAACAACGTTACGCTGAGCTGCCAAGTGCAGACCAGTCCTGCCACACTGCTGGTCAATGTCAGTGGAAAGTACTATGAGTACACTCTGAAAGGGGAAATCAGTGCCCAGGAGCTCAATAATGTCCAGGATAATGAGATGCTGAGAAAGGTAAGGGAGTTGGCCATTGTGGAGGTGAGCATGCCCCCTACTCCCTGCATGGGGATGGGTCCTGTATCTGTTTTGTTTTATCTTCTTTTAAATTTTGCTCAGATTGTGATCAGCTATAAATTATAAGTTGAACTCAATGTAATGAAACTCTAGTTTCAGCTGATCTTAAGCTGGACTGTGCTTCCAAAAGATCTTGGACATATCCTCAGTGTTGACCCAACAGCACTTTATCTAATGGGGGGTGGTTACAGGGTTTCCTCCGTATCTTTTGTATGACATTCATGTTGTGCCTTGCAAAGTCTTAACAAACCATTTTACTGATTTTTTTTCTTTTCTTTTCTTTTCTTTCTTAACAGGTGACTTTTGATCCTGAAGTATTCTTCAACATTTTGCTTCCTCCAATTATCTTCTATGCAGGCTACAGCTTGAAGAGGGTACGTGCCTTTACAGCATCTATGGTTTTAGTTCCTCTGCCTCCAGAGCATTTTTAATACTTGAGAGTGCTTTAGTGCTTGCTCAGCAGGCCAAGGCTGAGGAGCTGGGTACAGTTTTCCTCAGTACATGTGGGATTGTAGGAAGCAGGGCTGAGAGTGACCCTGTCAGTCTTGTCCATCCCTCTGTCTCAGGAAGGGTCAGTGACTTCAACCATTTCCAGCATGGGTTTTTGAGGTCAGGTGGGCCATATCAGCCATCCTTGCTTTTGAAACACACAGGAGAATGGGAAGGTTTCAGAAAGCAGCAGCAGCTCTCAGAAATGCTGATTAGGAAGGAGAGGAAAATGATTCTGTTTAGCTTTCAAGAGAAGGAAGGAGGAATGCTGCTAGGCTAGAAATCCGTTCTCAGGACTTGGAACAGCACCTTATTAAATACATGGGTACAGGAGAATGGTATGTTCATGTTTATTCATGCTGCATTAACATCTGCTGGTCTGGCAGTGTATGCTGCTGTTGTGCTGGTGTCTCAGCTAGGTCCAAGTTGCTATGGACTCTGTGTGGGTGCTTGTGCAGGCTTGAAATAAATTGTTAGCAAAATAAAATTCAAGTGGGGTTGGTTTTTTTTTTTTTCTCTCCTCCTTCTAGAGGCACTTCTTCAGAAACTTGGGATCCATCCTAGCATACGCTTTTCTCGGCACTGCAATTTCCTGCCTGGTGATTGGGTGAGTGTCTGGAGCCAGTCTGGTTCTTCCACAGGGGTTTGGGTCATGTTTGGAGGCAGTGCTCTGAGCCTGGCACTAATGACTGCTAATCCCAACTCTGAAAGATCACACAGAGGTTCTCTTGCACCCACTGCACAGCAGTGGCAAATAATACTGTTTACTGTCCCAAATTCTGCTGTGTGGACAGGGTGATTGCTGTCTGATTGCATAGTGCTCTCTCAGCATCCCATACAGAGTAGTTATATGCAGGGCAAAGAAAGTTTCACACTTCTCTGAAGGTTGTCTGGAAAAAACAGTAAGTTCAAATTATTAAAAGCACAACCCTAACAAGTGTGAAACATGAGTAGAGGGCAGGATTGTAAACACATGTCCTGTCCTTGCTTGCTGGAAGCAGGTTCCTAGTGAGCACAGATTGTGTTTCACATTATTTATCCCTCTGTGCAGAGGGAGCTAGATGTTTCCCACTCTGAATAGTAGGACACAGGCTGGCATAGGGTGTTTTCTACTGGAGAGTCCAGTGGATTCAAACAAACTCAGCATCCACATTATCTGTTCCTCACTGAAAGTTTTGACCGTTTCTAAGTCAGGCCAAGGTCACCCCACTGAAATGTGTTAATGTCAATACTGCCAAGCAGTTGCAAGACCCCATGAGTCTGCCTGCTGCTTTTCATTAGCCATGGAGGAGTTTCAGTCGCAGTTCCTCACTGGCACTGTGTTTGTGGTCCAGTGTGGTGAATGCTTTGGTGTGTGTGCTCCACCACTCCCCATCGAGTACCTAAAGGGAACTTCCAAGAAGGCTGCAGAGGGCCTGTTTGCAAAGGCCTGCAGTGAAAGGACAAGGGGCAATGGTTTTAAATTGGAGAGGAGTAGATTTAAACTGGACATTAGAAAGAAGTTCCTCCCCACGAGGGTGGTGGAACACTGGCCCAGGTTGCCCAGGGAGGTGGTTGAGTTCCCATCCCTGGAGGCATTCAAGATGAGGCTTGCCAGGGCTCTGGGCAAGCTGATGTAGTTGGGGATGTCCCTGCCCAGTACAGGGGGGTTGGACTAGATGAGCTCCAGAGGTCCCTTCCAACCCAAACCATTCTAGGATTATATGATCGAGACCACAGCCCTGAGGTTTCACCAGGGTCAGCTCACCTGGTACAGCTCCTGCCTTTGATTAACTTCAGGGGTTAATCTGGCAAATGAAGGGGATTTGAGCCCATTTGAATGTCATTTTAATGCACTGCAAAGATGAGTAATTGCCACTTGTAATCCCCAGCTCTGTCATTTACGGCTGCGTGGCACTGATGAAAGTCACTGGGCAGCTCGGAGGAGACTTCTACTTCACTGACTGCCTGCTCTTTGGTGCCATTGTGTCAGCTACTGACCCAGGTATGCTAGCTGCTTATGATCTGTTTGAGTTGTGGTGAAGAGGGGAAGGAAATCTGAGACCCCTGCATGTCCCCTCCTGAATTTTGGAGTTCCATTTATTGGTGACATTCTTAGAGGTCAGGTTTGTCTCCATGCCTTTTTATTTTGTTCCAGTTAGGTGTAATATGCCTTCCAGACCTTTGCTTTGCTGAGTCATTGTTTGCAGTGAAGTCCTAGCAACTTCTGTCCTGATTTCACTGGGTTTTGAGACAGGACCACTGTGTCTCTGCCATCTTGTGTCAACAGCTGGTGCAGAACAAGATGTGTAATGTGGGGAAGATTCAGTTCATAGTTTTAGTTAGTTTAGTGATTTTCTTCCACTTCCATTTGGGTAGGATCTAAACTGAACATTGGTCTTAATGAGTGCTATTGAGAACAGTAGTGACATCTTGGTCTACTGATGCACTTTATAAATCAAAAGTGTGAAAAACATGGCTTGTCCCATGGAATTTTACTTAGTTCATGATTCCTTTTACACAGTAGCTGTTTATTTGCATGTTCCAATTTTCCCTCAAAAGACAGGGCCACAAAAAGGCTTCTCTTTCCTTCTGCCCTTTGCTGAACAGGACTTGAATGTCTTCCTTTGCAGCCTGGCTACTGCATTTGAGACCAGCATGGAGGGGCTGGGGGGTTTCAGCATTGCCCCTCTTAATGCAGATATTGGTCAGTTTGGCTTGGAAGGGAGAGACTGCATGTCTGGATAAGACAAGTCTTCTGCTCTTTTGAAACAGGTGCCAGTGGCTGTCATTTCCAGATAAATTGGGGCTTTTAGCTACTCACCTTAACAATGAGTCATTTCTATTTTAAAAGGCAAAATGAGGAGCATTGCATGCATATGTATATAGGCAAGAATAACACTGCAGAACACAACCTGCAGCAGAATGAGGCAGTAGCCACATCTGTGTGCCAGGTGCAGATGAGAGATGTGCATCCCTATGGGTTTTTAACAGTTTATTTTTTTCTGTTTCCCTAAGACTTGCCAGGTATTAGTGCAGCTATTACTGCTAATATTTCTATTTTTAAAAGTAATTTAAAAATAAGGTAAAATGATATCCCAGCTTCTCCAAACATGTCTTAGGTGGAAGTGTGTTCAGGCCACGAGCTGTTCCCATGTGCCTGTAAGGTCAAGCACCTTCCCTGTAACTTAGCCAGGATGTCAAACATGAAGTGAGGGGCATGCTTGCAAAGTGAGGAGCACCTCACAAACACTGATGGTGGTGTGGGAGATCTGACAAAGGCCAGGCAAGGACTGGAAGTGTAAGTAATACTTAGAAGTGCTGCTGGCATCACATCCCTTCTTCAGGCTTTGAAATAGGAACAAGAAGATATCCCAGGTAAAAGGGCAGTGTTTCCCTGTGTGTAAGTGGTTAAACCTCCTTCAGTGAGCACAGATGAGTCCCTGAATGCTGCTTTAAAGGACTTTCAGAGAGGTTTGACTGGAATTAGCCCTCTGCAGCAGCCTGAGCTGTGCACAATGCACCTTGCGTTGCATCTCGCTTGCTTTAGATGGTGTGGCTCTCTTGCAAGGCTGATACACAAAGCCTGCTGTGTTTTCACTGTCTTCTTGGAGCTGCTGGATCCTGGAAGAGCTTGAGGGTACTCTGACCTCTGCCATGTGGCTGTAAATCACAAGAAATCCCCACTTTGGGTTTGAGCTGCTCCCTGTCTTTTTCCTTGAATCCAGGGATTTCTCTTGGAGTACTGGGGATGGAAACAAAAGACAGCCATAGTCCTGGATAAGCCTGCATCCTTCTGGCCTTCTGCAGTTGGAGGAAGGCTCTAGCTGATGCTCTGAGCTAGCAGCAGCCAAAAGCTGGGTGGCTTGTGTCAGCATGGTACTGTGGTCCAGCCTGTGAGCTCAGACCCTCAGGAAGCTCAGGGCAGAGTTTGCTCATGTTTGCTTGCTAAAGCCTCAATAGACCTAATGCTCAGAATATGTCTTAGTGAAAGGAGGAGGAGGAGGAGGGAAATGATAAAGCAAATCCAAATGTGAAAGGGCACAAGGAAGACTACAAAAGGGAGCATGGAGAGGTGGCTGGCACCATTGCTGCAGGAAGGCAGCTTTCTGAAAAAAGGGCATTTTGTCTTTGCTGACACCAAAATAACTTCACCTTTTTTTGAATGTCTCTCTATTTTTCTATTTGTCAGTGACTGTTCTTGCCATATTCCATGAACTCCAGGTTGATGTTGAGCTCTATGCCCTTCTCTTTGGCGAAAGCGTCCTCAATGATGCCGTTGCCATAGTGCTGTCTTCGTAAGTGTCTTCTGTTTGGGTTTGGAATTGTTCTCTATGTTCCATGTCAGGTGTTGGGGGTGGGGTGGGGGAACCATTCAGCCTTGCTCCTCTTCCTATAGGAGCATCAGTGTTTGCAAGAGCAGATTTCCATATTGAGTGTCCCCAAAAGCTGTAGTGACCTTCTGATGCATCTCCTCATTGCAGACTGCAGCTTGGGATTGTGAGTTGTCCTTGCAATTTCTCCCTGAACAATGGATAGGGTTTTTTCCTTTGCTTTTATAGCCAGTTGGCCCAGCCAGAAAGAAGTTTTTAGGTCTCTCTCTGAAATGGGAAAAGCACCATGTCTGCTTTTCAGCCACAAAATCCCTTGCTGCTAGCTTTGCTCCTACCTGCCTTCCTCCTTACCCACAAATACCTACTTTTGTGTAGGTGGAAGAAGTTGGTAAAGCAGCTGTTTCCTTTCTCTCCCCACTTTCTGTGCATCAAGAAGATGGTATTTCTCATAGCTGGAGTTAATACCCTGGGCTGAACACATGAGAAGCTTGCTGGCTTTCTGAAGGATGTTTTCTATTCTTTAATACTTTGTCCTCTGCATGTAGGACATATATTATCTGTATTTTCACTGTGTTGTCATCATGGGGATTTGTCTGGCAATATATAATATCTGCATTAGTGACAGGTTAATGTATAGCTAAGACTAATGCAGAAATATTTCTGGAACACTTGCCACTCTGGTGTGCTGGTTGTGTGGGTTTTACTGAGGTGGAGTCAGCAAGTAACATATTGGAAGCTGCATATTGCTACCCACTGAACTGAACATTTCTGTTGAGGTTTCTGGAACTGTTTGTATTGCTTGCTCTGGCTTTTATGCTGGATATGTCACTGCTGGTGTGAGAGTAAATGCTGCATGGGCAGGTCATGTTTAAGAAGTGATCCTTAGTGGAAGGAAGTCTTCCAGTCTGTGCTGGGAAGTTCTGAGTGGGAGTGGATGGGTTCAGCATCAGCATAATGACATTTGTGGTGGATCTGTGCACACGTAGGTGACTGCACTGTGTGTGGTGGTTTGCCTCTTGCACTGTTTCAGTACCAGCTTTGGAGCTGTTGATCTGATTTTCCCACCTTCCTCTTTCCACAAGCTGTGGTCAATCTACTCCCCTCCCTGAAATAAGATCATTTGCACCAAACCAGCAGCTCTGAGCTGCAGTCAGCAGTTGTTTTACCACAAGGCTTTTGTGCAGCCCAACTCAGCAGCACCCCAACCCTCAGGGGCTTCTCAGCAGTTAACCCCTTCCCCTTTCCAAGCTTGCCATGGTCTTTTTCTTTGTGATCACCACAAGCAGCATAAAGCCAGCATGGTGACAGGTGCTGGTGGCTCCCACCTCATCCCAAGGGGTGAAGAAGGGCTCCAGCCACAGTTGGCCAAACTGCTGTCATCTGCTTGTACATGGTGAAAGTGAGCACTGCAGGCACTGTCCCTGCATCAGGGGAGGACAATTTGCTGGGACTTCTCTGTAGTTCCTGCTGGAAGCTGTGTGCCCCCAAAGCTCCTCTCCTCTGTGCTTTCAGTCCCAGGCAAATGTCTGTTCCTGTGCTTGGGAAGCAGGATTCTGTTCCTGCCTTGTGCTAGCCTGGCTTGGTGGCAGGGAAGTGGTTGTAGGATGAAGAGGAATTGAACCCAGAACTGAAAGCTGGTGGGTGCTAGGTGCTAGGGCTTGTGGTTCAGGAGCAGGGGGGTAAATTAAGCCCCAGGATCTCTACCCACTTCTTCCAAAGTGAGTTTTCACAGGATCTGAATGCTAGATGGAGACCTATGGACAAGAATAGGGGAAATAAAGCACAGCAAGGGCAGCTGGCAGTAATGCCTTATTAGCAATGACAAAAGCAAAACCAGAAGAACTGTAGGAGGTTAAACCACAAAACCAACATCCAAGCAGTCAGTTATGGAGGGGAAACAAAACCAGTCTGGATTGAAAACAAATCCCCACAAGCCAAAACAAAAAACCCACAAAACCCAAACCCTGCAGTAAGAACACATTGGTGAATGGGAAGTAGAGGATGGGATTGATGAAAGAAATTAAATCACAGGGAGAAATCTATGGCTTGCAGTGTAAAAGACAATGCAGAAAAATGAAATGCATTAAAAGCAGGGAAGCTTAGCAAGGGATGTGACCCATGACATGTTGGACAGGGCACTATTGTCACTTGTGTTGCAGAAAGACATGGGTGTGTAGTTATGGGAGGAAGCTGCAGATGCATGTGCAAGGCAGCAACTTTCCACTCCAGCATAACTCAAGAGGTTAAAGAGCAATGTTCTAAAGTTCACATCCAGGAGTTTTAACAGAGCCAGCCAAAGGGATTGCTAACTAGGAAGTTAGTCTTCAGTAAGATTACGCTGAAGAAAGTGATCTGAGGAGCTGATACTCAAATAGGACTTAGGAGATGGATAGAGGACCCCTGTATCTCAGTCTTTCCAGGTAAAAAGGGGAATGAATGACTGATGCAAGGCTCAGCTCACCATGAGTTAGGAGGGAGCAGATTCAGAGATGGGATCAGTGCAGCAGAGCTGTTTGCCATCTCACTACAAAGCTCTGCTGAAGTTTGGTGGCTGAAGATAACAGTGTTGCTGTAGTGAACCAGCACGGTGCCGTTTGCTACCGTGCAATAATTCACTGCAGAACCTGGAGCAGTGGAAAATAAATGTAGTGCACATTAACTGTGGTAAACCAGCATAACTCACAGTTCTCCAGGGGATATTCAGATCAGCCAGCTCTGTGGAGTCAGTGGAGAAATGTAGGCTTCTCTATTGAGTGCTTTGTGGCTGAGTTCTAGACTTCATAGAGAGCTGATGCCAGACCCTCTGAATCTTCTCCTAAATGGGGGACTGTCACCTAGCAAATGTATTGCAGGCTTCAAGTTTGTGTTTGTACCTTGCAAGAGGCAGCCTTTGGTGCTTTCTAATGTCTAGAAGGAGCAAATGCAGAGCTGTGCCTAGGGAGGAGTGGCTGAACTATAGAAAGCCATCTAGAAGTGAAGGGGATCCCAAACTGCCCAGGGCAAGGTGGGCATGCTGCTGCAGGCTGCGATCCCAGGGGGATTGCAGTGTGGAACTCACGTTTCTGTCTCCCTGGTTTCTCATGCTCAGTGTTGGCAGCAGTTGTAGCACATAGCAAAGCTCGTGTCACCATGGAGGTGCCTCTCCACCAGACTGAGTGTTGTGCTCTTGTGTGTCCTTTTCCTCCCTCTTTCAGCTCGATTGTTGCGTACCAGCCAGCAGGCGACAACAGCCACACGTTTGATGTCACAGCAATGTTCAAGTCCATTGGGATTTTCCTGGGGATATTCAGTGGATCTTTTGCAATGGGAGCAGCTACTGGAGTTGTGACAGCTTTAATATCCTTTTTGTTGTTTTTCTTTCTCCAAATGTTTGCCTAACAGCTGCTTTTTTTTTTAATGCTGTGCTACATCTCACTCAGATGCAGTATTTCGTGATTTTTTTTGGCCTAAATTAATGAAAGGTAGTACTATAGCCTTTTTAGGAGCAGGCTGTGCAGGGTTGCTGTGATACAACTGGATTTGATATGCTCTTAGCCTGTAGTTTCTTTATTGTTATTGTCCTTAACCGTCTGCAACGTCACCAAGTTCACCAAACTTCGGGAATTCCCGTTGCTGGAGACTGGCTTGTTCTTCTTGATGTCCTGGAGCACCTTCCTGCTGGCTGAAGCATGTGGCTTTACAGGCAAGCTCCAGCACAGCCCTGTGTCTGGGATGGAGATCTGCAGGGATGATGGGGCTGTAGAGTTCTGCTGCACTCAGGATCAGTTGCAGCTGGGGCTCTCACTCTGCTTTCAGAAGTTTAATTTTTCTGGGTTCTGGAGTTATTGCATCAAGTCCTCTACAATACTGAGGTGCAGCTCAGCTCCCTTTTCATGACCAGGAGTCTAACATGATGCTCTGCTCCCCAGGTGTGGTGGCTGTACTCTTCTGTGGGATCACACAGGCCCATTATACCTATAACAACTTATCTACAGAGTCCCAACACAGAACTAAGCAGGTGAGAGCTCCTCAGCCTCTCTAAATTTCAAGTTCAATGCATTTTCCTTCCCTTTAGCCAGAATTAGGTTCATCTGTCTGACTACAGGTGGATTTTACTAGGGTTGCTTCTGCAGAAGTGTTTATTGCATGATGGATGGGCTGACATGTTTTTCTTGTTAAATCTGTTATATCTAACTTGCTTTTAATTTGTTTTTCTCTTGTAGTTGTTTGAGCTTCTGAATTTCTTGGCAGAAAACTTCATCTTCTCCTACATGGGACTTGCACTGTTCACATTCCAGAACCATGTCTTTAACCCTACCTTTGTGGTGGGGGCTTTTGTATCCTTTGGAGCTTATTTTGTTAAGATAAAAAAAGAAAGTGCCTCATTCCCACTTGTGCTTTTCATTCAAATGTGTGGGTTGCTTTTTCTGTTGTTCAATCTAGCTTTATTTTTAAAAGGATTTCTCCTTTGTAGCAGTGCCTTTGCTAGTTATTTTAAGAAGATGGAGATTCTTTTCTCAGCTTTTCTGTTTTCTTCTTTCCCCTGTCTTGTCTTTTTTCATGGGCATTCAAATCAGGGACTCAGCATTTGATGTGAACCTGGTGCTAATGCACCAGGAGTGGCTTTGCAAATGGGGACTGCCTGGGATAGCTGTTTATTTCCTCTTGTCTCTGCTATTCCAGTTGGTTGACCCTGAGAAAAGGCTTTTTTTGGTCAAATAGCACAGTTAAAGCTCCAGTAGATGCCTCTGAATGATGTCATGAGAAAGGATTTCCCCTTCTGCAGGCTGATGCTATTGGGCCTGGTATGGCTCAGAAAAAAATGGGGATTTGGAAGGAATTTTTTTTCCTATCCCAGGGAAGCCAGTTCAGATGTACAGAATTATTTTCATCCTTGGCCTGCACTGTTGCAATTTTATACTGATAAATGAAATGTTGTTACCTTGCATAGGGATTTGCAGCAGGTGTCAGCTGAACTTCCTTGAAGAGCTCTTGCAGGTCTGCAGTGGGATGAAGGGAGCAGAGTCCAGGGAAGTGCCATTGGGGTGGTTAGATTGGAATGTTGTGCTGTGCTTCTTCAGTAGGAAGTGGCTAACTCACTGATGAAATAGCTCATTCATGAGAGAGATCACCAAGTACGTCTCTTATGCAAATGCATGATGTTCAGGAGCCAACATAAAAGCTTGGAAGCCTTTTCCATATTATGCAAGGCTGTGCTGAATACTGGCTTCAGGATAATTTTTGCCATCTGGGTGCTGGTATTAAAAGATAGAGCTTCAAAGATAAAAGCAATATGAAGGGGCTGGTGATTCTTGTATCTCACAGACTGTGAAACAGAAAGTACTCGATTTATATATTTTCTTTCCTTCTCAACTGCTGCTGCTTTCATTTTGCTGAATAATCTTTGGGAACAGGACTTGGCTTTAAGCTTCAAACCCAGCTGTGAAGTGTGGTGTGCCAGGGAATGTCAGAGGAGTTGTGGTAGCTGTGATAACTTGAGCTTTGCAGAGGACAGATATTTCTTCGGGTGGAAAATGGACCTGGCAGGGGAGAGCATACAGTGGGAAAGAGTGGTTTTCCTCTCTCCTCACTTGTCTGATGTGCCCTCTCATCATTTCCCATGTTTATTTGTGCTTGTCTCACTGATATTCCTGAATTACAGTGTGTACTTTGCTTCAGTGAGGCAGCAGCATGCTCTTCCCCCACTGCTTGTAGCTCTCAGAGCTGGGTTACTATCTTTGCCTCCAGAGGGTTGGCATTTCTGAGGCTCCCCAGGCAGCAGAAATTGGCTCTATGTGGAGAGGTGGAGTGAGACAGGAAACAGAGGAAGAGCAATTTCCTTAACATGTGCAAATACAGCTTGCTATCTTCCTAGGAAGAGCTGCCAATATTTACCCACTGTCATTTTTACTGAATTTGGGGAGGAGAAATAAAATTGGAACAAATTTACAGCACATGATGATGTTTGCTGGTACGTTATTGCATCCTTGCCTCTGACCATGGGGCCCATCCTTGCACCTGAAAATAATCCTTACTCAACTCAAAATCTAGTATGGGCTCACTTAGACTTGGTGTTGGGAATGCCTTGGTTTTGAGATGTAGGAATGAGCTCTTGAGTGCATGGCATGGGGCAGGAGGAGGGTTTGTCTTTCTGGGCTGGGAAAGAGTGGTGATTACATTGTGCTGTGACAGCGTCACTCTTAAGGCACTGTGATCTCTGATGGTAGTAGATGTCCTGTCAGAGAGACAAGAGCACAGGGTGAGGCAGCATGATGTAAAGGCCAGGTGGGGAAGCCTGCAGTGGGGACAACCACCCTGTGCTGTGGGCTACCAGCACTCCTCCTTTGTCCCTTGCCTGGCAGGGCTGCGAGGAGCCATGGCGTTCGCCTTGGCTATCCGTGACACGGCCACGTACGCGCGGCAGATGATGTTCAGCACGACTCTCCTCATCGTCTTCTTCACAGTCTGGGTTTTTGGTGGGGGCACTACAGCCATGCTTTCCTGCCTGAACATCCGGTGAGTATGGTGGGCCTGAGGCTCTCCTGGCACAGCACATCCTCCTCCTCATCCTGTCTTACGTTACTTCCCTTCCGGATCACAGCACACACCTGCCTGGCATTGCTTGTGCTGAGCTAACCCTGTGCTTGTTTTCTCCTCTGCAGAGTCGGTGTGGATGCAGATCAGGAGAATGTGGTGAGTGCAGCTCTGCTGGGCAAGCCTCTGGAGAGGAGTTTGTGCTGTGTTTGTTGGTGCAGGGCTTCCATTGAGACTGTGTGAATGCCCATCTGTGCTCTGCTCCCTTTGAGCTGGAGGAGAGTTTTTAGCTCCTCTGGTGAAAGAGTTTGCAGTCAGTGGGAGTGATGGCTTTTCTGTGTCCTCTGTGCTTATAACAAGGCTTACTTTTATTCAGTTTGAAAGATGGGCATGGAAGTGATGCCGACTGTTTAGTCAGTCCATGTTACTGCTGCAGCAGAGTCAGTCTCTCCCTTGCTGGGTCTGAAATAAATATCAAAATGTGCATGATATGGAAGTATTCTGCCTCATCCCAGCATCCAGGGCAGTACAGATATGCCATTTACTGGCCCATTTTATGTTGCATCTTCCATCCTACTTTTACCTACAGCCTCTCTTTTGCCCCCATTTCCCCTGTGAGTAGTTATGTGGCAGCCCAGGAGCCACCAAATGTGCTGAGATAGATGCTGGAGCCCTGTGGCACTGGGAGTTTTCCTTCCTGGTGGCCCTGAGCTGCCTTGCTCATGCATCTGCAGCCCAGTCATGCAGTGGCTGTGGCTCTACTTGATTTTGATGTGGGTTCTGCACATTGGAGGTTCATTTTATTCAGAGCCATTTAGTGGGCTGTTCACTTGCTGGAGAAGAAACATCACATGCTAAAGGCAGCCCAGAGCCATAAACCTGAGAGCCAGATTTCTGTAAAATATGTGATTATATTCATGGTAATCTCCAAACAGTTTTATATTTTTTCTCCAACTAAAAAGAAGCTAGGAGTCCACATAATATATGATTCTTTGCATACAGAAATCTCAGGTGAGATTTGGTGGAGGTTGGACCTGTCAGTCACTATTAAATGTGATGTCTGGGTGCAGCTGCTTGCTCTGAGATGCTTTAAATCTTGGGGCTAGAAACTGCAAGGCTGTAGCAGAAAAACAGTCATTCTCTGCTTTGACACCACCTCCCTAAAGCTCTTGTACACTGCTAAATGCAGCACATGGTGCAGGAAGCACCTTCAGCCTGTTGTGGAGTGAATGTCCTCATACTCCCTGCAATCCAAGAGGCAGTGGGAAGGTGTGTGTCTGCTGACATTTCTCCTGGGGATAACCCAGAGCCTTGTGGGGGTTCCTGGCCCTGATTCAGGTTGGGACATGTTGCCCTTGCCTTTCTTTAATGATTTGCTCTCCTGCAGGGTGTCCCGGAGAGCGAGAGGAGGAGTACGAAGGCAGAGAGTGCCTGGCTCTTCCGCATGTGGTACAACTTCGATCACAAGTATCCTTGAGTGGTGGTTGGCACGTGCTCTGCCAAATCCTGTCTGCCCAAGCAACTCAGAGTGTGACTCACTCCTAGCTTAGCAGAGGAGCCAGTGTTTGCTTTCCTATCACACTGCTGATTTCTGATTTGCACCTCATCGTGTCTGTGGCTGTAAGAAATGAGTGTTTCCACTCACCGTGAACTGGGAATGCACCAGTAGCTCAGTTCAAAGCTGGGCTCTCCAAGGCTAGAAACCCAGGAGGTCCTCAATGCCTGTTAGGGGGTCTTCTCATTTGTAGCTTTCTTGCTAGATGCCTGCCTCTCCTCCCTTGCAAATGCTTTGCCATGAATTAGTGGAGGAGCGATTTGCCAGGCTGAGAGGCACAGGGTGATGGGACAAGTGATGCTGCTAACCCTTTTTTTACCAGAACTGTGTCCTGGGTCACTGATGTCCCACTATGTGTGGTTGCATTTGCATTGCTTATCTCTATATTTGTGGTTCCAGGGGGTTGTGTTTCTTTCCTTCCTGTGATTTCCTCAAGACACCGAGTCCCTTGCTGCTGCCTCTGCACCCTACCCCTTGACTTAACAACATTGCTCTCCTTTTTCTTCCTTAACCCTTTCTGTAGCTATCTAAAGCCTCTGCTGACACATAGTGGTCCTCCTCTGACCACCACACTCCCAGGGTGCTGTGGACCTATTGCTCGGTGCCTGACGAGTCCGCAGGCATATGAAGTAAGTCCATTGGTGTCCGTTCTGTCTTGATGTTGGTGGAATTTGACATGTTTACATTTTTGTGTAGCTTTTGGATGCTGTGGGGAGCCTGGGGTGGGAATCAGATACTGGGGCTGATGGATGAGCTAATTGCCATGAGCATTTTGCTTTTCCAAATGACTGTGGTCATGTCGTGTCATGTTCAGTCATGAAAGGATTTGTGGTGTATTCATAGTGGTTCCTCAGTGACTGGCTCAATGAAGCTGTCATGGATGTCCTTCCCTAGGCCCAGCTGGGAGGACGCACAATTTCCCTATTCCCTGCTTTCTCCAGCCTTGCAGCTGAGGGGTTTCTGCAGCTGAAAAGGTTACCAGCATCTGAACCAGAGCTGATTTTTCTCTTGAAATGCTAAAGAGCCCTTGTTTGAGCAACCCCAGAGGGGCAGGGAGATAACTATCAGCTTTGGAGAGCCTGTAGGCAGTGACCTACCTCTTCCACCATCACTGCAGAGGCTGTGCTCTTCAGGGAGCTGGGTTTGCTGGTCAGGCTTGGCCTCCCATGGCTCTGCAGGTGGCTGATGCCAGCATGATTCTCCAGCAGAGCATTCCCATACTGAGGAGACCTTGGCAGCAGCAACGCTGTGGCAAAAGTTTTCCTGCCTTGCTCACAGAGTATTGGCATCAGTTCCCTGCATAAACCAGAGATGGCTCTGATGGGTCAGCGATGAAATTCCTGTGGTCATGGCTATTTTAGTCCAATCAGAGCCACTCAAAGGTGCCATGGCTAGGCTTCGCGAACGAAGATCCAGGGAGGGTTCCATCCATGCTTTTCATCAGCGCTTTTTACAAGCACGCTGATGACTGCAAAGGCCAATGCGGGACAGACAAGAGCGGTTGCAAAAGGCACAGCAGAAGGACTCCCCAGGAGGTAATACACTCAAAGGTGCATTCCCTAGGCATCTAGCTATGGCATCAGAAAGAAGAGCCAAGAGAGTCTGCAGAGAAGTTAGTGTGCTGTGTGAGTCTTCTGGGCTCAGAGATTTAGATTGGCANAATTGGAGAAGAGTAGATTTAAACTGGACATTAGAAAGAAGTTCCTCCCCACAAGGGTGGTGGAACACTGGCCCAGGTTGCCCAGGGAGGTGGTTGAGTTCCCATCCCTGGAGGCATTCCAGGTGAGGCTTGCCAGGGCTCTGGGCAAGCTGATGTAGTTGGGGATGTCCCTGCCCAGTACAGAGGTCCCTTCCAACCCAAACCATTCTATGATTCTATGATCTTTAAGGTCCCTTCCAACCTTGGCCATTCTATGATTCTATGAGATACGTACATGTGACCCATCTGGTTATGGTGATGGTGCAGGAGAGTATGTGATTCAGTGCTTCCTTCACCACCACCACCACCACCACCATGCACGAGCTGTTCAGGGAGAGTTACAAAGTGCTTTCCTCCTGCTTGTTGCCCAGAATCAAGAACAGCTGAAGGATGATGACTCTGACCTCATTTTGAACGATGGGGACATCAGTCTGACCTACGGGGATTCCACTGTCAACACTGACTCGGTGGCATCCAGCGGCACGTCGCGGCGCTTCGTGGGCAACAGCTCGGAAGACGCGCTCGATCGGGAGCTTGCTTTTGGGGACCATGAACTTGTCATCCGGGGAACACGCTTGGTTCTCCCTATGGATGATTCGGAGCCACCATCCAACGTTCTGGATAACGCAAGACATGGTCCAGCCTAAGGTTGTTGGCTTTGAATTGACAGTCCTGTTTGCATATATGATCGAGAAATATGTACTACTCAAGTCTAATGCATGTCTCAAAATGTCTAAGCTGTATAAATATTATTTATATGGTGTCAGAAGAGTATGGATCTTCTCTGCCAAGCACTTGTAAAGAACAAGCTGCAAATTTCAGTTAAAAAAGTGTGTTGACTGCACTATGTAGGGTGGAACTGTTTTAGCATAAGAGTCTTTTGCACACAGTGAGCTTCTTTTAATGTGTGAGTTGAAGGAAGGGTTTAGTTCCCAGCAGGATAAGGAAAGGAGCTGTGACTCCCTGTTCGTCCTTTGAGCCTGGGAGAGGTGGGTAGGGAGGTGCTGGTGAGCAGTGGAAATGGCTTTCCATTGAGATGAGGATTGTATTCCTTTTGTTTTCTGTCTTTGATCTTTTGATAGTCTTGTTTGAAATCTCAGCAAAAAAATCTGCCCACAAACCCTCTTGCCAGGCAGTGGTAGGTGATAAAGATGTTCAGTTCGTGGGAAGCTGAGCTAGGACCTGGAGACTTTCTGCTTTTTAGTGACCCTCTGCCCAAGCCCTGCTTTAACAGCAGGCACTGGCCAAAGCTGATAGCAAGGACTGAGGGTGTCTGGCTGCTTGGATGAGAACAGAAGGGAGGGATGATCTGTGTCTGTAGTCATGTTTAGGAGAAGGAGATGATCCCACAGAAACTACACCAGGCGTGCACAGATTTTAGGGCTGAGTCTACCTTTCAGTTGTGGCTCAAAGCAGCTTCGTAGAACCAGCCATCAAATCCTCAACTGGCAACTAAATTTCACCTTTGGGAAGTGACCTTGTCTTCGTGTGAGCAGATCTCTTCTTCTGTAGTCACAGACACAGCTAAGATGTGCAGAGCTGCCACAGCTGCACGTGGGGCTGTGGAGGCCAGCCAGCCTCCAACAGAAGCTTTACAGCTCCAGATTGACACAGTACCTCCAGCCCTCTCCAGAGCTCTTGAGCATCTGGGGGGGACTGAAGGGGAGTTGTCTGTCTGTCCGTCCTCCTGTAGAGTCCCAAATCATTGCACTTTGTTTTATAACTCCTGAGCATGCTGTGTGTCTGTAACCTCCCCCACCCCATCTCTCTCATGTCTCTTACCATTTAATGAGAAATGTTTGCAAGTTGATTTTTGTTGTTGTTGTTAACTATTGTTATTATTATTATTTTTCAAGGAAGAGCACAGAACAATTTGTGATTTTACCTTAGTGTTAAAGGATTTACTCTGTAGTTACAGGAATGGCTGAAGGTGCAGTGAAATTGTTAACCTTGGCATCCTCCTTTTTGGCCTGAAAAGGGGGAAATCACAGAAATTTTACAGTCTGTCATTTTATTGTCTGTTTTAGCTGCAGTTTTGCTCTACAAACCTTTCAGGGTTACCGGTGCACTACAGGCCTGGTCTGGAGTTAACTCTCTCCAGAGAGGTTTAAACAGAGGTGTTTAATAAGAGAATTCTATGAGAAAAGAGCTAGGTGAGTCTGAGCACTCACAGCTCCTATTAGCTTTCCTTGGAACAAACTCTGCATCTCTCAGGATCTGAGCCTGAGACCTCAGAGCACTGTCCCCATGGCTGTTTCCCCCAGCACCATCTGGAAGAGACAGGAAACACTGAGATGTCAAGTATATATGTATAGTGGAGAGAATCAATTTTAACACTTTTAGTTTCATTTTCTCAGGTCTAAGTAACATTGCCTTAAATTTACAGGTAGGAAACGAATTATTTTGGCAGTTTATCCCCAAGAAAAGGCTTTCTTTTCTCCTTCTGAACAAGAGATGTGTTGCCATAGGACTCCTCTAGCAGGAGGGGAGTGCTCTGGAGCTCTTTAGCTAGGGCATCTTCCTTGCACCGGTACATGGCAGTCTGGCTGTTAATGTAGCTGTTGGATTAGTGCTAGCCTCTTTGTTTCCTGCTATGCAGGAAGTCCATAAAGTGTGCATTTTATATGATGTCTGTAACTTAACTTCATGTGTTTAAAAAGAAAAAAGAGAAAAAAAAAACAAAAAGAGTTAGGTACCTGTTGACTTTGGGTTTACTGCATCACTTCTGCATCCTGGTTTTTGTTTTGATTTGCCTTTTGGAAGAGGTATGATCAGTAACTACCTCTTGTTTTTTCCTGTATAATCTGACTATGAATTCAGTTTACAAAGCTGGCCTTGGTACAAACCAGAGGTGCAAATGGTTCTGCTCCTCCTGAAAGCCTGTGGTCCCATCAGCAGGCCCCATGCAGCCAGGCAGGGTCAGGGCAGTGCAGGGCTCCCTCTGAGGCAGGCCCCAGCTGAGGTGCAAATTGGCCACAGCAAAACATTTTCCCCTAGCCTTGGCAGCATTTCTGTCTTTCTCTGACCCTTCAACAATTTATCCACTCTTCTTGAAGCTTGCCAACACATTCCCATAAACCTCAGCTTTGGACACCAGTGACAGTTCATTTAAGGGAAAAAAAACAACTAACAAACGATGATTTTATGGCTTACCTGTGAACTTTATGATCCATACATAATATAATCAGGACTGTTTGGAATAGTCTTGGTAAATGAATGAATCTAAGCTGAAATTCAGGAGTGATTTAATAAATGACTCAGATTCATCCTCAGCTCTTTATCTTTGTCCTGCTGCAGCAGAGAATACATGAGTGCCTGGTTTTCAGATGCAGAGCCCTGATGGCTTGCATGCTGCAGATGAGGTTTAAGGGTACCTTAGAGAACCAGGCCCTGAGACATTTTTGCCAAATAGCTAAGCCAGCCCTGAGGAGGCAGTTTACAGCTCCCACAAAGATGGAGAGAAGGTGCCCTTCTTCTGTAAATTGAATTTTCATGGTTTCTGCACACGAAAAAGCATTGTAGGGAAAGTTAGGATTTGTTTTGGTACTGTCCATTTGTGTGGTAATGGCATTAACTCCATAGCTGTGGTGTTTGTACAGCTGATCTGTGATAGCTGATGATCACTCTTGGACCTTCTGTTTACACTGACTAAATCCTTTACTGTTGCATTGTACTGTGAAAGGAGGATGATGGGCCTATAAACATGGGTTTTGTTTTTTTTCCCCTCTGGAATTGTGTGTACTGTTTCATTAATTCACATGGAAATAAATCTGTAGCAAAGTGACCATGTGCCACTTGACCTTCTCAGAGCAGTTTGTTCATGTAAGACAGCAAGCCATGGGTGCAGATGCTGAATGCAGTAAGCTGGAGGGCAGCCAGGCTGGGCTGCATGCTCTTGCCTTCCCCTTGCTTTCTGACACAGCCATGAGGCTATCTTACCTTGCAGGAACAGGCACTGGGGAGGGGAGAGGCTCTGATGTCTGCTAAAAGCTGCTGCAGCTCCTGGGTTCCTCCACCAGGAGCTGGGGTGCACACTCTGGGGGTGACAGATGGACCTGCATCAGTGGCATCACTATGGGGTGTTTGCAAGAGCAAGTCTCCTAAGCTTTCGTGGGCTTTTATGTCCTGTGTTTTTGTTGACTTTGCAGTTGGGCTTGTTATTCCTCCCTAGGTGCAGAGCTCTTCACTTGCCCTTGTTGAACTTCATGAGATTCCTCTCCACCCAACTCTCCAGCTTGTCCAGGTCTCGCTGAATGGCAGCACAGCCTCTCCTCCTAGTTTTCACATCATCAGGACACTTGCTGAGGGAACACTGTCCATTCAGCCAGGTTGGTGATGAGGGTATCTTGGAAACTTCAGGAGTCTGATTTTGAGAGTTTTGATTCACAGAAGACAGCCTTCACTTTTGGGACAGCATAAACCCACGCTCTTTGTAGCTCTATATTGCTACAGGAGGATAACCTCTGAAGCCTTGTCTCCCATCCATGGCAGCAGCCAGCCCAGGGGATGTGTGTTCTGCTCTCTGAAGGGATTGGAGTTCTTGTGGACGGTGGTGAGTCTTGAGCTCTCACACTGGGCTTTGCCAAAGCATTGCCTGCAGCTCCCAACAGAACTGTGAGCCTGCCAGCAGGAAGGTCTTGTCCAGTGTGATGCTGCTCAGGGGTGGCCTGTGCTACTGGAAGCCACAGGAGCAGGCCAGGAGACAAGGGTGTTTATCCTCTTACTATGAAATGATGTTAATTCCACCGTGCACTCCTACACCTCCCAATCCTGACAATTGGAATAAACACTGCTAATCCCACTGGACACATGCCGTCCAACCCAGGCTTGGGTCACACTCAGCCATGTAACTACAACAAACAGGGAGGCAGTTTAGCCTTTTGGCAGCTCTTTACCCTTGCAAACCCTCAAAAGAAGTGCAGCACACCCCTGATAAATGGTTTTGTTGAAATAAGGTGTGATTCAGGCCCTTGGGCTTACCATTGGGCAGCACTATCTCCAGTGCCTAACATGTAGCTGGGGAGCAACTGCTGTGCCTCCACCCTCCCCAGCACAGGCATCCTCTGGGACTGGCTCCCTGAGCTGTGAACTGGCATGTCATTTCAGCCAGGGAAAAAGGTTTTGGATGGGTGCTGTTCAGAGGCACTGGAAGAAGGGGTGAGGCAGATCCCTGCATAGTTTAGGGAGATGAACTTGCACCTCAGGTAGAGGTGAGCAGTCCCCATTTGATTAGATCAGTTCAATTTGAGCTGATGAGGGACAGCTTTCAGTCAAGCCATTGTGCTGCCAGGCCATGTTCATGTGATGGTTGGTAAACCACTGGCTGTCCACAGCCTCAAAAATATCCCAGGGCTGTTTTTAGAACAATTCTGCAGTCTCACAGCCAAGGCACAGAAGATCTCTCTGTCTCCATGTCGTGCTGGGAAAGCATTAAATTGAGGTAAATTTCTTTAAAAAGCAAGTTTGGATTCTTCCTTATCATGGCCTGCAAGGAGCTCTTGTCCTTGCTGGGTCCTCTAGATGGCAATATTGGAAAGGACAGTAATGGTCCACAACTGCTGTGGCCCTGCAGGTGCAGGCAGTGCAGAGGCTGTCAGCCCACCCCTGCTCCAGGGAGCCCCTCCATCTCTTGCCATGTTCACCATGCCTTAGCACCATCCAGCTTGAGTCTTTATCTGCAGAAAGGAGACCCTGATGGCAACTCTTACACCCTGAGCCCCTGAGCAGAAACCACCACCTTCTGAAACATCCAGGAGTCTGGAGGCACAGAATCACAGAATCCTAGAATGGTTTGGGTTGGAAGGGACCTCTGGAGCTCATCTAGTCCAACCCCCCTGCACTGGCCAGGGACATCCCCAACTACATCAGCTTGCCCAGAGCCCTGGCAAGCCTCACCTGCAATGCCTCCAGGGATGGGAACTCAACCACCTCCCTGGGCAACCTGGGCCAGTGTTCCACCACCCTCGTGGGGAGGAACTTCTTTCTAATATCCAGTTTAAATCTACTCTTCTCCAATTTAAAACCATTGCCCCTTGTTCTTTCCCTCCAGGCCTTTGCAAACAGGCCCTCTGCAGCCTGCTTGGAAGTTCTCTTTAGGTCCTGGAAGGTCACTAGTAGGTCCCCTGAAGCCTTCTCTTCTCCAAGCTGAACAATCCCAGCTCCCTCAGCCTGTCCTCATAGCAGAGGTGTTCCAGCCCCTGAGCATTCTCGTGGCCTTCTCTGGACCTGCTCCAGCAGCTCCATGTCCTTTCTTTTGGGATGCCCTTGTTCTCAGAGCCTGTACATCTACTCTGGAGCTTGCTTTCCCCTTTAAGGTCAGCTGCTTGTTGGCTTTTTTTTTTTTCCTGTTAGGCTTTTAGGAGTTTAAGGCTAGTGGTCACAAGCTGGTTGCAGGATCAGTTTTACCTCCTCAGAAATGAGCTGCAGCCTTTTCTGGAGCTGGTGACAAGTATGATGAGAGCTAGTTCAAACCCCACACACAATACCAAACCTGCAAGGGCATCTTCCCCCCCAGTGCTTCCAGGCTGCCCAGCTCTCACAGGTAGGACATCACCTGGCCTTTAAGCCATTTCTAGCCCTAGAAGTTGCTGTCTTCTGCAGCCAGTTTGTGGTCATGATGGCTGTTGGCACTGTTGCAAGAGGACTTTTCTCTCTGCTTTGCTCCTGCTCATCACAGCCCCCCAAAAATAGTGTTTTTCACCAGATGTGGGGAATATTCTGGAGCAAATATCTTGGTGAGATGAAGAGAGGAGGTGAGGGTGACAATGCCTCTCAAATGCTAGTGGGTTCAAATATATCTTTAGAACACTAAACTGCCAAAAAAAATCTTTTGGCCACATGTGCCTGTGATTAGAGAATAATTGGAAGATGAGGCAAGTAAAAGGAAAATGAAGAATTGGTGTCCTTGTTGACAATCAGCACAAAGCCTGCCAAGCTGCTGAGAGAACCCAGAGGCCACAGGAGTGTTTGTGTACCCTCTGGGTCCAGTGCCAGCATAGCAACACTGCCCAGCACAAACCCCTCCTGTGCCCACTGCTCTCCACCTCTGCTGAGCTGGGGCTGGTTCATAGACTCATAGAATGGACATATTGGAAGGGACCTTAAAGATAATCTAGTTCCAAACCCCCTGCCAGAGGCAGGTATGTCTATTGNACATTGCTGGCTCATCTCCAGCTTTTCCTCTATCATGACCCCCAAGTCCTTCTCTGCAGGGCTGCTATCAATGAGTTCCTCACCCAGTCTGTACTTATAGCTAGGATTACTCTTGCCCAGATGCAGAACCTTACACTTGGACTTACTAAACTCCATTTTATTCTCATGGGCCCACTCTTGGAATTTATCCAGGTCCCTTTGGATGGCATCCTGCCCAATGATGTGGATGGCACTTAACATACAAGCATCTCCAACTCACCTGCTGCCTTCAACCATGTCAACATCAGGAGCTGCTTTGCCCCTTGCTGGCAGGAGCAGCACTGGGGCCAGTTTGGCTCCCAGTACTCTGAGCTCTCTGCCACAGCTAGAAGGAAAGCAACACAGCAAAGCAGTGGGACTGATGTCCTTGAAGACTGCTGTCTCTTGGACAATCCTGACAAAAAACAAGGTAAAATCTTGGTGGGTTGGCTGCTGCAGAGGTGTGATGTGAGTGATGAGGCAGTGACTGGAGAGTTCAAAGCTGGGGAAAGCAGAATCCCAGCTTGTCATCACTTGGTGTTGCAGGATGGTACCTAAGGTGTGCAAAGATCTGCTCTCAGAATGGAGATTGGGAATCAAGGCCTATGAAGCATGTTACATTAAGATGTGCAGCCCTCACACAACCCATCTTGGGGCTTTTCCTTACTCTAGCTCTTACAGTCCATGCTGGGCACTTAGAGCCTTGGTCAGAGGCTCTAAGATCCCTTAATGACTGCAGAAGACTCTGTAAGGTTCAGGACTCTGGGGTAGCAGAGCCTTGACTGTGTTGTCCAATATTTAGACATGCATATATACAAAAGGATTTGGTCTTTATTAATTGGCCTTTCATAGGAAATTCCACCAGCTGTTCTGCTCTGAGGGGTGCCAGAGATGCTCCAGCCCCAAGGAGTCCATATATGGTTGCAATCTCCTAACCCTGTGTGTTTCACAGAATAGTGTGGTCATAGCTACTTTTAAGGCTGTGTATGAACATTACTCCCTTTCCTGTATGCATAAGCTCCCAGGAATGAGGACAAAGGTAAAAAAACGGTGTATAAATTAAAGCTGTGAGCATTATGCAGCATGTCAGCTCTTCTACCTGCAGCAGCAAGGTTAGTTATTCTAGCTTACCCACCAGGATGCAAAGGATGCTTTGTGAATAGGAAAATGCCACTGGCCAAGCATCAAAGCATCTTGCAATGTAAATGTGCTTAGGCTGAGACAGCAACAGAAATATTTTCCATTGCCCCTCCTCCTCTTCCTATAAGCAATGCTAAAATACAGCCAAAAGCTGCAGGTACCCAGCAGCTACCCCTGAGCCCTTTTTGTTTGTAAGGGACTTCTGTATCCCAAATTCTGCCTGATGCTCCTGTCAGGAACACCTCCCCCCTCCTTTTCCTCCCTGCTTCAGTGGCCAGGTGTCCACAGCCCATGACTAGCTCCTGTTGTGCTCCTCCTCCAAACACAGCAAGAGGAGCTATTGTCCCCTTCAGTATAGGTAGCAGCACGTCCTGCAAGCCACTAACCTTCTCCTCTCCCCCATGCAGCCCCTTTGCCTGATTTAGGATAGGCTAACCACAGAAAACTAGAGGCTGGCCACAGTAGGCCTGTTCTGCACCTGCATCCCATCACTTGCATCTCCCTTGTCCCTCCTGCAGCTAAAATGCACCTTTTCTGCTTAGCAGCTCCATGGGCATAACCCTAAAGGCAACAAAGAGCTGCGTGCCTCCACATCCCTGCAGCATCCTCATTCTCTGCAGCACCTTGAAGTATCTCCTCCACAACCTTTGATGATGGAAGGCTAAATCTGCTCTTCTGTGATGTGGCTTGCTCCTAAAACTCCCAGAGGTATGAGAGGAAATGGAACAATAGATGCAGCATTGCTTGCTTTTCCCTTTTCCCAGGCAGCTAATATTAATCACTGGTGCTTTTGGATCTGTTGTGCCAATTCTCCCTGGCACTGAAGCTCTTGGGATCTGTCATGGAAATACCTCTGGATCTCAGTGACAGAAGGCCAGATTTAATGCAAATTTCTTCCCTTCACCAGATACTCTGCCATGTTTTTAGCTTTGAAATAGACATAAATATCCTAAAGCTCTTTAGCTAAAGGATGTCTGGTTGAGTGAGCTGAGATCACTCTTTGCATTGGTGTTCATTTATTAAGGTGCCAAATCATCCTCTGATGAGGCAGGTGCACAAGGTATGTCCAGGGTATGTTTTCTGTGTCCACGGCTCACATGAGAGCATCCAAATTGTTACAAAAAGGCAAAAGAATTCCCCTCATGACTTCATTTCTGCTCTGCATGGGCTGGCTCAGCAGCTGGAGCTGTTGTTGTTGAGATGCTTGCTGTTGGTGAAATGCCTTAGCTCTGGGTCAGGTGCTTGAAGAGCTCAATGCTTATGGTCCTGTTAGAGAGAAGCCATCACTCTTTGGCACAGTTACATGCCTAAACTCAGCTCTCATCAGTGCCTTGCTGCTTTAGCTGGAATCTCTCTGTGCTCTGATGACAGAGCTGATAATAGACTGATGGCACTTGTGATAAGGGTGTGAGAGTAAAAGATTCCCTGGAAAAAAGGGATCATCCTGGCTTTGCAGCTAGTTAGAGATTCCATAGCCAGCAATGCTCACAAGACTGAATTTCATTGCCCTGATTAGAAGAAGGGGTCAGGCAGTTATGCCCAGATGGCACTCACACAGTGGTGTTCACAGCAGCACAGAGCTGGCTGGGCTGCAAGGCTCTGCTGATCTGGGGAGTGGTGGTGGGCAAATCTAATGCTGCAGATACACCACAATGAGAGCAGCATGCACTGGCAGCTCAGGCTGGGAAGAGGAGGAGTGGATCTGACCCAGGACCTGAGACAGTGGGGATTATGATCCAGCTGAAAGCCCTAGGCCACAACAAGTAGGACAGTTAATACCTGGACTTGCGTGGCTGGCTGTGCTCCTGCTGCAGCAGAATGAGTAAAGCTGAGGCACAGTCTGTAAATATTTATAGCCCAGTTACCAGGTTTCGTGTTTGCCTGCTCCCTCTTGGCTCTACCACTTGATGTTTGTGGCTCTGAGTTGCCAAGGACACTCAGAGGGTTGCCTGAGGGGCAGAGACCTCTCTGAAGCGAGCCAGGGGCATTGCTGTGGCACTTTGCCGAGGCAGCAGGGCCAGCCTGGCAGCACCCAGGGCACCAGCTGACTCCTTTGGGCAGTGGTGCCACAGCACAGTAGCACCTACTGCACCCACCCAGCACCTGCATCCCAGCCAGCAGCTCTGGGATGGCAGATACAAGGCACTGAGAGCCCCTAAAATTGGCCTAGCTGTGTTTTTCAGGTGTGGGTGAGGGAGGTGGGAAGTGAATGCACAGCAGCCAGAGCCCCTTTCCTTTCCTCTTGGGGTTGGCTCTGTCATCCCTTGCAGTTGCTCTCCTGAGGCTCCTTCACCAACATCTAAACAGCTGCTGCTAACTCCCATGTTCTTCCTCAGATCCAGAGCCTTTAATGTCAAATACTTTTGCCTGCTGTTGGTTCAGTCCCTTCTTCTCTTTCCAACCTTAGCTTGAGCTGCTGAGGGGGGAAAAAAAATCACACTCTGTTTTTACTGACTGTATCTATTTCAGCTTGGAAGTGGCAAGCAGACAGCTTCTCTCTACCCAGGCATATATCAGGGATCTTTCTCTTGGGTCTCTTTCAGCTTTGACTTCAACCACCTTTAAATCACTTCAGCAGTGTTCAGCAAAGTAGTGAGTGCTCTCATTTTCACATAAGAGATGATTCCCAGAAAACTTGGTTTAAACAAAAGACAACACACCCATGCTCCCTTTGTGCCAGCTGTACTAACCTCAGCTGAAAATCCCATGTGAACTGGAAGGAGAGCAAAAGTCCAGCACAGACAAATCTCCCTCACAGCCTGGTATCATGTCTAAAATCTTTTCGTAGAGAAAACTGCCTGACAGCTCTTTACTGTAGCTCCTTCAGCACACTGAGATCAGGAAATTACATTCATAATTTCCTTAGTGCCAAACAGTTTGTCATTTCCCCATGACTATTCCTTTTTTTTGGTTATTGTTCACAAAATAAGGACTTGGAAATGCAGACAGATTTCCTTTTTGCCTAGCTCTGAAGCTAACAAGGAGCATAGAGTTGAAGATTCCACTGTTCACTGGATTTGCTTGACATTGGGAAGAAAACCCTCAACCTTATTTGTGACTAAGCCTTCTGTTCATAGCCTTATAATTTTAATAAAATATTTTCTAGCCAAGGGAACATTGATCTGACAGAGAAAATAAATATGTTTGTATAGCCAGTGCTGCCAGACACAGGGAAAGAGCAGACAAGGCAGAAGCGTATCATCTGCCTTCTCTGTGTTATCATCAGTGTAGGTGTGATTACCAGCTCATTTAGGTACAAGACCTGGCTCTGATTTAGCCAGAGGCACTGGGATAGAATACATCCATGTCCTTGGACAGGTAGCTTCTTTTTGTGCTTTGCCGCTGCTGTAGCCACAGGCACCGAGCGAGGAGCTTGGAGCAACCTCTGCATCCTTACAGCTGCCAGCAACTAGCTTACTAAATAGCTTCTTTCACCAGCATTCAGTTTGGGTCACACACAATCACTCTGCAGAGAGCCAGCAGAACTTGGTTGTTGGTTGTTGTCACAAGCCCTGCCTGTTAAAAAGAAGCCAAGCTATTCCCATCCCTTTGATACCATGCCTCCAACGGGAACATGGACCTACTAGTGACCTTCCAGTACCTAAAGGGAACTTCCAAGCAGGCTGCAGAGGGCCTGTTTGCAAAGGCCTGCAGGGAAAGGACAAGGGGCAATGGTTTTAAACTGGAGAAGAGTAGATTTAAACTGGACATTAGAAAGAAGTTCCTCCCCATGAGGGTGGTGGAACACTGGCCCAGGTTGCCCAGGGAGGTGGTTGAGTTCCCATCCCTGGAGGCATTCCAGGTGAGGCTTGCCAGGGCTCTGGGCAAGCTGATGTAGTTGGGGATGTCCCTGGCCACTGCAGGGGGCTTGGACTAGATGAGCTCCAGAGGTCCCTTCCAACCCAAACCATTCTAGGATGCTATGTGGGAAGTAGAAAGTGCTGTTATGTCTGTTTGTACACCCAGGAACCCAAGGCCCAGGGAGACAAGGTGAACCCCTGCAGCCTGGTAGTGATGCAGGCAGGGGGAAGGCAGCTGCAAACCAGCTAAGTGAGGGACTGCAGACCCTGAGCACAACTGCAGCACAGGCAGCAGCCATGGAGCCAGCCAGGTAGTGCCTGAGGGATTGATGTTCTATGACTCAGTCAAAGTCAAGAAAGGAGTCTGTGTCAGGATGAGGAATGGAATTTTGGTCCCTGAGCTGCTGGCAAGTGCTCTAACTCCCAGCCTGTGCTGTGCCTCTTGCTTCTCCTGTTCATTGCAATCATCTCATCCAGTTGTGTGTTCTTCTTCATGCTCCTCAGCTTTCTAATTGATTGGATTTTGAGCTGCAGACTCAAGTAAAATGAAATTTATCATGCTTTGAAAAGCTCCTTTGCTATTAGAGCACTGATTTTACTTCTGTTAGCCTGTGGGTACCTGGAATTAATTTTTTTTAAGGAGACTAAAGCTCAAATGAATAAAGGAACCTAATTTGAATGGGATGCCTGGAAGCCATCTCTTCAAATCTGGAACATGCAACTCCTGGTGAGCCTGACACCAAGGAAAAAGAGAACTGTTAGGGTAATTATGTATAGTAAGACAAAGATAAATATGTTTAAGGTGCCCATAACAAATAACATCACAAATCCCTTTACTCTGTTGAAAATTAAACCCTTTTTATTCTATTGCTGTCACTTTACCTCCTTGCTGCTAGAATCCTGTGTTTGTTAAATCTCTCTGCATTTGTATCCACCCAGAAACTGATAACTGATAAAGACCAAGCTGACCAAAAGACCAAGAACCAAACCTAGTCTCAAATTTAATCTGTTCTGTTTATGCAACTACTCAAATATTTGATGGATTTCTATTATTGGCCAAGGTGTTTGGTGGAAGAGCCAAAGCCTGGAAACACTTAGGCAAACTGTGACCCAGCAGTTGTTGAGGCCAATGGAAACTTACTTGGCTTCAGCAGATGGTGGCTGAAAAATTGTAGTCATAGCAGCAGTTCCTCAGGAGCAAAGTTAGTATTTGCCTGGACTACTCCCCATGCTTCAGTTTGTGGGCTCTGCTCAGGATTACAGAGGTTTTACACCAACTGTGAGACCACAGGCTGGTTTGTAGAGATGGAACTGATCTGTTGGAGAACAGCCCTGGGGAAAAAGCTCTCGGAGTGCTGGTGGCTAGGAGGATGCCCATGAGGCAGCAATGTGCCCTTGTGGCCAAGAGGCCAATGGCATCCTAGGATGCATTAAGAGGAGCGTGGCCAGCAGAGCCAGAGAGGTTCTTCTCCCCTCTCCTCTGCCCTGGGGAGGCCTCCCCTGGAATGCTGTGTCCAGTTGTGGGCCCCTCAGCTCCAGAAGGCTAGGGAGCTGCTGGAGAGAGTCCAGCACAGGGCCAGCAAGATCCTGAAAGGAGTGGAGCATGTGCCCTAGGAGGACAGGCTGAGAGAGCTGGGTCTCTTCAGCCTGGACAAGAGGAGACTGAGAGGAGACCTCAGCAATGCTTAGAAATATGTGAAGGGTGAGTGTGAGGAGGAGAGAGCCAGGCTCTGCTCCATGGCATCCAATGGTAGGACAAGAGGGAATGGGAGCAAGTTGGATCACAGGAGGTTTAGTATTAACCTGAGGAGGAACTTGTTTGCAGTTCAGGTGCCAGAGCACTGGCCCAGGCTGCCCAGGAGGCTGTGGAGTCTCCTTGTCTGGAGCCATTGCAGAGCTGCCTGGACACATTGCTGTGTGAGCTGGTCTAGGTGATCCTGCTCTGGCAGGGGGGTTGCACTAGATGATCTTTCTAGGGCCCTTCCAACCCCTAACATACTGTGATACTGTGATTTCTGGAGAAGCAGAGGTGTGCAGGTTTGCAGGGCTACCATGCAGTGCCCCTGGCCACAAGCTGCCTGCTGCTCCCACATCCCTGCCTGTGACCCAGCAGCCAGTGGAAATGACACTGGGACCCAGTGCATGAATGTGGCTGGAAATGCTGAGGTTCAAATGACCAAGGAGGAGAAAAACTCAAGCCTTACCCTTGGCAGAAAACCTGCTGTGTTTGAATAGCCCCCTGCAGGCTGCAAATAAATAGCTCTGACTGCTGCCAACATTCCTTCAAAACTTACCCTGTTGCTGGAAAGATGCTTGGAAACCTTCATTTCTGTTGCCTTTTCAAAGTGCAGCCTTGCTAGGGCCAGAGAGCCAACAGATAGAACCATTTCTGTGGGGCCCTGGTCCATCATCTCTTATAAATGGGAGTCACCTTTGCAATTTTCCATGCACAGAGGAGCAACTTGTCCTGGGAGAAGCATTTTGGCCTTTGCCAAAGGACAGCAAGCAGGCTGACAGGGCTGCTGCTCCTAATGTGATAGCTGAGCCATCCCTGCAGTTGCTTGTTAAAGCTAGATCCTCTCTCATGTGCAGCTTCTGGTGTCACTCAGGAAAATCTGAGCAGTAGTGATCCTTTGTCAGTGAAATTACTCAGGGGCTTCTTTGCTACTGCTCTTTCAGCTGGGGATAGCCCAGTCTTTTAAGATCTCTTGAGCCAGGTTTGCTGATGGTATTGTGAGGCTGTGCTACAGAGAGATTTAGACACTAAATGGTGGAAAGCTGAGTAGTTTTGGCCATGTGACCCAGTACAACCACAATCCTCATTTTGTGCCTTACTCTTTTGTCCACTGCATTCAGGAGAACCTCCTCCTTTGTCCTTTACACAGCTGCTGGTGAAGACAGAACCACTGATGTCCCTCAGCAGCAATTTAACCCCTCACCCCCATGCTTGGATGTGATTTCCAAGCCATGCTGACAGGAAGGATTGCAGCATCCATTTGGAGAGCAGCACATGATGTGTTTAAACTCCATGGAAAAAGGGTTTGCAGCACTAATGTGTTAAGCACACCAATATAAAACCTCCCACAACCCCACCCTGAGTAACTTCCCCAGAGGAATGACTCTGAAATGTTTCAGCTTTTCCATTACTTCACCTGCCTGGAGATTTTTGCTGATTGCCTGTGAGGTAATGAACCCATTGCAGGTGAGCCCCAGCTGCCTGCAGGGTGAGGAATGTTCCATTTGGCCACAAGCTAGCTCTCCATCCCTCACAGCAACAAAATGGTGGGATGGTTCAGGAGACTGCTCCATCTCCCTACTCCTTTTCCCCTCTCTCAAGTCTCTTGAAACAGCTCTCTGCAGAGTGCTATGTCTTCCTCTGTGCATCCAGGGCTTAAAAGAGCCTTTGGAGAAGTCAGAGGACCTCTTGAGGAGGGATCAGCTTTCCAATGTGACTGTTCTCCTTTCAGCTTTACAGCTGTGGGCCAAGGGTGCTTCATCTCCTAGTGGGAAAACAACCAGTCCAAAGCAGGGTATGAGTCTAACCTCCACACAGAGCCAGGGAGAGTCAAATAGATGGCACAGGAGCAGCCAGTGTGTGTGGCTGCTCCGTCAGGAGCCTTGACATGAGGCAAATAACAAGGCCCAGGACACCTCAGGGAACCGGCGGGAAGAAAAGGTTTGTGATGCCACCTCACCCCTCACATGGCTCCATTCCTCAGGCTGTGAGGTTGGAAGGGAAAAAGAGCCCTTCCTAGCTTTGGATGTTGCTTAGAAGAAAGGCAGTCTGTCTGGAAAGGGTTAATGAGGGGGAGTGGTAATTACCCTGGAGCTGAGGGGAGAGTGGAGGCAGCTGAGGGGAAGAGCTGATGTCACTTCCCTGCATGCTGGGAGAAGAGGACAGGAGGACTCTGGAGGGTTTTCTTGTTGGTGTGGAGAGGTGCTGTGGCTCTGTGTGACCATGGTGACTCATAGAGGACAGGTGAGCTGGTTGGCACCATTGGCAGCCCTAGCCTGGGGACACCATGGGTGGGAGTTGTCACAGCCAGTCCTAGTCTGGCAGGTGGAAACCAGGACAGCCAAAGCCACTTGAGGGCCATGTGAATTCTGCATATATTCACCCCAAAATGCTTTCTTTTACACAGCATCAGCCTGCAAAACTGAGCCCCGTTGTGTTGAAGACTTCCCTCCCTCTGTGGCTGCAGAGTGATCTAAAAAGAGGAGCACGGAGGCCCAAAAGACAGATCTTTCTACACCAGAGCCGATGAGCCCATGGTTTGAGGTGAGCCTTTTGCTTTGGGGTACCATTCTGCCCTGCAGGCTTTCTTGCATAGCTCTTGGCTGTAGAGAAGCCTCCCTGCACAGCTGTTTCCAAATCAAGTTTGCTAGTAGTCAGATTGGAGTGAGTAATACAACTCCCTGGTTTGAAGTGCTTCTACTCATAGTTCACTCTGTTTGGATAACTAGTCAGGGATATATTGGACCTTTGGAATCTTTTATATATATATCTATCTATCTAAATTTATTGTGTTTGCCAAAAAGCAATGAGCAGGCTAACTAATTCTCTCCCTTTACAAGCTATGCTGATAGCATAGGGTTGACTCAGGGTTGTCTCAAGCCTTTGAAATGAGCTGTGTGACTCTTGTGGTTTATTCTTGTTTAATCCAACACTTTGGCAGAGGTTTTTATAGCACTATATTGTATCTCTACTACAGCAGTGCCCAAGTGCTTTTTCCTTGAGTCTGCTTGCGTGCTGTCCTTGCTCTCTGAATCATCTCCTGTTCTTTTCCAGACAGAATAAATGTGCTGTTGTGATATGTGTTGGGATTAAGGGTGCTTAAATTCTTCTCTGTCAGGTATATTGGTCATTTTAAGCCTGCAGATTTAAGGTCTGGTCCTGCAAACCCTCACTTGCTGTCAGAGGCAGCAGTATTGAAGGTAAAGGAGTTGCTCTGTGCCATGTGCCTTTGCAGACTTATTCTCTTGCTTTTTCCCTGATCTTAACATTGTGTCTGTGAGGCCAACTGGAAAAGCCAAATGGGTTCTGGAAGATGCAGAGGGTGTAGAATCAGGCCTTGAGCTGTGATCTGATGAGAGCTATGAGTTACTAAAATAACAACTTGCTCTGCTGTAATCAGTGGGAGGCACATTAAGAAGATCAGTTTGCTATTTAGCTGCTGCTCTATTAGGCCAAGAGCCATACTGCCTTGCCTGCTTTTGATGGTAGTAGCTGGTGGTTGGGATTTGGCAGGGGAATCTCTAGTTTGTGTTGTATGTGGAAGGCATCTGATATTTTAAAGACAAGGCAGAAAATCTTGTTGGTCTGATGCTTAGAACTAGCCAGTAGAGAAAAGCTCTTGCTGATGGTAAATAAACTTTATGCTTGTTGAGAGAGCGGTTGGAAAAATGAGGTAGAAAATGAGTATTTGGATTCCTTTGGAAATCAAATGTAAACTTCAGTCCCTAATGATAAAAAATGTTGATGTTTCACATCTGTATTTTATCTCTGCTTCATGTTATTCTTAGCAACTGGTAACAGTCTGAGCCTTGAACCTCAGGGCAATCTAATGTTCTTATTCCTGCTAGGAAAGTTGTTAATATGGATGATGTGGTGTTGGAAGAATCTGTGGGACTTTCCTGTTGAAAGAAATACAGAAATACAAATGCTTTTGTAAAGAGGGTGTGTTTGCTCTTGTGCAGTGTTTGCTTCATTTTATTAAACAAAGGGAGATTTCTTTGCCCAGATATAATGGTTTGCTTTCCAGGGATACCAGAGGTGCATCCAGCATACATACCAGGATGCCCAAACTCTCCTGCCATTAGTCAGAAGCTCTATGGCTCTTCCAGGCCCCACAAAAGCCTGCTTGCAGTGCAAGAGTTCCAACACGAGCACATCCTGTTAAGAAACTTACTTGCTGGACCACATATCTAATAGCAGAAGTATGGAAGAAAGTAGGACAAATTTGGAATACATCAGAGCAGGGGAAAAAAAAGAGGGGGGAAAAGGGGTGGAGAAAGGAGGGGAAAAGAAAACAAGTGTGAATATTGGCAGATTTGTCTGGTGTGGTGCTGCACAAACAGATTTGTTTAAAAATAGAAATGACTTACTACCTGACAGTACTTTTTCTCATGTCTACTTTGAAAAAAAAGACTCCATTTTTGGCATCATTTCTGTTGTGCTCTCTTCAGCTGGGTTTCTTCCCTTCCCTGCAGGCTGCTGACTTGAAAGGCATCCCTTCTGTTTCTTTTTTGTCCTAGAAGCTGTCTGTGAACCTGAAGGTGACACACATTGTAATTAAGCTGCCAGGAAAAGCTTTAGCTTTGAGAGAAGAGGGTAGCTTGGACAGGATGAGGGGCTGGTGACAAATCCACCCACAATGTTTTCTGTGCTGCATTTTCCTTGTGTGAACAGGCTGGGAGCATGACTCCTAGCACTGTTGAGGGTAGCAGGGCTCTCCTGGTCTACTGGAATGTGTCCCTGATCATGGCAGGGGGCTTGAAACTAGGTGATCTTGAAGGTCCATTCTGTAATTCTGTGACTTGATGATTTTGCTCAAGTGAAACACTCTGGGAACATGGTTCCTAGCATGGGACAGAAGGGCTTTGCCCAGCCTAGTGACTACTGCATCCAGTTCTGGGCTCCTCAGCACAAAAAAGATGTGGACCTGTTGGAGCAAGTCCAGAGGAGGCCACAAAGATGATTAAAGGATTGGAGAACCTCCCCTATGAAGATAGGCTGAGACAGTTGGGGTTGAACTGGAAATGAGAAGGCTTTGAGGGGATCTTAGAGCAGCTTTCCAGTACCTAAAGGGGGATTATAAGATAGAAGGGGAGAAACTTTTTAGGTAGTCTGATTGTAATAGAACAAGGGGGAATGGTTAAAAGCTGAAGGAGGGGAAATTTAGACTGGAGATTAAGAGGAAGTTCTTTCCCCAGAGGGTGGTTAGGCACTGGCACAGGTTGCCCAGAGAGGTTGTGGATGCTCCATCCCTGGCAGTGTTCAAGGCCAGGCTGGATGTAGCCCTGGGTGACCTGGGCTAGTGATTGGCATCCCTGCCCATGGCAGGGGGGTTGGAGGAACTAGATGATCTTTAAGGTCCCTTCCAACCTGGGCCATTCTATGATTCTGTGAGTCCCATGGCTCCCAGGAACGTTGCTTTGCTGTTGCAGGGAAGCAGGGAATCGCCCTGCTGGCCAAGTGCCCTCGCTGGTCGGGTTTTCCCCCCACGGACCATCCAGAGGCCCTGGGAGGAGCAGGCTCTTCCCCCCCTCCAGCTGCTCCCCAGGCAGGAAGGGAGCTATTGGCTGGACTAAGGTTTTTTGCAGGGCGTCCCCTGCTATAAGTGCAGCGGCAGAGGCTCCGTGCCGCCCGCGGACACTGCATCGCTCCCGCCTGGGCTGCGGGAACAGCCCGGCACCGCAGCGCTCCCGCCCCGGGGCCAGCCCTTCCCTCTCCTCCGGCCAGCAGCTCGCAGGCTCTCCGGCAGCCAGTAAGCAGATGCCTCTGCCTCTGTGCCTCTCGAGCATCACCTCTCAGAGCAGGGCAGGGAGCCTTTGGGCAGCCCGCGCTTTGCACATCTGCAGGCTTCAGGGCTTGTGCTGCTGGGGCTTTTCTCTCTGCCTTGGGGAAGGGTTGGGAGGGCAGGGCTGGGGAAATGGGAAGTCTGCCGGTGTATAAAGTACTTCTAAACCACTCTTTCCAGCAAGCAGTTTCTTCGTGGATCATTGAGTTAACCTCAGAAACTGCCTCTGGATAATGGGGTGTTTTGGGGGTGGGATTTATCTGAATTCCTGCTTCTGATTTCTCTTGCATCCTTTTTTTCTGATACATGTATTGTCTCCTGGAAGATAATGGATTTGAAGGTACAGGCAGCCACTGGGCTATAAATATAGCTTTTTCTCTTTGCTTCCTAGCCAAGTACCTTGGTCTAGGTGATCCTGCTCTGGCAGGGGGGTTGGATTAAATGATCTTTCTAGGTCCCTTCCAACCCCTAACATACTATGATTCTATGAAGTGAGTGTTTGCAGGGGTACAGAGCTGGGTGAGAGCTGTCAGCTATGTGTTTTTGTGGGCAGGTGAGCAGATGTGCCTGTTTGAAGCTTTAAATTCCAGCTGGGGAGGGAACAGTTACAGCAGTGACTGTTTTGTGGGCTCTTGGATGATGCGATGCTCTCCGACAGTGAGGACTGCTACTTTCTGAATCGTGGGAGCAGGCTGGCAGTAACAACTGAAGAAAGACAAGTTTTTACTGAATAATGGTCACATCTTCCTCTTTCTTTCTGTATTATGAAATATGAGGCAGTTGCAAAGTTTCTGAGCCACACCTGCAGCTATCTCTGTGTGAATGCAAACACCTTTATCTTCACACAAACACTGCACCCTATAATCTCTCTGCATTTGTGGGATCACCTGCAAGAGTGAAACTGTTCCCCCACGTGTTTGCAAGCAGGGTGTTTCTGTCATTAATCCTTTCCTTAGCAACTGGTCAAAAGATAAGTTAATTGCCTGTGACTCTGGTCCTGTTTGTAGGGTGTAAGCAGGAGTTAGTCTGTGGTTTAGAAATGGATGTAGCTGCTTGTTAAATCACTTGAACCCAGCACACAAAAGGGGGAAACCAAAGGATTAAAACAATGCACCTTACCCATTAGTCTTGTAACTTGTTTTTGAGAGGAAGAGTATTTCTTAAAAACAACAATAACAACAAAAACTTCAGAAGGGAAACTGATTACATTCCTAAGCCATGGCGTAGAAAGAAAATAACTAATCAAGCAACAAAATACAGCCTTATAATTGTATTTTTTAATTATAAAAGCACTCACATAATTAATTTCAGTGACAAAAACCTTCTCTTTTTTTTTCTCCCCAAATATAGCATTGTTGAATACAAACCAGTTCTTAATTTCTCCTTAGAGAGCCTAGTATATAAAAAAAAATCATTCTTGACTAATCCTTACTGTCAGTACCTAGAACTTCTTGCACTGGGTGGAAGATGGGACATGGCTGAAACTTCCAATGCTTCAGTGGAGACAATTCATGATGTAAGCCAGGAATAATACTGTGCCTGGGTGAATGATGTCCTTTTCTCTTTACTCCCTGTACAGCAGTTGCTCTGCAGGGTTTAGTTGTCAATACTTTCAAGAACCTTGGAAAACTCTGATCTTTGCTGATGAGACAGTTCAGCCTGTGCTTAGCACTTTCCCTTTTCCTGGTGCACTTGAAGTCCCAGTGCCATCAAATGCAGCAATCTAAAGCCTCACCACCAGCAATGTGCAGTTTGCTCACAACTTTGGGTGTGTTCCTAAATCAGATTAGCTTCTTGGAGAGCAATGGACAAGTTCTGGCTGTTTGGTACCAGTTTTCCTCTGAGATGCAGGTGGCACCAGCAGATGTGTGGAGTGCTGAGCCATGCAAGCTGCTGCCTACCTCTCACCCTCAAGGTCCTTAGCCATCATCCCCTTGTGCTCTGCATGCAGGGGTGCACAGGGAGCAAAGCTGAGATTTCAGATGACATTCTGTACCTTTAGCTATGTGGAGTCATTTTGGCTTGAAAAGGTAGTGGAAATAATGTCTAAACAACAAGCCTTCCCAAACCCAACCTGTGATTTTGTTATAAATATGCATTGTAAGTTTAAGTACTTCAGCTTGATTCATTAGGACCTCTTCTTTGCCTTTCTTCATTACAGGAGATGCAGACAGAGTGAGTAACAAAGCAGAAATGTCTGAGATCAGTCATTTCATGTGTAATTTTGGCAGAGGGAGTGTGGAAGGACAAAAAGATAGCTCCTTTTTCATTTAGATACCCTGACTGGGAAAGGAGTTTGAAGCAGATGGCTCTTGAGACACTAGGACTCCAAAGGATTAAATGCTATTTAAATAAAGGCATGCTTCCACTTTTGCAGCATGGATTTACAAGGACTGTGCCATGTATTTTGGCTTCAGTCTTTTTATCCCTGAGTCCCCTGTTTGCAGCCATTTGGCCAAGTGCAGGAGTAAAGGCACTGGAGCTTCCTTGGGGTTCAGAGACAGTATCTAGCCCAGCATGTTTCAGCTCCCTGAAGACTGGGCTTTTATCTACATGGGCAGCCCAGAGCTTGGCTTTTGTGGGAATTAATTGGAGCTGAGAGGCCATGGCTTGTCTGGGATGAGAGTTTCTCCCTGCTACCCAGCATCTTCCCCTGAGCTCCAGAGGCTGCAGGTGCTGTGCACATTATGTGCTCACACTCTCTAGGTCTGTAACCACAAATCTCCTACCAGAGACTGGCTCATTTTGCTGCTCCAAGTATTTCCCACAAAGGCTTTGCTTTGCTCCAAGCTGCTATGTGGAAAGCAACAAAAAAGCCTTCTTGGCAGGGCACTGTTTACCCTCCCTGGATGTTCCAGCAGCATGGACTGAAGCAGGATTTGGCTCTTGATGTTTTCAGAGTGATTCAGGCAAGTGTGGTGCCAAGAACACTGCCAGGGCAAATTCCCACTGTCAGAGCAAGAGTTGTGTTGTCTGGGGCTGGACAAGACTGATGGGTGGATGGATGGATGCTTCTCCAGCTTTTTCATCTCCCTCTGAAGAGATGGCAAAGAGGATTTGTGTCCTATGGCAGGACAAGGCTCAAATGACATTTAGGGCTTTTAGAGCTATTAAAAAACAGGGCAAGGATTGCATTCTAGCCATGCTGGAATGAGATAGGCTCCAGAGGAAGCACTCTTTCCAAAAATACTAAATTAAAGAGTGCTCTGGCTGAGGTTGGAATGCCAGGAGAGGGTTCCTGACAGTGGCAGAGCTGCAGCCCAGGCTGGAAGGGCTGGTGTTTTGCTGTGCATCTGACTGGAAACTTTCAGGCAGAGTTACAATTTTGGTTTGGATCCCGTTGCACAATTGCATTGCTTCTGTAAATGGGAAATTCAAAACCTCTGGACTTCAGCTTGAGGTCTTCAGAAGACTCACTTATTCCACAGATGTGCCTGATCTTGTTTTGCTCCTTGAGGTGACCCTAAGTGACTGATGTCAGTTGGGATGCATCTCTTCCTTCTGCTTGGCAGAGCTGGCTGTTTGGCCATGTGAGTAGCAAGTCAAGAGCCATTAACTGTGAGGGATTAAAAGTGGTGGTCTGTTGGGGTCAAATAAAAAGGAAAATAGCAGTGATCACTTAATTATCTCTAATGAAGAGCTGGAAAAAAACCCTCTTCCTGCTGAGTGGCTTCCTTGTTTCTAATTATCTTTCCAAGCCTGGAAAGGGGAAATCAGAGCAGAATGGAAAAGAGGAGAGTAAAATCTGCTTCACAGGAGGCTGCCTGACAAATAGAGCTGGAGCTTTAATGATTGGGACCAAAATGTTTCAGAGCCAGTTCAGTTGTTGAAGTGCAGAGCTAGAGTGTTCAACGGAGCTAGCAGAGTCTCTTCTGGTGTTGCTACTGGTGAGGAGGAAGGAGGAAGAACTGGAGAAATAGCTTAACAAATAATAATAATGATTAAAAAAAGATAGAAAACCTTTCTCTCTTGGCAAATCCTCTCTCTTGTCTTCAAGACTTTGGAGACCTTCCTGCTTTATGATGCTCTGAGAGAAGAGGAGCTTCACATGAAGTGATAGCTGGCTGCTGCAGTGCTGTCTGTTTGCTGGAAAGATGGGTTGAAAAGAGCACTCTTAGCAAGCAATTCCTTGTGCTAGATGTGCTGAGGGACTCCTCTTGGGAAGCATGCTTGGGACAGAGCTCTGGAGTCTATCATTTTGCTTCAAGCTGGCTTTAATGCTGAAGCAGCTGCCCCAGTCTCTGAGGGTTCTTTTGTTACACCAGTGTCCAAGTAGCAGAGGACTTAGAGCTTCTGGCAGAGTGAGAACTACTCTCAACTGTTTTGCTTGGCTAGAGACAGCAAACAATCCACCCAGTCCTTTAAAGCTCTGTCTTAGGAACCAGTCTGCTTGCTAGACTTGCCTGCCTTCCTTTGCTAAGAAAATCAGAAGTGGTTCATCACACTAACCCCAAGGCTGGGCCAGTCTACAGTGGCTGCCAATTGACCTTCCTGCAGGGAATTAGCTCCCACAACTGCCCTAGGGCCTTCCTTTGGGAATATTGTCTTTTTGTGTGTTTCCAGTGGTCTCTGATCAAAGATCTGCTTAAGAGTAGCTATGAAACCACCCTAGATACAGCTTCTCCACTACTGAGAGGAAACTGGGGTGGGAGGAATAATGTGCTTTCTGTTAAATCCTAGACTGGTTAGGGTTGGAAGGGACCTCTGGAGCTCATCTAGTCCAACCCCCCTGCACTGGGCAGGGACATCCCCAACTAGATCCCTGGCAAGCCTCACCTTGAATGCCTCCAGGGATGGGAGCTCAACCACCTCCCTGGGCAACCTGGGCCAGTGTTCCACCACCCTCGTGGGGAGGAACTTCTTTCTAATATCCAGTTTAAATAAAAGAGATGCCCCTAGTTGTGGGAACTCTTCTGGCTTGGCAGGCTGCTTGCAAGGCATTTGCCATTTGTTGACCTTATGACTGGCTGCCCCTGGCAGTTGTTAGCATCAGCAGCCTTTCTTATCTACTCCTTTCTATAATAAACCTTGGAGCAAAGGTTTGGAATTAGTCACTTCGGAGGCACTGCTTGTCTGTGTTTCCAGCTCTTGTCTTACTGTTTCCTTCTTGGACTCTGGAGCCTTTTCCACTTACTCCTGTGCCTCTTTTCTCCTGGAACTGACAGAGCCAAGATCTCTTTCAGATCCCCTCTAGGTGTGCCATCTCCAGGACTGCCTGCATCCCAGCAGCAGCTAGCTGTGTGCTCTCATGCTGCTGCTGGCTGCTCCAGAGACATACCCAGCATGACTTACCTAAGCCAGTGGACAGGCTGGATGAGTTGTTCTGCCTGACATCTCTTTGGGTGAACAGCCCAAAGAGGCACTGTTAGGATCCTGAAAGCATCCTGGGAACCTGGTACTGTGTCCTGCTCTTCAGGACAGCATTAACTGCAGGGCAGTGGGTGGTTCAAGGCAATGCAAACACAGGCAGCCCCTCCAGAAGCACAGGGATGTATATGCTCCTTGTTCAGAGATTGGAGTGATTCCTATTGATTTTGCTTCCACTGAAAAACCCCTTGGTGACCTCTAAGTGTTATGTGACATGGTCTTTCTTCTGACAGTACTGTAGGAGAGGCAGTAATGAGCAGTCAGGGTGCAAGAATCTCTCTCTGGTCTCCTCTAACTTTAAAAATACCCAGAGCTATATATTTCACTCAACGCATGCAAATAGTGTTTCCTATCTACTCTTGCTCTGCCCATTGAGATCCAGTCCTGCTTCCCCTCTGGCACAGCCTGCCAGGTAAATACCACTTGATGGATAACATATTTCAGTGCTGCCTCTGGAGATGGTCCAGGTGGCAGTGTCAGAGCAGAGTGGGGAAACAGCCCATGTTCAGGCACAAAGTCACTCAGAGGGGATGCAGATCTCTTTAATTCTGTCTGGATTGGCTTTCTTGGATGGATAAACATTGCCATAAACTTCTCTTGTATGCCATTATCACCACAATGATCTTTAGCTGAAGGTGGAAACTTTGATGCTGGGTCTGTGTGTGGAGGGATGGGTTTCTTGTTGTGGGTAAGGGGACATGACCTGCCTGCTTTCATTTCAGAAGGCTGGGTTGGAGATAAATGTATCTTGAGCAGCATTTCAGTTTGCTGGATTGAGGTGGTCAGGACAGAGCTTTTTCTTTCTTGCAAAACCACCTTCAGTAAATAAAACAAAAGCAAAACCAAACCCTTGGTTAAGTGTAAGAGGTGATGGGTAACTTCTGTGCTGTATTTTGGCTCACATCTAGGTGTGCCAGAAATAAAATGGATACTGCTGATCTCTTTCAAGCATTGTAGATCAGAACAGGCAAATAGCTTGGGGTTAGTCCTGCTTCCCTGGCTTCTCAGTGCCTTTTGTGCTGGTGCACGTGATGGGGAGCAGGAGGAAATTCCTGCTCAAAACATAAATAGGCAGTGAGTCCTATAACTGTCCTGTGTCCTCATGGTCCTGATATGTGCAATGAAGCTGATAATGCCTGGTGTTAGTGGATATGCTAGTGTCAGACCCTCCTGAAACCTGCTTTGGGGAGAGATTATTTGATTGCTGGCTGGGGAGGATTGCAAGCTCTGATGTGCTGGAGGAGGCTGGAAGACCTGTGTGCTCTCTGGGGTGGCAAGAGCTGCCAGGCAGGGTCACCTGCAGTGTGCGTAAGCAAAGGCCATGCCTTACACCTCCTTTTCTCAGTTTCATGTCCCTGGGGTCAGACCTGAAGTCAACTTTCCTTCTGCCTATTGCTCTGCCATCTGCAGAGCACTGGCTGCAAACATCAGCCTCCACACTCCTACCCCATTCCAGGCTGCAGCTGGAGTGTGCTCAAGCTCTCTGTAGACTTCACTAGACACTGAAACAAACAACCAGTGAATGTTATAAACCAATGAATAATCTGTTTTGGTTACCAGGGAGATTGTCAAGTGCAAATTCAACCTGAAATAGGGATGAGCTCATGCTCTAAGCAAGCTCAGTGCCTGAGCTGGAGCAAAGGGAGCCAGTGCCAGGAATGCTCTCTGCTCCACCACTGTGTGACTTGTTCTGCCAGAGAGGTTTTGAGCTGTAAATGAGGTTGTGGATGAAGCTGGATGCTGAGCCTGGGCTTTTACAATCCTTGGAAGCATGGCAATGATATTCCTGGTGGGACCATGAGCTAGAGAGCACTGCAGATGAGTGAAGGTGCTGCAGAGATGGACTTCTCTGTCATGTCTCCTGTCTTGGAAAACCTCTCCCTGTGCAAGGATTGTGAGGGAAAACTGAGATGCTTGACTGGCTAGTTTGAAGCAGCTAGTTAGCTAGGTGTATGTGATGGCAGAGCCTCTCCCCTGCTGCTGCTCCAGGCTCTGGAGCAAGGACTTGGGAAAAACTCACCCTGAGGCAGCAGCTTGAATATGTGGGCTCTTAAAGAGCATAAAGCAGGCAAGGCTTGCTACTGGGCTTGCTTTAGCAGGGCTGAGAAGAGAATTTGGCTCAAGAGGTGTAACTTTATCGAAGGGATAGCAGAGTCCCAGCTATTGCAGGAAACATCCTCCAGGATTTGGAAGCCTCACCCTTTCCCCATTGTCCTGCAGCATTCCCAGTGGGACAAGGGTACTTGTGGGCTGGTTGGAAAAGAAAGCAAAGCACTGCTTCACATCTGCTTTAGCTTTTTGACAGTTTTCTCTGGCACTTGTGTGCAATTAGTGCTGGGGTTTTTTTTGGTCACACAGAGCCACCCTCTGATGGTTTGACTGAGCTGGTAGTTTGACAGCTAGCAGCAGCTCTATGGAGCAGGGCTGTTCCTCTCTCTGCAGACTCTGTTCCTTCTTGTCCTTGAATTGATTGTCTCACTGCTACTTGAGAAAGAAAACAGAACCATTCCTTTGGGGCCTGGCTCCAGCCACAGAGCAGAGGATGGCTTAATCAAACACACAAGTGGTTGGATAAACTCCAGTTGGTTTATTTCTGGGTTTAATGTCAAGTACTCTTCTAAGTATCTTATTTTTCTTATTCTGAGCCTTGTGTTTCACTAAGAGCCCACAGATTTTGCCCATTGCTGCAGGAGTGAGCATTGATAGAGATGCTGTCCTGTGCAGTGCTGCTATGAGAGAGGAGAGGGGATTTTCTCTTGCCTCTGAGGGCTCTGATCTATCCCCATGGAGGTGCCAGATGAAGGTATTCCCTGTTCCAGCAAGTGCTAAATTCAATTTGGTACCTCAAATAACTGGCTCTCCTTAGGTATTAGCCTGCTAATGTGCAAAGATACAAAAGCAACTGAAATGTTGCTCAGTTACCCAAAAACTGGAGTGGGAGGAGAATTCCCCTGGAACAACCTCCATCCTGCAGAGGAGGAGACTCAGCTGGGATGCTGCAATCCAGAGCTGAGAGCTCTTCTGAGCTGAGTCTCTCTGCTTTTGGCTGAAATGGAAGCTTAACTCTGGTGAAAGATGTAAAGATATTTGTTCCTCCTTTTCCATTTTTAATATGAAAGAATCAATGTTTTTTAACAGACCCCACGGAGAATGCTTTTCAGTGGAGTCTTTGCCCAGCTCTGATCTTGACATGATTTCTAGGGAGATCTGGGATCCTTATCACTTTATGAAAAATGAGATTTACATTCCTCTATCACACAGGCACTCTGAAAATATTATCCCTGACTCCAGAGAAATGGCTCATACATTTTAATGTAGTTATTAGAAATTGAATTGACAGCACTTTTCCTCAGTGGAAATTGCAGCTCGGGGGGGAAAAAGATGCAGAAAGCACTGGTGGAGACTTCAGAGAGCTCTCCTCAGCCTGAGATGTGTGTGCTTTTGGTGTAGTGTTCCTGCTAAATGAAAAGAGCAAGGTTTGCTATATGCCAGAGAAAGGGGAAAGCAATGTGTGGGCCAGCAGCACAGGGTGATAAAGCAGTGAGGTCCAAAGCATCAAAACAGCTGCTGGACTGAAAGGCAGAGCTCACCTAGGCCTTGCAGAGCAGTGGGGAAATGTGGGCTCCTCTGGCCTTGTACATCCTAGGCTGTTGTGGGGAGATGGCACACAGATGCTTTATTTGCTGTCTTTCTAAGTGTAGAGAAACTGAGCTGGGTGAGTGCTGGCTTCAAGTGGCATGTGAGTGAAGTGCTGCTGAGGTGACAGCCTGGTGAAAGATACCCTTGGAAAGAGAAGCAGCAAGGAAGAGCAATCAAAAAACCCAAATCAGACTGGTTTTAATTGTTTGTGTGTGTGTGAGACATGAATTTCCAAGAACCAGCTGCTCTCTGCTTCTCTCAGGGCACATGGCCTCTGAGGAGGACTTCACCTTTGGCTCTGGAGATGCTGAGCTCCTTACTCCTGAGTGGGGAGGGAGACAGAGGAAAGCAAACAGCTGGCAAAATACTCTTTTATCAGGGCTCCAGGCTGGATGACTTCTCTCTTTTTGCCTGAGTCCTTAGTCTGTTGGAGGTCAGTTTGGGATAGGGCAGCCAAGGCAAGCTCAGTAGGATCAGTGTGAGTGGTCTCCTAGTTTGGCAAGGGCTCCAGCTTCCTTGCAGAAGGAAAGAGGTGAAGAACCTGGCTGAGCAGCCTGATGTGTGGTCATGAAAGGATTTAATGAGAGGCTTGATGGGCCTAATTGCAAAATATTAACATGAATGTTGGCTGAAGTCAACTTTGGCAACCAACAAAGCCTAGGCAAAGGGGAAGGTTAAATGGCATTGGTTTGAGCAGAGGAAATGTGTGATAACACAGGGCCAGATGTCTTAGAAGGCTGCACCATGGCTCCATCTTGGCTGCTTGTGCATCTCCAACTCCTCCAGTGCAGCTCTTCTCCTTGGCTTGTCCTGGAGCACACATTCCCTAGCTTAAGCAGCTAGTGCCCATGTGAAGTAGTGCCCAAAAAGCAGCTGTGAATTTAAAGCTGAACCAAGGGGAAGAGTTTTCTCTTCTCCTGCCCTTGCTGCTGATGGTGAGACATGGCCCAGCCTGCCAGAGCCTTTCTTGTAAGTGTCAGGGTGTGAAGAAGTTGACCTCTTCTTCCCTTCTAAAACACACTTCTCTGAAGATGAAAGTTGAATCAAACCCTTCCAAAGCAGAGGTTTCTCAGAATAACTTTTGTGACTAATCCAGCCCCACAGGCCTCACTAGAGGGGACTTGGCAGCTTTGTTTTTCCTTGTAAAGAATGCCCAGCATATGTCCTGACAATTAGTCAGAGTGCCCAAAAATACCCCTCAGCCCTGCAAGCTGATCTGCATCAGCTCTTAGGGCTGGGACAGACACAGGCTTATGCACTGTGGGGCTTTGGCAAAGGTTATTTTTAAGGTGGCCACATAACAAGGGTGATTTGGGCTTTTCAGCCACCAGCACTGCCTCTTAACTGAAGGTGTAGGTAGCCAAATGCTAATCTTACTCAAGGCATCTGTCCTACCCCCAGGGTGAGTTGTCCTGCTAAAGCCTTGTGCCAGGGCTGGCTCCTGTCAGCTCCAAATCAGCCCTGGGGCCTGTGCCAAGTTCAGGCAGTGCTTTGATGGTGTGCTGGATGTCAGGGAGTCTTCCCAACTGGCATGCCAATGCTTGGAAGGGCATGTCCTTCTTGTTTGGAGTGGTCTGTCCTCACCCATAGCCAGGCTGGGTGCTTTCCTGAGAAGATTTTTAAGTTACCTTTCTCTGACTGAACTCTTCTATCCTTGATGTCTCTCACGTGCTGAATTTCTGGAGCTGTTTTATCAGAATGGCAGTCCATCCCCAAACAGCCCTTTCTTCCCTTTCCCTGGAAAATGAAGCTCTTAAGGGGAAATGCTAAGGTTCCTTGCTCTTGCAGAGCATCATTTTTGTGTGGAGGTTTGGCTTGGATCACTGAAGAAGGTCTGCAGAACCATCTGCCCAGCAGCTTCCAACATCCCATCAAAAGCATTCCCAGCCTTCAGAGGAAGAGCTTGAGCATAGCTTGCAGCACCTGCCTTGCTGCAAGTCTTTCTTGCTGCCAGGTGCTGTTGACTGAATGCAGGAGAATGGCAAGGCTGCTGGAAAGCCACGGAGGGGATGCTGGAGAGCATGTGTGTTGTAGCTGATGGCTGGCTAACTGCTAGTTTCTGCCTTGTAGTGGCTAGATTTCCAGGGAAGATGAATGAGCCAGCTCTCAAGCAGAGATGCAAACTAATAGTTGGACTTGCTCTCCAACAGTGAGTTGTTTAACTTCACTGGGTGAGAGCATCACTCAGCCAGCTGCTGGGTCTAGGAGAGGTAACTGGAAACAATTAGGAGTGCAGAGAGACTAATGGAGGTTGGGAAGTATTATTTCAATGATGGCTCACTCACAACTTAGTGAAGCCCTGACATGAGCATTTGTTGTTGTGTGGGTATGGTAGGATTATACCTCTGTGAGGGTTCCTCAGACCTCATCAAGACATGNTATGGATGGAAACTGTGCCAGGGGAACTTCAGGCTGGACATTAGGAGGAATTTCTTTGCTGCAAGGGTTGTGAGCCATAGGAACAGGCTGCCCAGAGAGGTGCTTGAGTCCCCATCCCTGGAGGTGTTTAAGAGACAGGTAGATGTTGCATTGGGGAGCATCATTTAGCAGGTTGATAGAGCTAGGACAAAGGTTGCAGTGATGATCTTCAAGGTCTCTTCCAGCTGGAACTATTCTATGATTCTATGATCTGTTTTGGAAAGGCCTGCCATGCTGCCTGGTATCACTGTGGTATTTATATGACAGGGATTGAAGTTACTTTTCTCAGCTCTGAAGCCAGGGTTAAGCCACTGAGGGGAAAGCTGTGACTGGCAAACCTTTGCATCATGTTTGACTCTACTGGTCATTGTTCCTTCATGTGACTGCATCTAAACCTGAACAAAGAAACACCCCTGCAGTTGACCAAGATTACCCTAAGGAGCGCCACTGTCCTAAGCATGAAGTTTTGGGGGAAATCACTGAGTTGTGGTGTAGCTTGCTTTGCTTACCCTGGGTGCTGGATCTGTGTGTGATGCAGCTGTAAGGCTGCTGGGAAAGGAAGAGGTGAATGCTGTGCTTGAGGCTTTTTAGCCCATTTATGGGCTTGATGCTCTTACAAAACATGTGAATCAGAGCAGTCCTGGCAATACATGTGGATTTTTCTTCCAAGAGGAGCAAAAGAAGTCTTTGTGGCCCCTTAGGGTTGGCTGATGACCAGGCACAGTCAAACCTGTTGTCTTCACCTTGCAGTTGATGCAAAGGGGTAGTGGGTAGCCTGCCAAGCCTTCCCCATTGCTGCCTGCACACTCACAGCTCCACTCTGGAGACTAGTTTGAGGCACAAGGACATGGAAGACAGAGCTAGAAAGAGAAACCTAGTGCACTGAAGATTTAAAGATTTTGAAAAGATCTGGAGTGTTTCAGGTCTGTCTTTTTTTGAGCTTGTACTGAAGGTCTGAATCTAACTGTAGGGACCACAACAGGCACCCGGCAGCTTTGCAGCTGGAAGACACAAGCTTGGCATCTTATCTGTAATACAGGAAAGAGCCACACACAGGAGTGTGCAGGCACAGGAACAAATGGACTTTCTTGTGCAGTTGATACAAATCCAACCCTGTGCTGTCCCAGTTCTGCTGCAGTCTTTTATCACCTCAGTCCTCTCTACAGCCTGTGTGTTCTGGCCCTGCTGCCAGGGTAGCTGTGCCCCTCTATGCTCTGCCTTCTGTTCTCCAGCCCTGGAATGGGAAGAGGAGCTGAACAAAGCTTTGGGTCTAGAAAGCAGCTCTTGATTGATGTGCAGGCACTCCCCACCAGCCTTAGTGTCACTGAGTTTGCAGCCAGAGCTCTGCCATGCTAGCAACAGGTGCCAGGAGGAAGTGGCAGGCAGAGCGTGTTGAAGTGAGCTGCAGAGCAGATGGCAGCAGGGGAATAAATTTGGAGCTGCCATGGGAATAGTCCTGGAAGCAGTCCAGCCCGTGGAGAGAGGCAGATGGGAAAGCCCAGTTTATATCTCTCCCCAGTTTTGCTATTTTTCAGATGCTTTTATTTCCAGCTCTGTTCTCTCTTGGCCATTCTTTCCTCTCTGTTATTACACTCTCATCCTTGCTTTTGTCTCTTATCCTGCCTTCTTTTCTCCCTTTTGTTCCTACTTGCACAACATCTGAGTCCATGAAGGATTACCCAGTCTGTGTTTGCTTCCTCAGAGCTCTATTCCCAGTTCCTCTATCCCTACCTACACAGATGATCCTGAAAGCTTCTCTTCAGATCTGACCTAGCTGTGGGCAGGAGTTCAGCATGGAACAAAGGAAAACTCCTTGTGTGCCTTTGCCATGTGCTGCCCTTTTCCTTCTCCACTCCTTCACTCCAAGCTGCTTGCCTGAGGACATGAGCTTCTCCTGCTGGCTCTGTTTGTCCCCTCTGGCACTGCAGGCATGTGCTTGCTGGTTTTGCTCTGGATTTGGGTACATCTTGTATTGCAGAATGGGGGAACTGAGCCAGGTTTGACTCTTCTGAAGTGTGTTTGTGATACTTCCAAGAGAACCTGCCTGGTTTTGAATGGAATGGGCTGTTTGGAAGGACTGGGAGGCAATTCCTTATTTTGGTTCAGCTGTGCTCATAGGTGGCACTCAGGGTCCTTGGCCTGGCAGGCTGGAGCAGGGACATCTCTCCAGATGCTCTGCAGTGCTGGGAGCAGGAAGCACATGGGATGCTGAGTGCTTGAATGGAGAGCTGGCTCAGCCCTGGATCCCAAACCTGCCCAGCATCCCTGTGGCAATGGAGCTGCTGTCTCCTCTGTCCCACTGCAACCGAAGAGAGGTTTGAAATACAAAGCCTCTGAACCTCCAGTGCTGTGACTTGAAAAGAAAGCAGTGTTTGTGCCAATGGTACTATGGGCTGCTGAGCTCCTGGCTGCTGGGACTGGGCTGGTGCTGTGTTAGCAGAGCAGGAGCCTCCAGCAAGAGAGGGAGCATGGAATGAGAGCAGCACCTGCCTGCCTGACAGGAAGGGTAGGGAGCAATGTGGGGCTCTGCTCCCCTTTCCTGGGGAGCCCAGGGAGTGGTTTAGTGTGTTTCTCCTAAGCAGTGTGTATGGAAGCAGAAGGTCCAGTATTGCCCTACAAGGTGGACAGGTGCTCCCCTCCTGCTCATATTTACTGCTGCCTGCTTCTTTCTTTGATGCTGCTGACTAACAGTTCATCAATGCCAGGGTTCTACTGGCTCTATTTAGGACTTTCTACCCCTTGAGTGACAGCAGGATATGTGAGCAAGCTGAGACACCCAGACCTTTTCTGGCAGGATTGTTAGGGCAAGAAAATACTCTGGAAAGCACAATGTGAATCATTTCTCTATCCATGTGGATGACACTATAGCTAAGCCATGCCACTTTGCAGTCAGACCTGTGTGATGGGATCAGGGTGTCCAGATCAACTCCCTAGAGTCCTGGAAACCTACAGGACAGGTTTAATGTTAAAACCAGGAAAATCTGAGCCTGCATAGCCTGCTGTGCACTTGCCAGCATGTTTGTAGTGGTTTTCCTCTGGGGCCTGCAGGCACATGGTACCTGGCTCTGAGAGAAGAGCTCAGACAGGGCTGGCATGGCACATCTCCTTTCTGAGGCAGCTTTCTGCTCCCTACCATGTTTCACAGGGCAGTGATGTCTTTCATTGGCACTTATGCTATACCTTACAACAATGGTGTGTTTATTCAACTGAGTTTGTGTGGATAAGGATGGGCTTGGAGAGGAGATGGGAATTACCTCAAGGTCCTATGGCTGAAACCAGCCAAGAAACTGAGAGCAGCCCTGTCCTCTCAGCAAGGGTTTGGTCCTCAGCCCATCCCTGCTGCACTGACCCAGGTGGGCACCAATTCAAACCAAATGGCCTTTTTATGCCAGGCTGCTCTANAACTGCTCTCCTCTGGCCTCCACTCAGCAGCTCTGCACACACACTAGTTTGAATGCCGCGGATGGTTTGGAGCAGGCACGCAGGATCACTCTGGAGGAGAAAAGACAGCGTAGAAAGAATCGTGTCTTGCAGCTTCTACCTCCTGAGGAGTCCTTGTGCTGTGCCTTTTGCAACTGCTCTTGTCTGTCCCAAATTGGCCTTTGCAGCCAGCAGTGCTTGGGAAGAGCATGGATGGAGCCCTCCCTGGAGCTGCGTTCACAAAGCCTGGCCATGGTGATGCTTTAGGGAAAGGTGTCACTGGAGGCTTTGCAGACTGAGCTGTGCCATGAAATGCTGCTCTGCAGAGCTTCATGGTGAAACTTCCTCCTGTTTCTTTTTGACCAAGCTTTCTCCCTCCCTCTCACCTCCTCCAGCCTATGCTTGTTGTCATGCTGCAAACACACCTGCATTTGTGTACCTGAGATGTTTGGGTGGCCAAATGTCCATAGATGCCTCTGCAGTGCTGTCAGACTGCTGCTGGATTGCAGCTGCCTCTGGGGTAGGAGCTAGCATAGCCCAGCAATGCTCTGCTGCCTTCTAGGATGAGGAGCAAAGGTTATCATCTCCAACTAAAAGACAAAGGTGTTCTGGGGGAAGAAGAAAATGACTCTTGGGTAGGAAGATGCTAGCCCTTTGTGCAGGGAACTGAAAAGGAATGAGAGTGGTTAATGGAGAGAACTCTACATGCATTGCCAAAAATGAACTCATGTCTGTAAATATTGCACTGCACACAGCAAGATTAGCACAGGAAAATACCAATTGTAAGGGTTCCTGTTACCATCTGAAATATGCAAACAGTTTACTTGAGTTTATGGATGAGCTGGGCTGGAATAATGTTGGGTTTTCCTAGCCAAAGTGTGTTAGTGTGCTAGTATTTGAGCATGTTTCCTAGTCTCAACTCTGCTACCCAAGTGGATCTATGCTGTGCTCTTTAAGGATGGCATGCTGTCAAGTGTGGCCTTTTCCAGGTCATCTTGGAGACTTGGATGTGTCAGGATGCTAGTGAGATGCTGACCTTGTGTGTGTGCTACGTAAGATGGGTTTGAAGGCCTGGGTCACTGACCCACTGTGGAGCTGGAGGCTCTGTGCACCCTGACATGTGTTTGTGGCTCAAGGAGCTCTCAGGATCCCTGCAAGAGGGAAGCAGAGATGTTCCTGGCTCCTGGCTGTAGCAGGACCACTCAGGCTGAAGATGCTGATTGCTGTTCAGAGGCCAGACACCAGTCATGGGCTCTGTGGAAGGAATGGTGAATGTTGACTCTTGCCAGTGGCTGTCAGGGAGGTTAACTGGCTTTCCCACAACCAGTGTGGAGGTGGAATTAGCAGCTGGCATCCCTGGCCTCTGGCCCTGAGTGTGCACTGCTACCAGTTGCATAACCTGGAGCAAGTGCATGGCCATGGAGCTGCTGCAGCTTGTGCATCCCCATGGGAGCCAGGCCTGAACCAGTGAGTGCTTTCTCTGCTCCCTGTCCTGACCTGGGTGGAAATAAGTCATTTAGAGTGCTGGAGCTTTGTGGATGCCTGAGTGAAGAGCTCTCAAATAGAGAATGAACCCAGCTATATTGTTAGATGCTAGAGAAGACTTGTAATCATGAGCCTGGCTTCCTGACTACTGCTGGTCAGGGGCTTGCTTACTGTGAAGAGTTAATGCTTTGGGGTAAAAGCTTGAGGAGGACTCGTGATGGTACTTTTACTGGTGGTAACCCTTCAGCCTGACCCTCATGTTGTGGCACCAGTAAGGTATCTTCTCTGACTTGTGTGGGCTGTCAGCTTGGCTCCTCAGAGGTACAGCCCGTGCCCTTGCTGGGCCCTAGAGCTGGGTGCTGGTCCCACAACCCCTCTGTGGGCTGTGCTCCAGCTCTTCCCTTCAGTGTGGAGCAGACCATTGGGCTGTCATCTAGCTCAGGACTCTTCTGAGACACCATTTAGCTTCAAAGCCAAGGGCAAATAGTACTAGCATGGGGTCAAGTTCCTGAGGCACACTCTGCCTTTGGGACTAATTTGGGTGCTGAGTAGCTGGGCAGGTATTTACATGTTGCCTACAGAGACCTAGAGGTCCCTGGATCCTATTCTTCTCCCTCAGATCACCTAAAATGGTAAGAATTTCCAAGGGGGATTAAGGTTGTGATCTCTGGGGAGGGGAGTGGACATCTGGTAGGAGTCCTGTCCATATTAATAGCCTCCATTGAAATGTATGTTATCAAAGGAGGCAGCTCCTAATCAGCCAAGAGACTGTGAGCTCTGTTACTTGAGGGGCTGCTGCTGAATTTGGGGCTGCTCATCATGGCTTTCCACAGGCACACAGGTAAAGTGGATGTGCTGCCTTCTGTGTGCAATGCCTGCCTGAGAAATGGGGAGAGAGATTTTGCTAATAGGCTCCTGCAGCAGCAAAATAACTCTTTTTGAATGTAGTCTCAAGCCTCAGCAATCTGCAGCTGGAACTCACAGTGGCAAGTGGGTTTATAGCCAGTGTGAGGGGGACTGGTGCTGAGTGGGGGGGGTGGCCTCATCTATTTTGTCAGATGCACTGGGGATAAGTGCTTTTGTATCTGCTGGGGCTCAGCTGTTGTTGGAGGAAGACTAGGTGAAAATGGGGGGGGGATGATGCTGCTCCTTTCAGCAAGCTTGCTGTGGCAATTATTGTAGTGAGTAGGGGAAAAACCCATAGCAGAAGGGAGCATGCAGAAGCCCAGCATGGAAACCTAGTTGGTTTGCTCTGCTCTGGTGAGAGGTTTGTGGTTACTCCCTCTTCTCTGTGTTTCTCATGTAGACAAAATGGGCTGACCCTCATCAGTGAGAGGAAAATGTTTGACTTTCCCTTCCCATTAATAGTGACAAGACTCTTGAAAGCATGTTTTCCATGCCCCCCCATGGCATGCAGATGTGTTGTTGTCTTCCTATCTGTGACTAAACTCTTTTAGCCCTCCAATTACAGACAGTGGAAAGCTTTTTGGGATTTGTAACAACTTACCTGCTTCTTAGAAGCTAATGATGTTTGTGTGCCTGTCCAGCATGTATTGACAGCCCCAATGGCATTGCCATTGCAGCTCTTGTTGAGATGTAGCCCAAGGGCTGGACATGCCTGGGAAGAGGATGCCAAGTTTGGAGCACAGCTCCTGTGGGCATCAAACTGAGCTGCTGCACACCAGGAGCCAGGGCTCAGTGGTGCTCATGACACTTGTTTAGGAACACAGAGCCTCTTCCAAACTGGGGAGGAAAGTCGCAGCATGCTGTTCAACTTCACTCTTGGCCTCCCAGGACAAGGCAAGCACGAGGTGTTTCGCATGGCATCTGACTCCCTAGGATCTGAGTTCTGTGGTATCACTTATAACCACCTCAAAGGTGTTGGAGAAGAGCAATCCATTCAATTGAAATGTAAAAGGACATTGATTTTTTTGCAACTTCAGCCTGCTCTAGCATCCTTTCATTATACTTCCAGCTCTGTCTTGGTTTCCTTTCTTATCTTCCTCAAGGGGCTGTTCTCCAGGGCAAGAGCCCAGGGAATTAATGTTGTGCTGAAACACAAGTGTTTTCTGAGCAGATGCTATGGTTGGAGTGGTGTCAGCAACACATCAGAGTGCAGTGCCTGCTCCTGCAGCCCTGACTCTCTAGGGCAGCTGCAGTGGGTATCATAGTGCCTGCCCCATGGGAAGGAGTAGAAAGATTTCTTCTTTGGCTCTTGGGATCACCTGGGCATGAGAAGGACATCCAGCTACTGAGGTAGGGGCAGATCCATCCTAGCTGGCCACATAATTAAGGAATCTCAAAGGTGAAAGCCTAAGGGCAGAGTGAGGTAGGTGCTGAGCAGGGCCCTTTTGCTGTAGCAGTTAGTTGTTGTGAAAGGTTTGGACTTCACTGCTTGTGCTCAGCCTTTAGGCAGTGGTGTAGTGCACACTGGGAGCTTTGTTAGCCTTAGCTGAGCTGTGCATGAAGTGCAGGAGCAAGCCCTGAGGGAAGTGTTTGCAGGGCTGGAGCACTGTGGGTTTTAATAGCACCTCCCCGGCTCCCTTAGGGAATTGTGAAGATTTAATGATGATTGGGATGTGCTGAGACATGGTGGCAATAGGACTGTAGGGAATGCTTTTGGCAAGGCTGAGGAACTTGGAGCTGTTCTTGTTCTAAATAAAGAAGCTTCCATTTTATCAACAGACTAATTCTTATTGGAATTAGAGAGTGTGAGACTCACACGTGCCCCAGCCTGGCAATGGGAGAGCTCAGTTCCACTCCTTACTGCCAGCCCTCCCAGCAAAAAGGACTGCAAATCACTGCTTGCTTGCTTTCCTTTGCCTTTGCAAATGTTTGTGGCCCAGGGCAGCATGCCAGTGACCTTGAGGGGCAGCCTGGAGTGTCCATTTGCCTTTGGGATTACTGGTTCTCTTCTTCTGAGGGTATCCCCTGGTATTTATAGCTAGCCATGTGGACATGATCTAGGGGAATGCTGAGAAGAGCAACTCAGGTGACAGCCCAGGGTCTGCCAGGTTCTGAGCTGAAAGAGGCAGGTGTAAGCAAAGCCTGGTGTTGTGTGTGCTCAGTCTGCTGAGAAAAACCTGCTGGAAAGCCAAGAAGAATTGCTTTTTTTCCTTCCATACTGCAGAGCATGCAGCTGGGCATAGGACAGTTAACCCCTCCAGCCTCATCTTTCCTAAGGGGCAGGACAATCTGTAAAGTGTAAGCACAGCTTCCCTGGCTCTTTTTAGAGACCACACTTGAAGTCCTTGGTTGGTGGTTTATCACATTGAAACATATTACCCAGAGACACTAACACATATCCTGTGCTAAGTGTTTTGCTTATCAGCTATGCTTCAGCTCCCTTTGCTGAGTGCTTCAGTTTCAGTTGTTGTGCAAACCACTGTGATACTGCCTTGAGGCATGACTGAACCAGGAGCAGCTAGCCCAGGGGTGATGGGAGACAGGAAGCAGCTGGAGAGGAAGGGGATTGTGTTGTGTTGATGCTTTTATTGGGTGGCACTTCACAGGTCTGTACCCTTTCCATCCCAAAGTTTGCCATGCTGCAGGGTGCAGCTGTAGCACTGGCTGGGAGAGCCCTGGGACTGCTCCACAGCATGGTGTCAGCATGAGTTGAGGTGCAGGGGAGCTGGTGGAGCCCAAACAGCTGAGGTCTTTGAAAGATCATAGAATCCTAGAATGGTTTGGGTTGGAAGGGACCTCTGGAGCTCATCTAGTCCAACCCCCCTGCAGTGGCCAGGGACATCCCCAACTACATCAGCTTGCCCAGAGCCCTGGCAAGCCTCACCTGGAATGCCTCCAGGGATGGGAACTCAACCACCTCCCTGGGCAACCTGGGCCAGTGTTCCACCACCCTCGTGGGGAGGAACTTCTTTCTAATGTCCAGTTTAAATCTACTCTTCTCCAATTTAAAACCATTGCCCCTTGTCCTTTCACTGCAGACCTTTGCAAACAGGCCCTCTGCAGCCTTCTTGGAAGTTCCCTTTAGGTCCTGGAAGGTCACTAGTAGGTCCCCTGAAGCCTTCTCTTCTCCAGGCTGAACAATCCCAGCTCCCTCAGCCTGTCCTCAGAGCAGAGGTGTTCCAGCCCCTGAGCATTCTCGTGGCCTCCTCTGCACCTGCTCCATCAGCTCCATGGCCTTTGTGTGTTGAGGGCTCCAGAGCTGGACCCAGTATTGCAGAGGAGGTGTGAGCAGAGCAGAGTGCAGTGGCACAATCACCTCTCTGGCTCTGCTGGCCACGCTTCTCTTGCTGCAGCCCAGGATGCCATTGTGCTTCTGGGCTGCCAGCGTGCACTGTTTGCTCATGGCCAGCTTCTCATCCACGGTTGTCCAAAGGCTGAGGAGCTGCCTTTGAACAGCAGGAGATGCTCTTTGGGGACACGTGGCTGAAGTAGCACCTCTGTGGTCAGGTAAATGTTAGGGTTGAATCCCAGTGGATCTTTGTACCCAATACCCTGACACTTGAGAAGGCCACTGGTCTGGCCAACTGCCCTTGAGCTGTAGCCAAATCCATCAGAGAGCTACATTTACACAGCCCCTGCCAGGGCTGCTGGGAGAGCGATACCTTGCTAAATGGGCTTGCTTTTTGGGAGTGTTGCTGGGCTTTTCCTTGAACTCTTCTATTTATTTTTATTGAGGGTCCTCCAGACTATTTCTGGATGGGCATGTACTGAACTTACCCTTCTCCCCAGCAGCCTCCACTCTCTCTTCTTACCTGCTCAGCTGAACATCCTTTGCACAGGGAGGTTGGCCTGGGGACAGAGATGTATTTCCTGGCTCTAGATCAGGAATGACACTGCTGAGGGCAGAAATCTCCTGGAAAACCTGGAAGCCAATTCATGCCTTGGCTCTTATGTATGAGAGGGGGTTGTTTTGGTCTCTAAGATGGCACAAGGTAGGCAGAAGCTGACCTATCTGCCTGTAGAGCCCAGCTCCTGGGGCTGCCAGGCCCAGTGCTAATCTGTCTGTGGAGTTCCAAAGCTGCTGTGATAAATGTGTCTCCCATTAGCACATGATGCATTACATGGAAACACAGGATTGTGTTACTCCCTGAGCCCATATGTTCATGATGATGTGTTCAGGTTGAAAGCAACCCTAAACCTGAGCTCAGGAACATTTCAATACCATTTGCCCTGGACTATGTGCAATTGCATTTCTTCTAAATAAAACCCATTTGCTTGATAAAGCTCTGCAGAGCTGGCAGGGGCTCACATAGTTTCCATCTTTCCCAGCTGTTTATTTGTTTCACTTCCTTGCACTGCTCCAAACACAGCCTTTGGCATGGCTGGCAGCAGGACATGGCTCTTTGCTGACCTTGGCAAGGCTCCGCTTCCAGACCTCAGTCCCCACAGGGTGTGATTCCTGCCAGCTTGGCCTCCAGCCTGCTTCTGGAGGGAGTTCTAGGGGAAGGGGTGAAGCTGCTCCCCACCTCTGCTGCAGCCTCCCTGGGCAGTGCTCCTCTCCAGGACTATGTGTCTTGCTTTCTGGCTTGTTCTGGCCTGACATTATCCAAAGGGGAGACAGGGAGATGACTCTTGGATTTTAAGATCTGCAGAGTAACAGTGTGAGCCCCAGCATCTTCCACTAACCCTCCAGCCCAGAGATGAAGCAGGAGAGCAGCTCTGAAATAGCAGCCAAGTGTTGATTTGTGGGCAGGTACCTCCCTGGGCTTTGCACATGGCTGCTCATGGTGTGCTGCCAGCAGCATGTTTCTCTGAAAGAGGCAAAGGAGATGGTGAAGGCAGCAGCTACCCCTCAGTTGTTGCTGTGGTGTCTGGGGCATTGTCAGCAGCTGTTGGGTTTGATGTGTGTGTGCTCACAGCAGTGCCTCTGCTGCAAGGTCCTGCTCCTCAATCCCCAGGGGATCCTGTGCCAGGGTGGGGAATTCTCATGCTGACAGTTTGGGTCACACAGTGGCTGTAGAATTAGTGGTGTGTGTGTGTGCAAGCGTCCAAGAAGAAAAAACTGTGTGGACAGGTCCTTGTGCTGTAACAACACAGCAGTCCTGCCTGTGCAGCATCCTCTGGCTGAGGGTGGGTCCTGCTTAACCCTCCCTTGCTGTAAGGGCACAGCTGGGACTGATGTACCCTCTCTGCACCCCAAAAACCCCAATCCCTCTTTCAGTTTAGAAAGGTGCTGTGCTGGGCCTTGGAGCTGGACTGGGTGTCTGGGGAGAAAGCATCAGCATGCACATCACAGTATCATACTGTGTCAGGGTATNGGGCACAGGAGAGGGGAGAAGAACCTCTCTGGCTCTGCTGGCCACGCTCCTCTTAATGCATCCTAGGATGCCATTGGCCTCTTGGCTGCAAGGGCACATTTCCAGACAAAGTAGAAAAAGAAGCGGGAAATTCTCTGCTGCAGAGCCCTCATAGGCACTGATGTGCTGGCTCCCTGGTGATAGTGGCACCTCCTCTCTTCCAGCAGGGCCTGGCAGTTACAGCGTGGGCACCATGTCGGAGCGCTTCGACTGCCACTACTGCCGCGACCCGCTGCAGGGCAAGAAGTACGTGAAGAAGGAAGGGCGCCACTGCTGCGTCAAGTGCTTTGACAAGTTCTGTGCCAACACCTGCATCGAGTGCAAGAAACCCATTGGAGCTGACTCTAAGGTGAGTGCTGAGCACTTCTGGAGTACAAGTCTTCTGAGGAGCAGCTGAGGGAACTAGGGTTGGTTAGCCTGGAGAAGAGGAGGGTCAGGAGAGAGCTTATTGCTCTCTACAACTCCCTGATAGGAAGTTGGAGTGATGTTGGGGGTTGGTCTCTTCTCCAGGATTAAGAGGAAAGGGCTTCAAGTTGCAGCAGAGGAGGTTTAGATTAGCTATAAGGAGAAATTTCTTCCCTGAAAGGGTTGTTAAGTCGTGGCCCAGGCTGCCCAGGGAAGTGGTGGAGTCACCATCCCTGGAGTGGTTTAATAAACATTGAGATGCTCTCCTTACAGCCATGCGTTAGTGGCATGGGAGTGATAGGTGTGGTTGGACTTGATCTTAAAGATCTCTTCCAACCTTTGTGATTCTGTGGAAACGGGTGATGAGAAGAAGACAGGAAGATGCTGGTGACTTTCCCATTTGTTTTCCTGGCTTTAGTCTGTTTGGGAGGTTCTGTGTGAAAACAAGTTCTCTTGGCAGTCCTCAGGCTGAGGGGCCCTGTGCTCCTTGGGCAGGCTCTGGGGCACTGCAGCAGGTTTGCTCACAAAGGGCTACTTTAGCACAGGAGCTGATCTCAGGAGCTAGATTCAGCCACATGAACTGCTGCAAATGCTGCATTGTCCTGAAGAGTGTACTACAGGTAACACAGCCTGCACAGGACCTGCAGAAAACTCATCTTCTGGGCAAAACACTCGAGAATCTAGGGTCTAATTTTGGTCAGGTTGTCAGATGTTTATTGTTTCATGTTTACAGCAATAACATACACCCCAACTAGGGAACTTGACAACTAGAGAAGCCCTCCCTCCCCCAAACTTAAATCTCAAAGCTGGGAGTCTGAAGCATCTTCTGCTACCCTGGAAAGTCCAAAGTGATTTGTGATTTGTGTCAGGAGTTTCGTTAATGTTCTTCCTTGAACTGCTTGCAGATGAGCCACCCCTCCAAGCACCAAACACAGACATGCTTGGGAACTAACCAATCTATCCTGTACTGCCAAGGCTGAGGAGACAGTAGCTTGGTTTCAGGGCTGCTAAATACCAGAGAAGTGCTCATTGCTCTCTCCCTTTCTGTTTGTTCCAGGAGCTGCATTTCAAGAACCGCTACTGGCATGACAACTGCTTCCGCTGCTTCAAGTGCTACACATCCTTGGTCAATGAGCCCTTCATGCTAAGGGAGAACAACAAGGTTTGGTGCAGCAACTGCACTGCCACTGAGGATGCACCCAGGTGTAAGGGCTGCTTCAAGCCTATTATTGCAGGTACTGGTGCTAGTGAGGGGGTACAACTGCTCTAGGGCAAAGCCATGGTGATTTATCAGGCTGTGGAGGCTGCAGTTAGGGGTATGGGCATCACATAGGAAGGCTGGAGCACCACAAAATGGTACAGGTTTTGACTGTTGCTCTCACCTGTTCATTTTATTCAAGTGTTGGAAAGCCTGATTTGCAGTTAATCCACTGGTGGGTAGTTCAGCCTAGTAGGTAGTCCTTAATGCATCTCTACCAAAAGCTTTGCTCTGTAAATTGAAGTCCTCAAAAAAGGAAGGCCCTGGCTAAAGTCAGACACAAAAATTAACAGCTTGCCCCTTGTTGATGTTACAACAGAATCCTGGGCACAGTATGGACTAAATATGTTATACTGCAGAGGGTGGACACTTTGTCACCAGCCTGAAATCTCACCTAACAAGTTATTTCTGTCTGTTGTAGGAGACCAAAATGTTGAGTACAAGAAGATGGTCTGGCATAAGGACTGTTTCACTTGCAGCCAGTGCAAGCAAGTGATTGGAGCTGGGAGCTTCTTCCCCAAGGGTGATGACTTCTACTGCGTCTCCTGCCACGAGCACAAGTTTGCCAAGACCTGTGCTAAATGCAAGAATGTAAGTCCTTCCACTTTGCAAAGGTACTTGTCAGAGCTAGCCCTCACGTGTCTTTTGGAAGCCAGGAGAGTAAACCAGGACTGTACTAATGCTTATGTTCTTTCCTTGAGCTACTGGTGCAAGCTGCTGGTGGTATAATATGTGAGCTGATGGTTCTTGCTAATCACAGTCTCTGCTGCATGGTTGTCTAATGGCAACTGCTGAAACCACAGGGGCATCAGCCTTGCACCTCCTTTGCTGATAGTTTAAACTCTCTAATGTAGGTATTATATATTCAAGTATTTTATAAAACAGCTGTTTTACAAGTCTTGCAACTGATGAGTGTAGAATTGTGGAGGCACTGCAGCTAAACCAAAGTCTTATGAAAGCTCCAGGCATGCAGGATTTCAGGCTAGATCCTCTTACCCTACACCCCAGGCCTGCATCACCTCTTTTCTACCCTATCAATTCTGAAACACACCTCTGCCTTTTGCCTCCTAGCCCATCACTTCTGGAGGCCTCACTTACCAGGAACAGCCTTGGCATTCAGAGTGTTTCATCTGCTCCAACTGCAAGAAGCAACTGGGTGGGAAACGCTTCACAGCTGTGGAGGATGAGTTTTACTGTGTGGAGTGCTACAAGGAGTGTGTGGCCAAGAAGTGTGCTGGCTGCAAGAATCCTATCACAGGTATGTTGCATTAAATGCAACTTGAGAGCTAGGGGTGCCTAAGGTTAGAACAGAGGCTGCTAACACCAGAAGGTCTAGTACCCCAAGCCCAATTTACATGTTATCTGTGTGCCAGGTGTTCTTGCTAGATGGAGCCTGAGTCAGTAACTGAGCTCTTTACTCTTTGCATGCCTCCAATTTGCCTCCTTCAGAACTTCCCCAACTAGAACTGTTCCCACCCGTCTCTTGGTCTTGGGACCCTTCAGTCTAAAAAAGAGCAGTGTTTTATTGCCCCAAAGTGACATTTGCTTTACTTCTAATGTGTTTTACTGGATTATACAGCTCAGCCCTGAAATGTGGGCACTATCCTGCTTCTCTCATAAGATTTTCATTCCATTCTGCATTTAAAGCATGGCTCTGAGCCCCTAACAACCAGGCAGGGCATATAGCCCAACCTAGCCTTGCTTTGTATCTTCATCTTTCCCTTCAGCTTGACTATTTCCTAGAGAAAGAATCTAAGGGAAAAATGCTCATTGCGGAGACAATCCCCACAAGCAGGGGAGGTCTGGATTAGATATAAGGAGGAATTTCTTTCCTGTAAGGGTTAAGTCTTGTCCCAGGCTGCCCAGGGAGGTGCTGGAGTCACCATCCCTGGAGGGGTTTAGGAAACATTGAGATGCTCTCCTTAGGTTTAGAGGTATGGGAGTGCTAGGGATAGTTGGTTGATGATCTTAGAGGTCTCTTCCAACCTTTGTGATTCTATGTTAAGCTGCTTGTTCCTCTAAGAGCACTAGTACTGAGCAGCAAACACTGTGGTTCAGTTGCAATCTGGGCATACAAATGGAGTCTGTAAGCCTAGAGCAGGCCAGGAGGCAGGAAGGACAGGCTCACCCAGCCAAGAGTCCAGCTACTATCGCCGTCCTATAATTGTGTGTTCTCTCCTAGCAGGATTTGGAAGAGGAGGAACCAGTGTGGTTAACTATGAGGATGAATCCTGGCACGATTACTGTTTCAAATGCACCAAGTGTGCCCGGGCTCTGGCCAACAAGCGCTTTGTTTGCCACAATGGAAAGATTTACTGTGCTGAGTGTCCCAAACGACTGTAAGGAGCAGAGGGCAACTGCTGTGCCATGGAGGTTTAGAGCCCTGCTTTCCAATTCAGCCCTGGGAAAGGAGCAGGTTTTGTTTTGCATGTTAAGAATTTTAACTTCTTCTTTTTTCCATTTTAGTATAAAAACTCCAGTAACCTTAACAGCCTGAGTTTGACTTTGGAAGCTCCTGTAGTCCAAAAGCATGTGGCAGTGTAAGAATCTAACTTTGTTTCCAAGTAACTCTAACAGTGTTTTGAGCCTTCATACTAAGATCTAGCACTAGAGATCCTTATACTACATAATCTGAGTGTGGTTTCAACTAAAACAAAGCAAGTCCTAAACTTTTCTGGCATACTTATAAGCTTGGTATGTAGATGAAGTGAGTTTGACAAGGCATGCATCCTCAGAAAAGAGATGCAAAGATTGCAACCAGCATCAGAGAGACAGATCATTATGCTTCACAAGTACAGTTACAATATTACATGCATCACACCATTAACAGCAGCTCAAAATGAAATAGCTTAGCTTACCCTACCCATATGCATGGAATAGCTTCCTCTTACATAGAACATTTTGGCAGTATGATTTAGCTTCAGTTAAGTTGCCATAAACTTGTTTAAGTCTTGATTTCTGCATGGTTTGCCCAAAAATTTTGCTCCTCAGCTTTTTTTACATCACTGTTGAAACAAGGCTGTCTATATACACTTGTTAATCTATTAACAAGAAGTAAATCTTTCAACTACACCAAAAGGCACATGCACTTAGAGGTGCCTTACAAAGAGCAGCTCAGACATCAATAGCTCTCCTATCATGTCAAGTATCTGTTTTATGATTTAATAAAATGACACTAGTGTCAGAGTCTGGACAGTTGTGTTCTCATTTTGCCATCTCACATGCTTCTTATGGCTGAGTTACTGCAATCAAGTCTCATGCACTGATGCTAGCAAAGTAAGAGAGTCAGCTGTTCTGCCATAGTGCCCTTAAATATCTGAGAACCAAAGCAACAATTTCCATAAACTCATTAATTTTTTTACTATCTAACTGACACTGGACCATCTGTCAGGAACAGCCTATGTGAAAAAGCCCTCTGGAGAACATATGTACAGCCACTGTCCACACACAGAGCCACTATCCTCCAGTAATCTGAATGCTGGTTTGAGTTCTTTCACAGTAGTGAAATGCAGAAATACTTTTAACTGGATGCTGCTCCAGTTTTTCCCTTTCCCTCACAAAAGCACCTACCAGAAACAAAGAACCCTTGCAAGAAAACCAAAAGCCAGCATTTTGCTGTATTCTTGATGCTCACTGCTCCACTGTGGCCACAGAGCGCTGCTGGACTCACTGCTAGAACAGAAAGGGGCTGGTGCGACAAGTAAAAGGCAAGTTAAAAGAATTCAAGTTATGAACATATCAGCATGTAGAAACACAGCAAGACCTGAAGATGTTTGTTAGTACAACTCAAACTTCCCAACCACACCAATGTCAAAGAAAGAGGCTACTAGTATGGAGCAGTTAGGGCAGGACCAGAGTGCATCTGGAGGCAGGTCAGCATGGCAAGAAGGGGTAAGGAGCCTCCTAGTAAGGGAATGTTTAGCAGTACAGGAATAAAGCATTGTTCAACTGCAAAGTTTATTTAACAGTGCACACATATTTACATCGAGCTGTAACAGACCATTCCACAAACATCAGCACAAGAAAAAATATCAGCATCTTTTTCTGTTAGAGTGATTGTCTCTGCCAGAATGAAACAGCTACCCATACAAAAATACTTTGTTTTCCTTTTACCTAAGGCACTGCTCTAAAGTCTAAAACAGTTCTACTGTATTCTGAACAGCAAACAGCAAGAGTAAGAGGGTTGAGGATAGAGGAAAGAACACATTTTGTTCCAGCAAAACCATTTCCATTGAACCACTGAAAGCCCAACTGCCACTTGGATGAGTCATTTGGATTGAAGGATCAGCCAATGGTTTATATCACAGGATCTGGGACAGCTAGTCTTTAGAGGACTCACTTATCCAGCGGATCTGTTACAGGAGATGTAAGAACAAGGCTGCATTATGTCTTTTATTAGCAATTTTCAGGAGATGCTTAGTTCATCTCTTCATGCTGTGAAAAGCAGGCAAGTTGAGGTTAAACAGATTGCTTAATACAGGCTTTAAAGGAAGGGAAATATTATATTATGCAGCTTGTAGCCACTGAACAGCTAGAACAGGAACACTTAGAATAATTAACATGAACAAAACATGACTTCAGTGGTCTAATACTGTTATGTACACAATAAAATAATACTTCCAGAAGTGTAAATCAATTTAAATAAGTAAACTCAAAAGGAAAACTTTTTTTTTTTTAAAAGCATGACATGTTAAACTGCACTAGGACAGAGACAACTAGGTACTTGACGTTTCGGTACTAGTTAGTGCATATGCTGTAAGATAGTTTGATGTTTGCCAATAGATTAAAACAATGATGCCTGTGGAAACTGCCAGTATTTTCATCTTAGGAGATAAGGAATTTTTCTTCCCTGTCCCATTTTGCCTTTTCAAATAGCACAAGAACCAACACGTAGCAGTGTTCTTCTAAAACATCACCAAGGGAGTTCAGCTTTAGCACACAATGAATGACTCTTTTATTTCATCCAGTGCCATTTTAGGACTATGCAAAACCTGGCCAGGAGCTCATGGGAGAGCCTCCAGTGGCATGTTGCTGTAGGAAAAGAAAGCAAACTTAGCTTACTGTAAAGTCTGTCCAAAGAGAAACAAGTGATACCTGAACAAGAAAGCCTTAACTAACAACCACCTAAACAAAGGGAAAAGGAACATCAGCACAACAGTCTCCCTGAAATGGTTCAAGGTGCAAATGAGAAGTCTGTCATCCCTCCCCACTGGGTTTTTTGCAAACTTGAAGCTGGATAAAGGTAAAGCAGCAGCTTTGCCAAACAAGGCCTTCAGGAACACTGCATGACTGAAGGGCAAGCAGCTTAGTTCCAGGTCTCTTAGCCTTCACAGTTCTGTCCAAAGAGCAAAGAGAAGAGAACATTTAATGATCATATGTCTATTTAATGAGGAGATGTCTAGCATCACTGTCAAGAGTCTACATCCAGGCAGTAAGCACAGAACCACTTGGTTACTTACGGGCTAAAAATCAGCCCAGGAGCTCTTCATTTGTATATACAACTATCAAAGTTATGCAGATAAATCTTAATCCATATTATGGCTAAATAGTTTCAAGTTGAAAATTAAAAGGCAACACTTTCTTCACTAAAAACTTTCTGATTTTGGTCAGAACCATCAGCAATAGCACATTGAATCCATCTCTTCCCATGGCCCACTTAGCTGTGGCCTCAAGGCAAGTCTCCATAAGGCTGTGCCCATGGGACTGACATTCACAGGACACAGAGTGACAGAGGAGAGCCAGCAAACAGTTTGGTCTAGAAAAGTGCTACACTTTAATAAAAAAAAAAAAAAGTGCTACACATCACTTAAAATGTGGAGAGCAAGTCTTGTTTTTTTCCCATTCCCATTAATTTCAGCTGTTCACACAGTCATTTATCTCACAGCAAGAGATCTCCTGTTGTGAGTAGGTCCATGTGGGGTTTAGCTCCAGCACCAAAAAAGTTTAGTTTTACATAAAACTAGCTTCCTGAAGGCTCTCTGACACACTATGCTGTACTGCATCAGGGTTTGGCTTCTCAAGTACAGGTGACTTCAGATGCAGCCCTCCCAGAATATAACACAACTACTGCCTGGGGAATGAAAGGTTGGTGTTACCCCCTTCAGTGAAGTGAAAGACTGTTCTAGAGTAATTACAAAGGACAACTAATACCTTGCCAGAGTCTGAACAGACCTCGTAGTATCATGCAAGGCCAGCATGGCATCAAAAGTTACAGAACATGCCTAAGAGTGGGAAGCTTTTCTCTGTAGCGTTACATCAGACACCTTGGAGACTGTTAGTATCTTCAAAAGTAACATATGCCATTTAAGATATCTTGGGAGAAGCCTAAAAATACAACAAATAGGCCTGGTAGGATCTACAGGAGCTTCACAGGGGTTCTGTCTTTGGAAGAGCCTTGATGTCAGGCCTTAGCTGCTGTCTAGAACAAGTCTCTCTCAAATGGCATCAGTTGGTGATTCCTTTTGACAGAATGCCAAGTTACAACCACTAAAGAAAGAGCTTTCCCTCTGCTCTACACGTTGGAGAAGCTGAAGTTAAGGCAAGGAGAGTAAAACGCAACAAGTTAATTACCTAGCCAGAGGAATAGATAGGTAGGGAAATCAGCTTTGATTACCTGATGAAGCATCTATAGGTTTGGTCAAGGAATTCACTGCCCCATCTTCCTCAAAAGCCACTTTGGGACTAGAAGGTATTGTAGGAGCAGCATCATTCAAGTTTTGTTTACAGTCACCAGCAGAGATGCTGTCCAAGCTCAGTTTGGTTGACTTGGAATGTACTCCCATGTCAATCAACTCCTCACAAGTCCATGAAGCAGATCTGCCATTAAGCTTCTGGATGAGTCCAAGGGTGTGATCAGCTTGGTTAACAGCCAGCTTCTCTGAGGCAGCCACAACCACTGCTTCTGCAGGACAGCTGGAAAACAAACCACAATGGACACTTGGACTGCAACTTCTGCATGTTTCAGTAATCTTTAGATTGATTACAGGCCAGCCAATTATCAGCCTGCAAAGGTTGAGCATCCTGGAGGGCACTCCCTGCATCCTGGAGGATCTCCCTTCCAAGAGCCAACTGGGAAGAACAATTCACCAACATAGAGCCACTTTTTACTATCCTCATAGCACTCAGGTAAGGTCTGGATCCAGAAATTGGACATAAAGCAGGAAGTGTCAAGCTCTGCATCATTAAAATCCTATTTTAGTAGTGTGCATTCTTCCTTTTTTCCTCCAGTTTAGGCTTTTTAAACACACGACTGAGCCTCAGAAGGCTAGCAATATTTAAAACAGATAATCTAAACCCAAAGCAGAGTGATCAAGTTTCATTCATTCTTAACACAATCATTAAAAGACATTCTTAACAAAATGTCTTTATATTCTATCACTGGAGGAATGAGATTCATTTATCCTCACTTTAAAAAAGGAGTTCACAATGTGATTTCTAAATCATTAGCATTTAGATGAGCAAATGGAGCAAGCATCAGAGGACAGATTTTTCCAGTAGTAGATGGAAATGCTTTATGCTCAAAAAGATTAAATTTGAACTACTAAACAAAAGAAAAAAATCCCATTAAAGGAGGCTTTTGTGTTGTAGCTAGTGTTTCAGTGCAACTGGAACTGCTCTGGAATGTTCTGTAGGCTCTTCTTCCTTTTCAGTGTGGTCTCCCCTCCCTCTTGTTGATGAAAAGAGCTGCCACCCATTGCAAGGGAAAAGATTTCCAGCCAGTGCAATACTTTATAAGCAGCACTGCCACTTTTCTGGCTCTGCCTCTCCCTTTTTTAGCAAAGCCAGCACTGTTAACATGGTGCCATCTAAACAAACAATTATCCTGAACTAACTGCCTCTGTGGGAAGCAGTAAACTACCAGCAGGCACACCCCACATGCCTGGAGTAAGCCACAAAGCTAGTGGGGAGCAAAGACTGAGAGAATGCTACACACAGCACTCGATTTTTAAATACTGAGCAAGATTTCTTGTGTGACAGACAACTACTTTGACAGGAAAGCAGCCAAAGACTCACCTGGAATCCTCTACTTCAGGAACAAGCAGAGAGCTCTCCTCATTTTTCAGTTTGTCTCCATTCATAAACACTTCATTGGCCTTCAGCTCTGACACATCTTGTTCCTCAGATTCTGTAGAGATCAAGCTATGTGCACTCTCTGAACAAGCCTCTGCCTCCTCCTTGACCTCCTGGGGTAGCTCAATGCCATTTAGCTTTCCTGAAAAAAAAACAACCCAGAAAGTAAAAAAAGCTTCAGTAACAGAATTGCTATTCTAAATGAATAAAATACTAGTGCCAAAACGACCTTTCCTAGCCAAAACTCCAGGCACTTGGCTTCAGTAGATTCTTTTTCCATAGCCAAGCTGCCTATAACAACATGAAATTTGTTCTCCATCTTTAGAAATGCACTTGTAAAATGAAAGCATGCTGCCTGCATTCCACACACAAATCATTTAGGATTGAATCATTTAAATGGTCTCCTGTGGTAGAGAACAGGCAATGATCTACTCTCTGCTCATTCCCTGGCACCTCTGGGACTTGTGTCTCAGATTGTCACAATGCTATTTTGTGACTGACCTTTCCAACAATGCTTAAACATCACTAAGACACAATCTGCCATGGAGAGCTGACTCAGCAAGCTTCCTTACCTGGCTGATCAGTCTTCTCAAGACCCAACTCTTCCTCCTCTTCAATATCCTCTTCCTCCATAGCCTCAGAGGCAGACTTCCCTTCATTCTGCAACTGAATTGCCACTGTTATTCAGAGTAACTCCCTAGCCTCTAGCATTTCACAACTGCTTCAATCACAGCTCCCATGCAGCATTACTCTGTGCCCAGCACTAAGGCCATACTAGCCCAAAGGCTAATGGACCAACAGGTCATCCAGCATCATCTGCTGAGCCAGAACCTGTAAGGGAATGTGTGGGATCCACTTCTATCTCCTACCTAGGAACTACTCCTGAGTTCTTTTCCCTTATTTCTCCAAGGTGTGTGCTAAATATTTATTGAGTTTCAGCTATATGAAGGCTTGGGTATTTGAATGTTCAGAGAAGAACAACTCCACCTCAATAGAATATGCATCATTTACCACAAACCTTCTGTTACTACCTTAACAAAAATGTATCTGGCTTACTGGAGCAATCTAAGGGGCAGCTGAGATTTGCTTTAACAAACAGATGAAGATAGGAATGAACACAGAATCACAGAATGTTAGGGGTTGGAAGGGCCCTAGAAAGATCATCTAGCCCAACCCCCCTGCCAGAGCAGGATCACCTAGACCAGCTCACACAGCAATGTGTCCAGGCAGCTCTGCAATGGCTCCAGACAAGGAGACTCCACAGGCTCCTGGGCAGCCTGGGCCAGTGCTCTGGCACCCTCACTGCAAACAAGTTTCTCCTCGTGCTAATACTAAACCTCCTGTGATCCAACTTGCTCCCATTCCCTCTTGTCCTAACATTGGATGACAAGTTTACTGGGGAAAAACAGCCCCAGCAGGATGCATAAAGTTTAAAAAAAGAAATTATTACTCCCCAGTGGTTTTTTTTTAACCAATCTGCAAGCAATAACACCAGAGCACATCGTTTCTCTCTGCCTTGAACAAAAATGTATAAAGACTTTTGGTTAGAACAAGCAAAGCAGAAGAGAACAGAGCAGTGCCAGGAGAAGCTAGTGAAAGGTATTGTGGTGCATCAGAAGTTCAGGTAGAAGCCAGTTTGTGTAAGGAGGAGACAGGAAGGCAGGGTAGAAGGCAAAGTCTTCTCTGGGCAGGGCCTCTTGTGGCATCACACAGCTCCACACAAGTACCTTGCATTCATTCGGATCCGATTTTCGTGTCCTTTTCATGATTTCTTCAATTCTCTGTTCAATGACACACAGAGCTTTAGATTTCAGCACTCTGCTTCGAATTTTCACCAAGCATCATATATTTTCCTAGTTAATTCATTTACTGCTCTTCTCCCCATTTTTAAAGCTCCCAAGCCAGAGCTGGCTCTTAGTAAACACACTACTATTTAAATACCCCTGAGACTGTTTGCCTGGGTAGTTTATCACCTCAGCCACTCTTGCAGCCTAAGACACTTCTCAAAGCAGCATACCTTTTTTCTCTCAAGCCTTTCCTGCATGTTTTGCTGCATAATTCTCTCTCTTTCCAGTCGCTGTCTTTCAGCCTCTTCTTGAGCTTTTGCTTCAGCTTCTTCTCTCTGAAAAGAGAACAAGAAAAGAGCACTGAGGGCACAATTCACTCCCAAGAGTCAAAAGCAGAGCTGTTACAGAGATTCTGGTTCAACTCAGAGAGGAACATCAGACAACCACTGTTTAATATTACCATATATTGCAGCTGAATTCCAAATACCCTGCTACTGACATGAACTACATTGCTATCACATCCAGAAACTGATCTGAAGAGAAAAATGATGTTCATGGCTATAATGTGATTATGCAAATGGTCTGGATGTTGTTGAGCTACAAACCACAGGCTGAAGGTTTGTATAGGAAGGATAATTTATAAAGTAACAAGACAGTAATTAAATTCTAAATGCAGCGAGTTTAACTTAACAATCTTGGCCAGTCAGGTATTGCTACCAAGATACTTGGTGCTGAGCCTCTTCTGTTCCTTCTACACTAGAAAAATCTTTCCCAGTGTAACTGGAAAGAAGACAGAAGCATAGTTATCACTCTGAATAATTGTTATAAACTTCAACAAGCTGTTAAAGAAACATTCAGACACAGGCCAGTGTTATCCATAAGACACAGCTCTTCAAACACAAAGAGGTTAATTGTAAAACTGCTTTAATTTTCAAAATTAAATGTCAATTTAAAGGAAGTCCACTTTCTGTAAAACAAGTCCTTTCAGTTAGAAGGATGTCTTTATAAAGGTAGATAGGTATTAGCTGTGGAAGACTATTTAGCACCCAGAAAAGCAGACTTGGGAACACTACCAATCTACCAAGCCAGATGACTTTCCAGACAGATCACCTCCTTATAACCCAGAGCAGTAAACTGGTAAAATGGGCTCAGTACAAATATTTTACATACGCAAAGTAACACCCCAGAAGGTTAAAAATACTTCTCCTTCTGCCCCACACCTGAATTTATCAAATGGTGAAAAAAAAAACACCCAAAACAGACTAGGGCAAAGAAAGGACTTGAAGACATTCTCAAATGCATCTTAGACAGCATGAACTCTGCTGTACATTGCTCCTGACACATTTGTCACAAATGTTCTGTGAAAGAAAACCAAAGGACAGCTCCCTCACAAACATGTCAGCAGCTTGTATGAGGAACACAGTTGGAGCACACAGAGCAGCAGACCTGGTGTTGAAGCTCTGCAAGTTTTTCCTGCTCCTCCTGTTCTCTGCGGACCCTCTCCTCTTCAGCTTGCCTTTGCTGTTCCTCATAAGCCACTCTCCTTTCTTCTTCCTGCTTGAGGAGCTCCTCCTCCTGTTGTGCTTTTTCCTCAGTTGCTCTCTTGGCCATTTCTTCTTCTCTGATTCTAGGGTTTCCAAGATACAGATTACCACCTGGCTACTTATTTCTCTACAAGTGTGCATGCACATGAGACAGACCAGGAAAGCAAGAAAGTTCTGAGTTAGTCAACCACACAATAATTGCATAAACATACTTCCTGGTGTGGGTTTACAAATGCATCATATAGACCCATCAAAGGAAAAAAAACCCAGATTAACTTGGAAGAAACTATCTACAAATACATAAATGTTGTTTGGTAATTAAGGCAAGGCCAAGGCAGGTTGCTCCAATAATGGAATATTTGATTGATAAATGGATTAAGTGACAACTAATTAATAAATACCATCTGCAGCCATGGCATGAATGAAGCTTTCAATCACTGTCAAACAAATTTAGTTGGATTTTCTACAGGACTGTGTTTCTTCTATAGTCCAAGTTCCAGATATAAACTGGCATATCAAGCAGAGGGACACAACAGATTTGATGACATCACATTTGTGATAAAACATCTGTAGCAGACTATATGCAAAAGTTTATGACACCTTTACACTCCTGAGTGGAAAACAGATGTTCCATAATGTTCATAGACGCATAGATAGGTGACCCCTGGATCTGGAATCAAGTCAGTCAGCACAAAGTTAGTGATTTCTTTTTAACAACTTCCTATGCAGTGAATCAAATGTACACTGATTCATCACTTTGATTTACATGGCTGAAACATTCCTAATCCAGATTTAGCATTGCTACCATGAGACTGAATTACCATCAAACCATTGCCTGAGTTTATCAGAGGAATGTTTATGAGACAGAGGTTGACCATTCCAAGACAACAAAACAAATGCAAGTGGTATAAAAAGCTCATTCGAGTTTTGAAACGGAAGTACCTGTGGGTGACTGGAAGGGAAGAGACAAGAGTGATTTGCACAAGGAAAGAGACACAGTGATTTGCACAAGGATCATACATGACACCTGTGTTGAGATACAGGGTAATGATACACACAAAACCCTGTCCCATCGCAAACGCTGCTAGTCTCTGGCTCTTGTCTCCCTGCTTCAGGAACTGTATTAAGATTGACAGGCTCTTAAATGAATGCTTAGCAAACACATACAGCTGCCAGCCATACCACTGAAAGCATCCCTTCCTTCTCCTGAATTGTTACCTTTCCTCTTCCTGTCTCTGAATTCTCTCTTGGTCTTCACGCTCTCTCTGCTCCCGTGCTAGACGTCGTTTCTCTGCCAAGATTTTAGCAGCTTCTTCAGCTGTGGTGGTCCCTGCTACTGTTTTGCTACCTGATTCTGCAAAGGTTAAAAGAAACTGCTGTTAAAAAGCCCCAGGAACTTCACAAAGAGATTAGTCAGATGAGCTAACTGACACACTACCTTTGCAATCAGTGCTCATCACTTACAGAGTACAGCCTAAAGGGTGCCTGAATTCAGGATGCAAATAATTATCAAGTCATCTGGCCCTGAAGGCACATACTAATCACTTCAGCAGTACCATATTTCTACACATTTTACCAACAAACCAATTTCCAGTTTTCATGGAGATCAAAACAGCTCCAACCACCACGTTAATAGGTATTTGTGCAGCCCTGCACTTTGTGTATCTTCATGTCCTGCCTGGTGTTATGGTCAGACAGACTAGAAATTAGATATTATATTTCTTATTTATACTCTTGCCATCTAGTTGCTCTCAATATATATTGAAAAGAACCCTAATTTTTATCAGTTATTCCAACTTTCTAAAAACATAACTGTTTGAATGTGGCTTAATGTAGTGATCACCTGAACATTCAGAGAATATCACTAGAGCAATAGCATCATAATGTATGTGAGGCCCTGCCCTCCTTCTTTATTTCACAGATGAGCACGTTTGCTTGACATTTATTCCAGCCACAGTGACTTTAATGAACAATGACATCAGGGTTTCATCAGCTCTTTTGCTTCTGACCTGAAGACAAATCATTCAAAACACAATGCCATCACGAGGAACTTTAATACCTGGAAAGCTGCTTAAGCCCCATGGACATGTAATCACTACCTGAAGCTGCAGGGCATCATTACACAGAGCACACCCAGAGCACCTGAATCATGGCCCTGTTTTGTGCCTAAAAATTGTTCTTGCAGTCCTAGGAAAAGCATTCAGAAATACAGGGAGTGCAGTCACAGAAGAAGCACCTCCCCAGGACACACACTGCACCTGATTTGGGCAAAAATGCAGTCATGTTGCTAACAAACAAGAATCAGCCAGGACATTTCCAAATTTGAACTCAGCCAAAAGAGGTTTTCCTTCTCAGCCCTGAGCAGAAGATCAGTTCTCTGCAGTTAGAAGAACTGTTAGCAGGATCTGCTTACTTGAAACTTGCATCTACTATGTGCTTTTCTTCCTAGATTCTGCATGAAGAAATCAAAATGCCTCTCTTCTCTACCACTTGAGTGTCTTGCCAGTTTAGACTAGTCACTTTTTACAGCAGAGGCCACCTTCTATTATGCATTTGCACAGCAACCAACACAGCAGTTCTATTTGAAACACTACTGGAACTGCAGTCATATCAAAATTGGTTAACATTTAATGTCAGATATAGCCTGTTACCTCCCTTCCAAATCGAACCTAAATAAGATAATTTAATCCTCAGCAAGAATCCCAAGGGTTATAGGCATTTAGGTTATAGGCTTTAGGATTACAGCATGATAACAATAGCTTGAAATATGACACATATCTGCTCTAGAAAATGATAGAAGAAAATTAGTCATAACCATTTGAAACACCACAGAGATAGAAACAGCAGGGAGCATAAAAGCAAGATAGACTAGGACATTTCTAGTCTATGAAGGAACTTCCCATTGCATTTTCACATTTTTATTGATTTTTTTTTTCCATATGGTTACTTGAATAGTGCTTTTATCTCCATGCACCCCTTGTGCAGGCTGTTTCCATAGGGCAGGACATAGGACTTGCCAACATGATTGCTAACATGCCTTAAGAAGATCCTTCCAGCATTTTATACTCAGCTCCATCTTCCTTGTAAATCTCACTGTCATTCCTGACAAGAACTGTTTTTTTCCTCAAAGGACCTTTTTGTGATGGAATGAGGGAAACAAGCAAGAGAAATGTCTCAGAACTACTGTAAAGTCCATCTACAGGACTGATTGTTTGCCTTAATTCTAGCCTGTGGTTTAAGAGCAAAGAGGCACTGTTAAGATATTTGCAGCCATTAGGAATACAGACTGCCTTGAGCTAGTTCCTCTTCAGCAATATTTGGTTGTCAGTTGAGTAGGAAGGATGCAGAAGATCTGCAACTTGTGAAGAGGTGGAAGTTGAACCTCCTCCTTTTCTCCCATTAATCTTTAATTTTGTTTTTAGAAGATAGAGAAAAATATGGCACAGATCTGCTATGTGAGGAGAAGCTGGTGTCAGTTCTTCACTGGACTGTTATTTTCCAGTTTGACAGCAAGAATACAAATATGCTTGTGTTGTAGTTGAGTGGAGGGAAGATTCCAACACAGTTCAAGGCAAGTCATTTATTCACAAATAACCTAGGAATCATATTCCAAAGCCTTCACTACCCAGACAAAGAAAAAGTGAGGCTCCATGATAGTTTATTACCTATCATCATGCATAAGGTGAGAGCTCATGAGGGAGCACTTCTTATGCTTTAAGTTGGAACAAGCCTTTTAACTCTCAGAGAAGCCACGCAAGGCTGCTGCCAGAAATGACAACTCTTCCAAGCCACTGAAAAATAGAAAGTGTTTTACTGCAGGACAGTCCATTTTAGCAGGGAGACACAAAATAAACAAGACAAAAAACTTGATTTCTGGCTGTCTGCAACAGGCAATCCAAATTAGTTTGGAGGAGAAGAGATGGTATGAAGATACAAGGACACAAAGGTGAAACTAGGTTGAACCTGCAAGACCTATGCCACATGCCATTCCCTGGTGCACTCTGACTTCAGAAGCTGTCTGGAATATGGGATTGCATCAACCCAAGGGGTGAAGCAGATGTGTGAAATGAAAATTGCCTTGAAAAATGAAAGCAACTTTTTCTTTTTAAGAACAGTGTACTCCAACAATCAAAGAGACAAATGGAATTATCTCTAGGTTGAAGAATATGGCCACTCTTTCCTTCTCTTGGACATGTCAAAGAGCTTCACCCACAGCAACTATGATCCACTCCAAAGACAACTAGCTTGGACATTAGCAATAAACTAAAGTGGAGAGAGATTAACTGGGTTAATACAGTTCCAGAAGTCAGTGTGGAGAGGAGACAAATGGGGCATCCAGGAACAAGGACAGGTGTTCTTGTTCCAAAACAACTAGAAGATACAGAAATGGGACAAGTTGTTCTGGAGGTTTCAACTGATGACAGTGATTCTAATTGACTATGCCTTCTCTGAGGCATGCAAGACATTTAGCACAGGAATGGAGCACATCAAGGGATGGACATTCTGATTGCCAAGATGAGTGACATGAGACTGAAGAGGGATGTGCACCTTCATATAAACATTCACATTTGACTACGACATCCAGGCTTCCTTCCACAGGAATATATGCTCAAAAGAAATGTATGAATGGGTTCTTCAGCCAACTAACACTGTTTCACATCCAACATGGAAGAGGATCAAGAAGAGCCTCAGAAATCACAGGCAGCTGAGGAATGCACAAGAGGAACTGTACATGCAGTAACATGCAGCAAGCATATGTTCCCACCTACCTTGTGTCTGAAGGATTTTCACCCTCAGTACTGCCCATGGGCTGTAGTTTAAACTCCAGAGAGCCCTCCTTTTCCTGTTAAGTCCCCCTAAGTCCTTCTGTGCTGCCAGACCTCATCAGAAGGCTCTCCTAGATTCTGTTCTAGAGATGGCAGATGGCAGTCTTCCAGTAAAAGGGACAGGGTCTGGGCTTACTTGGCACAGTGAAGATATTGCTCTCCTTAATCTACCAAGGTAATTTCTCAGTGTGACCTCTGAACTGAGCACTCTCTCCTGAGACAGTAATGATTTATCCATGCACTAGAATTGAGACAGAGGCACTCTTCTAGCTTTGTGAAAGCTGGCTGAGACTGCAGTGCATCAATAGCTGACTTCTTCCTCCAAGCAGGTCTCTACACAAGCAATTTTAAGAATGACCAATTGGACTGAAAGACCTTTGCACAGTTTAACTGTTGACTGCGTAAACCTAAGCTAGAAGATTTCTCAGCTAGTGTGCAAAAAGCAAGTAGGATTTTTGCTTTTCTTCAAATTATAATACAAACAGTAAACTGAAAGCTCTGGACTGAAATCTCAAAGTCAAATAAACCAACTACTGCACTAAAATCCATACCCAAAAGCCATACCACGTAAAATTATTGTATAAACTATCAGCAGTGAACAGCTTCCACCTTAAAGCACCCTACTACTGTTCAGTGGTCTGCCTCAGGAATAAATTATTTCACCAGTCCTAGTACACCCTGGAGATGGTTTGTGCACCAGTCACTGAAAAACACTCACCTTCTTTGGTCTTTATGCTAGCTGCTACTGCATCCCTGTCCAAGGCTGGTGAAGCACCTTGTTCTTGCCCTGTTCCTTCTGTGCCCTTTTCCTTTGGTTTGCTCTCTGTGTCAGTTTTCTTTTTGGCAATGTTTATAACCCCTGGTGTGAGAGGGGGACGTTGGATAGGTGCTGGTTTAGAGACTGGAGCAGGAGATGGTGGCCTTTGTTTTGACACACCAGGTGAAGGTGGGCGAGTCTTCTGTCTGTTGAAATAAAGAATCTTTTTCAGGGCTAACACTGAAACCTCAAACATGCAACTAGGAGAGCAGTCTGCTTTAGTTAGCTTACATTACAGATCTCACTGTTAAAAATAAATCCACACACAAACTACTGGTGCCTTCAAAAAAATCAAATACAACATTCTAAAGTTGTATTTGAATGGGCATGCTGGACACACTGCTTGTGAGCTAACCTCATAACAGGTCTGCTAGCCCACACTTCCATTGACTCCATATCAAGGATGGACCCTGTGATTCCAATCCAAGAAACTTCCCACAAAGATACAAGCAGATCAACTTACTCAGAAGCTCTTTGATTTTAGTACACAGACTGTACAGCGGATGAATATTTGTATATTTTTATATATAATATAAATATCTGAAAAAAGGGTCAAAGGTTCACATAAGGGCTGCATCCTTCCTGTGGAACAAGGGAAATCCTTATATGCATAAACATGGCACAGCGTAGTTTCATCCAAATGCTACCAGCACAGCTTTCTGACACAGGAAGCAGCCTTTGTTTTCTTCTGAATAGAAGGAGGTAACCTGGACACATACCTAACTGTAGAAGGTGATGGAGGACGTTTGATCAAGTTAGCAGGAGAAGGAGATCTTCTATGGGCAGACACAGATGGTGAAGGAGGGCGTCTCACACCAGAACCTGGGCATGGCTTTTCTGTTTCTGATTTCTAAGACACACAGAAACAAACACTGCTCACTCTCTGCAATGCTTTATAAACAGAAGAACTGCTACTACAACGAACATACAGCTTCTCAACAAGATGTACTCTACTTTTCCTTTATGTTCCAAGTCAATACATTACCTATATGAAGCTGTGGGAACCATAAGCAGCAAACTGCATGCTTTTACGATACCAGAGAGACCAAGCACCATAAAACCCCAATTTGATTTCAATACTGCTATGGAATATTTCAGTAAGCAAACTGTTGAAACAAGATCCCATCCTGAACTGTTTCAAATCCCCCAATTAACACAAACATCATTCCTGTGGATCTTCAACAGACCTGAGTTGAATCTGGTGAACTTGCATCAGATGAAGACAGCGAGGACTTCAATCTGTCGATGCTACGACTGCGCACGGGCACTTTAGGAGTTGGGACTGGGGAACTGATGGAACTGGCTGAAGCTGAACGAGGACAGAGGTGAGATTCTATAAAAGTTAGGAATTTGACAAGACAAAACAAGAACCAAAGTGCACAGCATAAGAACAGGAGAAAAAGAAAAAGAAAGAGAAAAAGATGGTGTGTGTTAGAAACCGTAACAGAGGAACGCCACAAGCAGCGCACATTGCAATGGGTCACGGGCACAAGACACCACCACCACATGATTAGTACTTTGGAAGCAACAGCATCAAGAACAAAACCATTTGGAAAGCAGCAGTCTGGAGAAGATAAAAATAAAATGCTTTTCCAAACAAGGTCCACAATTTGCAATACACCAGTGCTTCTTTAATTGTAATCAAGCTGCATCTGATCACAACTAGTTCCGTGTGAATGGCTTAGCATCTTTCTTTACAGAGCTCTCCATCACAGGTTCAACAAGGAGGAACTCTTCCTTCTTTTCAAGGAGGATTAGGAATCTGAGCATTATTTGACAAACTTCTCTTGTGAAAATAAGCATTTGTGCAAGATGATTTTATTCTGTTTTCCCTCTCTGACCTCTTTATTACTATATCTGTGCCTTTTATCCACATTAACAAATAAAATAGGTGGTGGAAAAGAAACCTACTGAGAGAAAAACTTCAACTGTTAAACTGAAGCACTTTTCTTATCTGAAGTGAAAACCTCTTCACACATAAAATACTGAAACTCTTGTGTTCTAATTACCTTTTCCACTACCATAATCATAGATGGATAAACATACACAGATGTAAAAATCTACTTCTGAAGCTAGGTATTGGATTTTTCTATAGTCTGAACAAATTGCGACAGATGGCAGCACTTTAAATTTTGTAACTTTATGGAAAACACATTTTATTTTTATATTTACAGCACTTGTGCAAAGAGAACTGCATTCTGTTTGTGCTAAAGCACAAGTACATTTCTACTGAAATGAAGAAAGTACCTTTAAGTATACAGATAATCTTTAATTCAGCAATAGTGAGTAAGTCACATGCTGTCAGTAACAGTGAAAATTATTCCCCCACATGATTGCATGGACTGAAATATTCATGGTAAAGAAAAAAATCAAAGTGGCACATAGGTGTGCAAAAATATGACCACCAACTACAAACCAAAAAAATGAAACACTGAGAATTACACAATGGGAGCAGTAGAGAAATGTCACCATTACCAACAAGGACCAAGTTAAGTGGCATAAGATAAAAAAATAAAGATGGAATAACACACTAAAGAGGAAACAAGCAAAACTGGGAATGCAAGTTGTAAGGTAAGAGAGGAGAAAGGACTCCACATTGGTTCCAGATATGCATTTACTGGGGCATTCTTACAACCAGTAACAATTATAAGATGTGTGGGATACAGCTAGGGTTGGCCCACAGTGCAGAAAGATTCTTGCACTAGCAGTAAGTTGGGCCACAGTGTGGGCTTATCAGCTCAGTCTGGACTAGGGTGAAATTGCTTGAGCCAGCTAGGGTTACTCTACAGTATCTTCTCCTTCTAGTATGTCTCTGCTTCTACAATCAGCTTGAGTGAAGCCAGATCAGGGCTCCCTGCACTTAAGATTCCCCATTTGTCATGTTCCTACAGGAGTTTCTCCTTCTAAAGAAATTCAGGCTTTGGACTTACTCCTTTCGGCCTCCTTTGAAGTGACAATTTATTTGGGGTTCTCCCCTTTAATTTCCAAACACTGTTCTCTGACCAGTGTGGCAGAGATTCATTTGAAGGTACACCCAAATGCAGGTCTTTTGTCAGTCAAAACAAAAACACAAACCAAAACCCAAAATGAACACCAGCACCTTGTTCTCTACAGAGCAAGTAAATGGGCACTGGAGTTTAAAGCCCAGTATAGTTTTGTAAAGTAAACATGCAACACAGCATATGAATTGGTTATTACTGACCAAAGAAAGTAATATTATATGTAAGCATATACAAACTGTCTCATTCATACTTCAGTTGAGCAACTGTTAGCAACTATCATGTAAGCTCTTGCTTGAGGAGCAACTGCATAGAACTTTGAGGCTCTGCTGCCCTCCTGTTACCTGAGGGATCTTGTCCATCAGTCGATAATGCAGCAGCACTTTTACTCCTAGCTAGGGAGGCCTGTGTGGGGGTCAGGAGGCGACTGATTACGCTACTGTCCAGGGGACTGAGCTGGGAGCGACGAGCTACAGGATGGGAACAAATCAAAAAGGATCCAACATGAAATCATATCATGAAAAAGACAAGCAGTACAAAGCAAAGGCAGTCTGTAAGCACTGTTGCAAATCACAACAGTTTGGGAAGAAAAATACAGAGGTTATGGAGAGGAAAATTCAAAGTAAAAGCACAGATGGGTTAAACAGTGACAGCTCTTATGTTGCACTTCTTGTCCTTGGCTTGCTTAATACTAATCATTTGAATGTGCAGACTGGCATGCATACAGCAGAGATGAAAGCTGAAGTCTGAGAAGTTTCTGACTCAGCTCTTCAGATCTGTATTCTCTAGTTTGCAGGAAAAGCTGTTCTGACATAATAAAGAGAAGACTCGCAAGACAGAGCAAACGACTACTGTCAGGCATCATCTGCACATACAAATTCACATGGACAACATCCATCATCCTCCCATATGGGAAAGATTCTGAAGCAGAACATCATTTCCACTGTTGGCAACAGCTGCTACAAAGGAAAGTCTGAGAACTGTTAACTCAAAGGGCAAAAACATGTTAGAAAAGTTGTTGGTCTTCAGCTTTAGGAAGAGTTCCTAGAAAAGAGGTATCTGTAACTTAGTGGGGAAAACACAGACCAAAAGAGAATGAAGTAAGAATAGGTCTCCCTCCTCCTTTATTTGCATGCATAAAGTTTAGGCCAGAAGCAAGAACAGAGAAGTTGCTTTTAAATTGAATAATAAGAGCGTAAAAAGCAAAGATAAGATTTAACTACAAAGTGAACATATCAGTGACATTTTTACTCCACCTTACAATTAAACCTAAGAGCTTGCAAGTAAGTCTCTCTTAAGCAGAGAGACATTTTGCTACCTACTTGCAGTGCCATTTCACAAAGTCAAAGTCCTTACAGGATTTCTTTTTTGTCCAAAGAGAGACATGTAATCTTTACCATTTACAATTTTATATTTACCACTGGATAGCTAAAAAGCCATTAAAAAGTCCTAAAAATGAAAGAACCAAGTAAACTGGTGAAAACAAGCCTATCCAAATTTTACTATGAATGGCTTTAATAAGAAATTTCAGCTTTATGAAAACAACCACCTGTTTTTTCTTCCTTTTTCACTTTTTCTAGTTCTGGAGCGGATTGGGGTTTACTACTCATTCTATTCAAAGATGTGCTCCTCTTCTTTTCTGCTCCTCCTAGACACCAAAGGAAGATTATTTTTAACAAGATATATAAATAGATGATTTCTTTCCTAAACTGCCATTTCCATGCTTTGTTTTTGCTAAACAGCTAAACCCACCAACCTATCATTATGAAGCACTCTTTTCTCATGAGTGAAATGGTTTGGCTACCGTTTTTCTACTCTTCCCCCCACTTCCACTTGTCAGAGGAACAAGGCTGCTTTACAGACACAGTTATCCAGTGTCTGGCACTGCAATGTTCATAATAGTATTGATGCCACAGACTATATATGCACAGCACTGGAACTCTGAGTAAAAGCATTTATAATGAAACTGGGATATGGTGTAGAGTCGACTTCAAATATCCCATTTATTGCCTCCCAATTCTCAAAACAAGCTGATTTCTAGCACCTTTCTGTTCCACCTGTGAACCTTTGAGTGCTGACTGCTGAGAATGTAGAGGAACATTGTTATTCAGTCTGTTTAATGAGGCACTTCTCTTTGTGGTACCTGGAAATGAAAGCGCACGGATTAATTACATTGCAAAATCTAGAAGTCCCCTCCAACACCTGCCCCACTTCCCTAGGATACACAAGAGAAATTAAATCACTTTATAGAATGAATCCTTGAGAAGCAAGAAAACTGGATCAGGGAAGAATTAGTCTATGTATAAAACATTATTTCTTATATTCCTGTATGAATCTTACTGATCAAAACAGCAGGATGCCAGTCTCAGGAGATGTCTTGTTTGACCTACTGAGGCCACTCTTGCATGCCCTTTAAAAGAAATCAGTAATTTTTAAGGCCATTGCTCACAATCTGCATGAGTAAGAGTGAGCTCAGAATGAACACTGAACACAGCTGATCAAATACTCCACTGATCCAGGGACAAGCACCCTCCTCCTCTCATTTTTGCACTCTGCTCCTCCACCTTCCCAGGCACATATGCATGGCAGAAGCAATCTGGTTAATTCTGGGAGGGGATTTTGTGCCCTCTGAATTTAGCCATGTTTTTCAGTCTTAGTCGTGCCCAAATTTCTTGTCTATCAGGCCATCTAAGAGTTTTTCCTCCAAAGTGCACAAAGCTTCACAAGAGATTTCAAGGCATGACAGTAAGTTTGAAAGCAATCTCAATTAGTTGATAATTAGTGACTTCCCTTTTTAGCAGCTTAATTTGTACTTTACAGCCCTGTTTCTGACTCATACTCAGAGCTGAACCCTACAGACACATTATATATAAACATCAGTTTAAATCACAAGCAGTCTCCAGTGACTCAGAGCCCCTGCAGCTATGCCAGTGTAAATAGATTCACTGATTCTCCTGCCAGGCACACAGTGTACAAGGACAAGTTTTTCTGCTGCATCACCTTCCAACATGGGCTTCCTGGGCTGCATTAGAAGATGCATGGCCAGCAGGTTGAGGGAGATAATTCTGCCCCTCTCCCTTGCCCATGTGAAATCCCACCTGGAGCCCCACATCCAGCTTTGGAGCCCTCATCACAAGAAAGATGTGGACCTTCCAGAGTGGGTCTGGAGCAGGGCCACGAGGTCAGAGGTCTGGAGCACCTCTCCTGTGAGGAGAGGCTGAGAGAGTTGGGATTGTTCAGTCTGGAGAAGAGAAGGCTCTGGGGATACCTTACTGTGGCCTTCCAGCACTTAAAGGGAGCTTGTGAAAAAGGAGAGAGACTTTTACATGGGCAGATGGTGACAGGACTACGGGGAATGGTTTTAAACTGAAAGAGGTGAGATTTAGATTAGATGCTAGGAAGAAATTCTTATTAGAAGGTGGTGAGACAGTGAAACAGGTTACCCAGAGAACCTGTGGATGCTCCATCCCTGGAAGTGTTCAAGGTCAAGGATGGGCATGTACAGGTTTACCAGAGAGTGGGAAAACCAGAGATCTATCACATTCTCTACATCCTAGTTAACAGGGTACACATTTTAGGCATAACCTGCTGCAGTCAAGAGGTTCATCTAACCCAAAGGTGCAATTCAAAATGAGACTTTAAGCCACAGAAACTGGTAGTATTACAGATAATAAAATTAAAGAAACAGTTGGCTTCCAGGCCATTTTTAGTTCTTACTAGTAATTGGCACAGTGAGTAACCCAGAATGCTTGCAAGCAGTGGGGGGCACTAACAGTTGGAAGAAATCTGAGTATCATTATCAAGATTACACTAGTTCACTGGGCTAGGAAACTGTGTCAGAGATGCACAATATGGCTACAATCATACTAGAATCCAGGTCAAAAATCAAACAATCTTCTCCCACCCAAAAATCTCCCACAGGTGTTAGGATTTTCCATGCATCCTTCCCTGTTTGGTTAAAGTAGAATTCTTTAATATTAAAGTGAGCATGGACTAGCACTGCAGGAAGATGTCAAAACTAAGTTGATTTCCTCCTTCCCACAGGGAATCAAATGACTGAAGCTAATAGAACAAGGCAACCTTTATTTTTGTGCTATTTCTATTTTGCTGAAATTTGAGGGTGTGATTTAAGGCATGCAAACCCAGGAAGATGATGTGAAATGATTTGTGAATCAACCACTCACCAAGATTTGACTTTAGTAAAACAATGACAGAAAGAATAAGTAAAACAGCCAGCAGTTTTTACCGTTGCTCTTCTCCTCTAAGAGAGATCACATCACCTGGGTCAAAGCCCTCAACAGTCAAGCTGGATCAACAAATTGCATGAAATCCAGTTGAGATCAAAAGATGAAGAGATTAACACAGCAAGGGAGGAAGAGGAGGATCATTCCACCTCCTGTCTCCTCCCCAAATAACAGTTAGGCAGTACACCTGCTCTCAGTATAGCACACAGACACTTACTTCGATCAGAAGGGTTTTGAAGTGCTGCAGATGACGACAACTGTTTGCTCACCACAGCTTCTGGCTGTTTGAGGTTTGCTGTGGAGGTGGACCTCTTGCTGGCTGTGTAAAGAAGTGCTTGCTTTAGAATTCAGCTCCACACTTGAGGAAGCACCTTTCACACCCTGAGAGGAGTTAACTGTGGAAGCATAACATGCTGAAAGCAGCGATAGGACTAGGAGGAACGGATACAAGCTTGAGGAGGGGAGATTTAGGTTGGGTGTTAGGAGGAACTTCTTCCCCAGGAGGGTGCTGAGCCACTGTGCCAGGTTGGCCAGAGAGGTGGTGGCAGCCCCAGCCCTGGCAGTGTTGCAGGCCAGGCTGGCTGGGGCTGGGAGCAAATGATCTAGTGCCAGGTGTCCCTGCCCATGGCAGGGGAGTTGGAACTAGATGACCTTTAAGGTCCCTTCCAACCCTGACAATTCTGTGATTCTAGCTTTGCTTCATGAGGAACAAATACCTTTTTCTCCTTTGAACAGACTTGTTGTTAGATGCATAGAAAACCATTTAGTTTTGTGGAGTAATGCCAAGTTTTTATGCATACATAGGCAAAAAAATCATTTTTAAACACTGTGGTCCTAACATGTAAAGACAGAAGCTACTGAGGTTGTGTTGTCACCAGGCTGGTAAGACAGAGAAAGTAATAACAAAACCTGAAAAAAAGTAATTTCTTTCTTGCCTCCTTCCACATGTCTATGTCAAAAACAGTTTTTAAACACTGTTTTTAAAAAAAAACAAAAACAAATGCTTTTGAAGGAATAAAAGCAAGTCCTGAGGAAAGGCAAGAAAGCACTCCCATTTCCTGTTAATCCTGCAACTCTTCTGAAAATAACTGTCACAAGAGGCATTGTGTCTATACACACACACAAAAAAAAATCACATCTCACATGGCAAAACTTCAAGTTTCCAGATTAATACCTGCTTTTTAATTTCAGATAATGTGCTTTCAGGATGAACACTTCTCCAGAGTGTGAAAGCCTTGGAAAAGCAGGTACTTGTTTCTATGGAAACTCAATAAGCAGGAAATGGTAATGCAGACAAAGTAGTGCAGACCAGCCTAATAAACACAAGACATTCTATACATCAAACACAAGTAATTGATTTTGCTGGCATATTGGACAGCAAAGATGATTAATGTGAACTCATTAGTGCATAAGTACTACAGGAAAAAGCAGCACCACTCACCACACAAGCAACATCTTTTCCCTTTAGCCAGCAAGCTAGAGCAGCTCCTTACAGCAAGAGCCAGGCCACAAGGATTCCTATGGACAGCCCTGCCTCTGCATTGGACTTTTGACCAACCTAGGCTTCCTGAGCTAGGGCTCTCCACCAAAACTATAGTAAGTGAAAACCAGATTCTGGAGCTGAAGCCCCAAAAGTGGCAAGCTGTTGTCACAGTGAACAAGAGAGAAGTCCTCACAGGATAAAAGGAGAGAAAGAAAAGGGAATCTACTGAATCTAGCTAAGAAATGAAGTTCTGACCTTAGCAGATACTTTCGAGGACTACTATTAAAACCCAAACCCAAACCCAAACCACTTTATGAATGAAGCCTGACTACTGGGCTAACATAAAACCTCTCAAAGTTCTTTTAATCTGAAAATCAGGAACTCTTTCTTAATTCATGTGTTTGGGCATTTTTGAAGGTAAAGACTACCCTCTAGTGTCTGCTCTTAAAAAGAAAGCCTAGCTCCTGCCTGACCTCAAGAATGTAAATCTAAGCTCTCCAAACATCAGTGAAATGCTTCATACAACTTTCTCTTGGTTCAAATTAGGACTTCAACACTTCCACACACTTCCAGTGTTCCTTAATATTACTGTTGACAGAGCCAGTTTTTGGAATAACATGCCTGATTCTAGATTTTGTTGCACAGTAATAAAATAGACAAGAAAGCCTTTAGCCTTAAAGAAATATAAGGAGTATTTGAAATCTGCTCCCCCAATGGTTTTCATTTTAAGAAAAGGAGCCTTTAAACCCAAATCTGCCAAAAAACTAATGATGGAAAAGTGATTATTGTATTGCAACTTGCTGTAGATTTGCTGTTAGGCAAGGTGCACTACTCAGCCACAATAATGCAACAGAACAGAGCTCTTATGGTGTCATTTTTCAGAGGAAAAAAAAAGGTAATTGATGTTTTCCAGCAATTACACAAATATAAGGCAAAAGGAACCAAAGAAGAATTTTTTGATAGATTTCAAACAACAATTAAGTGAGGAGCTCTCAAAAACATAAAAAGCTAAGAGTGATCCTGAAACAGGAATCAATACGAGAAGCATAAATCCAATCATAATTCCACATTATCCACCCCAGGTTAGACAGCCTCATGTTTGAAACCTCAACGTAAGATCAAACACATTTAAAACAGTGAGGATGCACAAGTGTCTCAGTCAAACAATGCATCATTTGTTTATCTCCATAATCAAATTCACCTCGTATTCAGCCCACATTTCCCTCGCATTTGGCTCAAATTCACCTCAAAAATGAGTGAATTTACCTCAAATGCACCCAAATTCACCTCGTATTCGGCCCAAATTCACCTCAAAAATGAGTGAATTTACCTCAAATGCACCCAAATTCACCTCGTATTCGGCCCAAATTCACCTCAAAAATGAGTACATTTACCTAAAATGCACCCAAATTCACCTCGTATTCGGCCCAAATTCACCTCAAAAATGAGTACATTTACCTCAAATGCACCCAAATTCACCTCGTATTCGGCCCAAATTCACCTCAAAAATGAGTAAATTTACCTCAAATGCACCCAAATTCACCTCGTATTCGGTCCAAATTCACCTCAAAAATGAGTAAATTCACCTCAAAAATGAGTAAATTTACCTCATATTCAGCCCAAATTCACCTCAAAAATGAGTAAATTTACCTCAAATGCACCCAAATTCACCTCGTATTCGGCCCAAATTCACCTCAAAAATGAGTATATTCACCTCAAAAATAACTAAATTTACCTCATATTCAGCCCAAATTCACCTCAAAAATGAGTAAATTTACCTCAAATGCACCCAAATTCACCTCGTATTCGGCCCAAATTCACCTCAAAAATGAGTATATTTACCTCAAATGCACCCAAATTCACCTCAATTTTTTCCATTTGGTGCCAAGCTATGTAAATTGATCTGCTGTAGCTGAACTTATCTGCTCTTCCTCTTGTTAATTTATGGTGCCTAATCACCTATTACTACATCAGAAGAATCTTTGTTGGAAGACACTTTGTTTTTAATGTGCTCCTGCAGCACTGAAGATCTTCCTCCTCAATCCAAAGGACAGAAGAGATTCATTTCCTCACATAAATTAGGAGAGAGCAATGAATGTTATTTTATGTTTGTTATAAAGTTTAGCTTTAAAATTACATAATGTAGAAAAGAATGGAGAAGAGGAAAAAAAGAGTGCTTTTCTAAACATACGAGGCAAAATGTGATTTCCTAGTTTCAAGGTTAAATGATATTTGGTATGTGGAATACAGTAATTGGATTTATATAGGTATCCAAGGAGCATATGTTGAACAGGTAAACCAACCCAGTCAAATTGGCTGATTTTGAAGAAAATCAGGGATTCATGCAGTGCAGAGAAAGGGAAAAGAAGTTAAATAAAAGACACATGCTTCTGTCCTGTTGCCAGGATAAGCCACAGTAGTTAAATCCTCCTCAGTCAGACTTTCATTGCATTTTCAAGTCTCATATTGTCAGCATTAGGAGACAGCTGTAGGGAATTAGTAATGCTGGGAGCATGCACAACTCTTCTGAACTCAGATCTAGCTGAGAGCTATCATCTTCAACTAGCTACAAGAAATCATCTTGCTTATTGACAAATGTACCAGTGATCCTATGAATGGCTCCGTTTGGTGCATTGGAAAGTGCCAGAAATCCAATCAAAACACAATTATCTTTAGATATTTGGACAGATCTCATTTTCTAAAAATCCTTCATGGAAAAAAAAAAAGCATCAAAATGCACAAAGGACTCATTCCCTTTCACAAAGTTGCAGCAAAAGTGATTTTGCAAATGTTACTTCAACTGCTGGTAAACCAAAGTCAAAAGACTCAGCCCTACCATGTCCTTTCTGCAAACTAGGAGAACAATGAAACAATTCAAAATTGCCCTAAAAAAGAAATTCTTAGACTACTGAACTAGTTTATATTTCTATTCAAATAGAAGCCACTAAGAATTTATCTTCTCCTCTTAAAAACCCCAGGATTCCCTCAGGATGCCATGATTATAAACTGTAGTAGGGAAGGATAGTTAAAAACCAAGGGGTCTGCTTTCAACTTAGGAATCACATTTGCTGGCCAAGATCCAGGAAAAGATCTATAGGAAGATGGTTTTCCTTAGTTTCAGAGAAACAAGAACACAAGTTTGGAAGGTTAGTAGTGAGTGTAAAACAACAGAAAAAGAACATTTTAGAAATCAATACCACCAGTTCCACCTTCATCAGCAGTCTGTTGTTCTGCAGAAGAAGAAGGTTTGTAAGCTAAGTCACAAGGTCAAATAGCAAACAACACAAGTTAAACAAAACAAATGGGGAAGCTGGATAGCATAATGATAATTTCTATCAAAGCACTTTCAAATGTGTTATAAATAAACACTTAAAAGTCAACACTCAAGCTGACAGAAAATGACACTACTAAAACACAGTACAATTCCACCAATTCAGTAGATAAAATAAAAAATGTTTCAATTCAAGCTATTTTATTCCTAGCCAACAGCTTATGTTACTTATTGGTGGGGTCTTCCAGTTAGGCAGTGCCTGAGAAGATTCCTTTCCAATGCAATCCTGATTTGCTGGTCCTATTTCAGAATGTTCACAAGCAGAAACAGTTCATTGTGTGAAATAGGAAACAACCTGAGCTTAAACTCAAGTGTTAAAATGCATCACCTAATGTAGAACAGAACCTGTTCTCCCAGAAGTTCTGACACTGCCCTTTGCATATCCTTACTTCAAATCAGCAGTTTAGCATTCTGTAACTCTAAAGGTGTGTTTAACACATTTTAGATGTAATATCACAACACACTTGGGTTTTTTGTTCTGTTTATCAGCCTTAGCACCATCTTACTGCATTTGAAGGACTCAGAATTATTTTAACATTATATGTCACAATTCCCCTTAGCTGATGGTTTGGGACTGACAATGCAATGCTGCCAGGTGTTCTGTTTCCCATGTGGCTTCTTCTCTAGCTCTTCTCAAAGTCAAAAATAGCTCCAAGTCCTAGTCAAGGCAAGTGCAGATATGATTCTTTCCCCACAAGCTATCCTGTAGATCCTGCTGTAAGAGCCAAGATAGGAAAGGATGCCCAGGTCCCTGTGAATAGTCCTGCACCTGCCAGTGTTCATACATAATATCCTGTGATAGAAAACATGCTACTTACCTGTTTTGCTCTCTGCCTCTGAAGTTCCTGATCCTCCCCAGGACCATCTCTTCTGTCGCGTTTCCAGCCGCTGATTCCGTTCCAAGGTCCGATTCACAGCTGCTTCATGTCTCTCCTATCATCAAACAACATCTCTGTGAAACTTGGAGCTCTAAAGCACAGCTATGCCAGCAGACAAAATGCAGATTATTTTGTTCCCTACAATAGGATTTAAAAATCTGTTTTACCTATACTATCTGATAATCAAGCTTTTGTTCCAAAAGCTCTCATGCCAAGAATGTTAAAAGGCAATTAATGGTTTCAAAACACTGCAAACATGATTAGGTTGAGCTAAAGCACAGATTATCTATTCTCTTCTCTACTTAAAATAGCCACCAAACAGATTTCCCATTCAGTAAATAGCACTACTTACTTTCTAAAGAGGGATGAACCCCAAATTGTGCAAAAATGATGGCTTGCCCTTTAAATTATTTATATTCTGAAGTTATTTCTAAAAGGTGATCAAAATTCTCCATTATAAAATACCAAGTATAAGGTTATTGGTATTTTTAGAGAACTTTACAAACACTGCCCCAAGTCTTAACAGATCTTGGCATTAACAGAGAGATGACACAACCAGAAATATCAAAACATGAATGCAAAAATGCAAGAAAGACCAATCAAGTCCAGACCTCAGCAACCACTGCTGCCAGGACAAACAGCACTGAACGCTTTTGCTTCTGTCTACAGACTAGTAATTGCTAAATAGCTCCTGTGCATAAAGATGAACTGTAACTATGCTAAACTGTTTTCTTCTCAGCCAGGTTTCCATACATGTGTCAACAACTTTCTCTTCTGGAACAGTCATATCCCAAGTGATCTTTTGAAGCAGTATTTACTGCTGATACACTGCAGTAAGATGCCAAGGGGACTCATTACCCAAACATTTCTCCCTCTTGAGGACATAAGACTTTCACCTTCTTTCAACACCATTTCACAACACAAACTGAAAAAGTCACAATGTGTAACAAAGTAAACTTGGAAGGAAGAGGAGGAGGATTCCATGCAGTGCCAAAAGATAAAATTAAGAGGTTTTGTTTAAAATACAAAGCTTAGCCTCCCCTCTGCTAAAGAAACCTGAACTGGAGTTTACCTAAGGTGCCAAAGCACCCAGACATTATGTAATCTGTAAATGATATTTCCATGGAGGTATCTGCAGTGCAGTAACTCTTCAAAGTCACAGTTAAAGTCCTATGCTTCACTTTACAAACAACAGAAAACTAGTTATTAGCTCAAGACATCAACATAGTAAGTTGCACAGCTGTACAGAATAACTGAGTAACTGTGAGAAGACAGGGATCTCAACCCTAGCCACAGCTATTTGTCTTCAAGATGCTCTTAGGCAGAGTCACTTATTTTTCCACAGGATTTGCTATTTGTGCTTCTTCTACTTTATCTAAGGAAGATGATTAACTAAATGAGACTTGGCTCAAGTACCAAACAAGAATGTTGGAGACTATGTATTTTTTGATGCACTTCTATCTACTAAATTTACAATTGTAGGTGGTATTTTGCTAGCAAATATTGTCCTTAGGTAGCTTAGCTTCTTTAAAAGTGATTATATTCCAATGTTAGAGTACCAAAGTCAGGATCTGTTTACACCTTGTGGTTGAAAGCAAGCTTTACAGGTCATGTGCACACTGTTTTCCCACCTGCCAGATTCTTCATTTATAACTCCACAGACAGGGTCATCTTCTTCCAGGGACCAAGGAAGAGACAAAGTTAACATTGATCAAACGCTCCTCAGCCAGTCCCAGTCTTCCTTGATTATTCACCCTGGTGACCACTTAAATCACATCCACCATCCTCAGAACTACAGGAATAAATGTGTTCTAGGCTTAGGAGTAACACTGTTGAAGTGCAAGAGGTGCTTTTGGCTTAAAGGACTTGCTTAGAGAGTTGATACTGCACTGGACTGCAGTCAAGGCCCACCCAAACATTTCTGCTTGTTCTCCAGCAATGAAAACTATTCCATGAAGTTCAGATGGGATATCAATCTGAACACACCCAGAAGCTGATGACAGATAACCAAACACTAGTGTAGAACACTGCCGGTCAAATGTATTGCTAGAACCATGTAAAAATGGCTAGACTCCAAGGGAACAGCCAGCCACACTTACAGGCCCTTTATCCATCACCCACAGCAAGTCCTTCTAACCAGCTTATGAGAGCCTATGTGCATGTCATGCCTTTATTGCTGACACCTTGGAAACGAACCCTTTCAGAACCTGCATCACATTTAATACTCACTAGCAGACATACCCTGCAAAAAGAATGGCATCGTTTCATGTATTTATTTCTATTTCCAGCTTCTATCAATTTGCAATGGGCTCTGCAACTCAAATATTGCTCTGCTGGGCCATGGGCAAAGCAAAAGCAAAGACCAAGTAAGAATAGCCAACACCCAGTTCAAAGTAGCAAATGGTTAGCTACACTGATAACCTAATCAACCACCTAACATAGAGTAACAAACTGTAATACTTAAAAGAACTGAGAGAATGTGAGCCTCTTGGGCCACAGTGGGGCTCTGAGGAAGCAAGACACAACTCAAAGACCTGTCACCCACACTGATTTACAAAGAGAATCTACAATATGTGGTGGGTTTTTGCTCATGTGAAAAATAACCAGTGGCCAAACAGCAGCCACAGCTCCTGAAGTGCTGAGTGCCTCATGCCTGGGATGGAGAAGGAGGGCATGTGCCTATATAGCCCCCTGTACAGACATGGAAAATACTTTTATGTTCTACTACATTCACCATTTCCATCATTTTCTATTTCACACCACTTCAGAGCATGGCAAAGTAGGAAAAGAATGTAGGAGATTCTTTAAAACTATAGAACTTTGATGTGTAGTACCTTTTCCTCCTCTATTTTTTGTTTTCTTTTTTCTTCTACTGCTGCCCTTCGTTGTTCCTCTTTCTGCTTCTGTTCTTTTAGCCTTCTCTGCCTTTCTTCTAACTGTTTTTCATACTGGAGTTTTGCTTTTCTCTCCTTTTCAAGGATTTGTGTCTCTCTGGCAGCTGTAAATTTGTAGGAAAAAAAAAAAAGAAAATACAACTTAACTATTCATTGATATTATAATGCACCTTACAGGCAGGAGACTACCAAGCAAAATTATCACCACTTCAAGCTAAAACATACAGGAAGAGAACTGGATGCTGCTGCACATGACAACAGAGGACACTCTGATTCTGTCCCCAGGTTATGCTGGAATTAGAAGCTTTCCTGCCACTACACTTTACTGCCTAGACAGGAATATCAGGATATGCATATAGCTTATGTTAAGCATATACTTTTCTTGCTGTGCTATTAGTTAAGTCTTTATAAGGAAGTAGTAAGTTGAATATCAAAAGGTAGAATTTTCTGTGTTGCAATTTCCATTTTTTTTTTTAAGAACAAGATATAATGAAAAGATTTAAAGCACTAAGTGACAACACAGGAAAAGCCCACAGTTACTCCATCTGAGTCCAAAATAGTTAGGTCACTCTTCTCCACAGCCTCCACCTAGGAGAAGCTGCATGCAGCTTAACAGGAAGCTTCAAGTCCTGTGACAAAAAGCTAGTAGTTGAAATATTTCCTGTGGCTAGACAGATGAAACAAGCCTAGAGACCAGATAATTACACCAATAATGCATAGGGAATATCTACATATAAGACCCCTTAAATACTTCTAAATGTAGGCATCCTAGTCCTATCCTCTCTCCACATTAGGGTAACACAATCCTTCCCATTGCTGTGTGTGATTGCTCTTATGTTAAAGAAACATACAGAGCAGAGAGACACCACTCCTCAGAAGCTGGGAGACTAAGAAGCAGGACTGCAGGGCATAGTGTGACCCTTTCAGCTCTTGCAGCACATACATGCACTCATTCACATCACAAACAGCATGAAGCTGAGCAAGAGCTTTATGCTCTTCTCTAGGTCTCAGATTCTTTGCTAAGATAAAGTGTATACTGCTGACACTTCAATCCAGGAGTCAGTCAGTGTGCTAGGAAACAAGGGAAGCAGTGTTCAAGGCAAACAAGCCATTCAACTAGCTAAATCTTTTTTGGTTTTCTCTGAATCAGCATTCAGTCTTCAAAGCTACAGGAAGCAGTCCTAAGCTAAGTTTTACTTTCAGAAGTGTTTCTATTAAGGCTTTCAATACAAAATTGGCTACATTTGCTTGGTGGTCACTGAAGAAATGGAAGGTCTGAAGTGCCATATAACTTCAAGAAGCTAAAAATGTCTGGAATGTTTTCCTCTCCAATCTAAGACTCCTCCCTTCAGGTTCACAGATGGTCACTGTTGAAGATCAAGAGCAGACCTTGTCTCTTGGCCCCAGCCAGCTGAAAAAAGTGACTGAACAAGGAGTAAGTTATTCCTTTATCACAACCATTTTAGGAAATGATATTTTAAAGGAAATATGAAAATACCATGCTGCTTTTCCCGCTCTTCTCTACGCTCCCTGGCTAGTCTTAGTCTTTCTTCTGTTCTCAGAGTGGAACCATCTATCACTGTCAAAAGAAAAACAGAAGACACATCACAGTCAGTTATTTTGAACATTCAAATTTAAAAGTTGGAAGTCTTTACTACCAAAAGAATCATGGATCTTCCTGAGATACACACATTACCACCAGAGCACTGCACACTCTATGCAGAAGCTATACAGAGATTTAGCTTTAATGAAAAAAATCATAGGAAGCTGAATAATCTCCTTTCTTGCTTTCCACTCCCTCAAAACAACCAATCCACTATTTTTAATCGATGCAGCAGAAAGCAAACACAATATTAAAAGGCCCAATGCACACAGTCAAAATGATGCCTGAACAGAAGTCAGATGTGTGAGAACATGCCTGTGTTCCAAATTCAGCTCTGATCCTCATTCTTGTATCTATTAATTCCTCTGAGCAAGAATTACAAGAATCTAGGAAAACTCAATCTGAGAACAGATAGTTCACCCATCATGACAAATTCAAAGTGCTGTAGGACACCTAGTCTGCAGGCTAAGCAGAGCCAAGACTGCTTAAGGCCTCACAGGTGTAAAAACTTGAATTTCAGCAAGAAGTCACCTGGTAATCTGATTAAAAAAATCATTTATCTTTGTTGTTAGGCCTCACTGGAAACACAGACAACATCACCAACTGAACTCTGAGCAAGAGCAAAAGTCTCTTATCAAAACCAGACCTTCAATGAATTTACAAACCATCTACTAGGTGCTTTATGCTCTGATGCCTCCTGAAGAAAGAACATCCAAGTTCTCTTTAAAAGATGTTTTATTCATTCCCTACTAACTCTCCCTTATGATACGATATAATGAATACTTCATTAAGAACAATGATCAATACCTGGTTTAGCTGCTGTTTTGATATTTACTGGGGTGTGGACTGCAACATGGCTAATGCCACTTTGGCTTCTTCTTTCTTCTGCTATGGCTTGGGCTGCAGCAACTGTGAGAAAGAATGATTCCATATTAACAACAGCTCTACAATCAGAACTCATGAAGTAAATACCTGAAACTAATACATAAAATTCTATTTGATGTTGCAGATCCTTTTATTAAATAACTTAGGCCTACTCAACTTGTAAAATGAAAATAATCTGTCAAACACGACCCATCACAGCTTTTCTTTGTAAAAACAAGTTACAAAACCATACTTCTTAAATAACCTTTCCAGTAAGAACAACAATACTTAGCAAAGTTACAAGTGATTTACACTTACTAAAACCTCCTTGCTACTGCAGATGTAGGCTGAACACATACATGTAATAGTCAGTTAGCCCTGCTAGAATCATATTCTCAAGTGACTCAAACAGGGAGAGGTTTATGAAGACCTTTCATGATTTCACAACATGAAACATAAAGTGGATTAGCTGCATAAAGTAAACCATTAAGTGTTTACTTCTAAAACAAGACCTTCAAAAATACATTTTCGTTACAAATTAGATGCCAAAACAGTAATTTGAGCATTTGTGCAGAGACCCATGCCCCAAGGTGAATACAGTGGACTGCAGGGCTGTGACTGTGAGTTACTCACACAGAAATGAAATGCTAGCAGTATGAACTTTGCTAAAGAATGAAACTCATGAAGAAGTCAGGGAGACTAATTTACCATGTCACTCTCCATAGATTTTTCTTGATTTTGGTATCAACTTTAACTAATCAACTTGTAGGGTTTGAAGATGAAGTGTTACAGGGCAAGTAGGTAACCTGTAGGATAGCATTGCCCCCTTTAGCTGCACAGCTCTGACCAGGAGCATCCTTAAAGCAGGACACCTTGTTCTCACAGTGAAATTAACCTTGGTTCTTAAAGAACAGCCCAACTTCCAGGGAAGTAAGACAACACACTATATGATCAACAAAACACGAGAAAGCAGAAGTTGATGCCTCTTTAAAACAGAAAGGGCAATCCACAGAAGTAACACAGAATATGCCATGATTTCCACCCATGATGTGAAAGACAGACAGTAGAATTTAGTGTTACATTTCAAAACCAAGATGACAGGTTTGCCAGTGATCTCATGCTTCCCTTTAACAGAGCAGTGCAGAATGCAAAGGAGGAAGGAAGAGTCTCCCTCTTCTCCATGCATTGCCATGACAACTAGTTGTGTTATGGTAATAACCCTCCCTAAGGCTGTGCCCAAGAACAATCACCTCAAAGTGTTTAATCCCATGTGATGTCAGTGATAAATGCTGATTACAATACTTATTCAGCAGTTCTAAATTGTCACCCACAGCTGCTGCCATGTCTTGAATTAATTTTGCATTGCAGCATCAAACAAATCTTCCTCAGTTCCATCCCATGCATCTCTAAGGATCTTTTCTAACAAGACAGAGCCCAGACCCTACTGTGACACTGCAAGAGTACCAACTGGCAAAGAGAACAACTAAAAAAGGGCTCACTATGTAAACCAAAAGTCAGTCATAAAGCTGATTTTGTACACTGTTGTTTGTCACATGGAAGAGAATCTAGGCCAAAAATCCACCAAGTGCAGAACAACAAAATCATTCTCAACACAATTAGATTTGAAAACTGCCTGAGGAAAAGCAACCTACTGCAGGTTTTCCTGTCAGCAAAAATATACAGCCAGGGCATTTATATCCAATGGCACCTCTGCAGATCACAGAGGCTGAAAGAACATAAAAGCTTCTTCAAGTACAATTTCAAGTGAAGTCAAATACAGGAACCCAGTTGCATCTTTTCTTCAGTTTCCATCAGCAAGGGAGGAGAGACAAGAGGCACACAGGCAGACTAAGCCAATTGGGAAATGTGCCCAATAGAATAAATTCACCCTACACCTACAAAACTTAAGACCAACACTAGAATTCTGCCTCAACTCTCAAAGTATAAACAGCCACATTTCTGTAACAAACTTACACTAAGTAGCAAGCTGCAATTAAAACAGGTACAACATTCACCTCATTTTACTTGCAGAAGGATTTTGTTATTAGAAATCTTGCTGAACAAGCCAGTCATAATGGATCTAGAGGAGAAAGTATTTATTTATTTAACAAATAAACCAACACTTGGATAATGTCCATGATTAGAAGGCACTCATTTAAAAGAAATGTGCCATATCTGGAAAGCAATTAGTTCATCTTAATTAAGGTTGCAAAAAAATTCCTTGGAGGTTCTATAGAAGAGGAAAGTGGGTTACAGAAACAGTACAGCTTGCAAAGGACACAGAGGTGAAAAAAGGCTAGAAATACTTAGCCAGTGTTTTCTGTGTCAGTTAAAATACTTCTATTTGCTGCTTCAATGCTTCATGACTTGCAGAGAAACAACATGCTTATACAAATATGTAAGTAGCATAAAGGCACTAGGAGTGCACCTTTGGGTTACACAGAAACAACCCATTTAACTAACAAAGCTAGAATTAAAAGCAAAGAGGGGATTTGAACAAAAGATTATTAAAAGGGGAACAGCCATCACATTAGACACATCCCTAAAATGTGTGCAGCCAAATTCACCAATTATCAGGTCAACAGACAGGTTTTGCAGCCCTTGCCAACTTTATGGTAAATTTACAATGTGAAACTGTGATTTTCAAACTCCACATTCTACTACATGAAAAGAAAATGCATTGCATACTCTTGTACTCTGCAACCTTTGTTAAAAAAGCCAGATTTTATTTTGCTTTAATATGATAAAATAAATCTTATTTTAAAATACATTTAGATATTCTTTGGCACAGATTAGTGGCTTAGTGGCCCATAATGGCTGTAGCAGTCTGCTACAGAGCAAAGCTTGACTGAAAAGAATTTTCCACAAAATCTCTCTCTGTAAAACAAGCCTAATACTTCTGGAATTAATCAGGATACCCCCAGAATGGGAAACCAGTTAACCATTTCACTATAACTTGTGTCATGTGCTGTATTACTGAGCATTACCTTCATGGACATGTTCAGCAAACTTCCCAGAGAAGAAGAAGAATTCTCCCAGAGGCAAATTAATTTTCACTTCTATTCTGAGCTTATCCTCCCACAGTAGTCACTAAAGATTTTCACAACTATAATTTGTGATCAGCATAATGTGTGTGCTTATTTTCCAGTAGTCTACCTTTAAACACTTCAGCTCAAATTAATAGAAGTACAAGCTACAGGCATTAATAATAGTTGCATTCATGCATAATAAAATAGAAGTATCTGGAAGAGAGAATGGTTAGGTAATTTGGGAAGCAGTTTTTCTTCAGTACCCTCATCACCATTTAGCACTCTGTGTCTGGCCAAGCATATCATGGACAAACCAACCCAACGGAAGCCCTAGGAAGCAGCTGCTCTGGAAGGCAATGTGCCAGATGAAGTCAACTCTCCCAGTTTCACCTTCCAGCTCACAATCACACTGACTGCAGGTAGGGAGATGCCTCCCTCACACTGAGCATGACTCTACTTCCCTTCACCCATCAGGTTTCCAACATGCCCTGAAGAGACCGCTGCTAAAAATAAGACTTTATTTCTATTTCAATCCCTGCACTGAGTTAATACTCTTGGTTCTTGCCAAGACTGTCAAAGGACCAACACAACTGCTGTTCTTAGTAAACCTCATTAGAGACTGAACTGGCTCCATCTCTTTACCTAGTGAGGTTTAGGGCTTCCACCCCATTGCCTCTCCCAGGATCTTGTGACTTCACTGCCCTGCTCACTCCTCCCTTCCAGTGCCGAATGAGAAAGGAGAGCATAATGTGCCAACTTCTACAGCTATCCTTCTGGTTCTTATGATTTGACGACTCATTATGCAAAGCAAACAAACAAACAAATCACAGTCTAAGCCTTCCAAACAACAGCTAGGAGGTCTCCTGAACATTAAGCATTGCTACAAATCTGTTTTCATAAAAGTTTAAAGGAGGTAACAAGAAGCCAATAAACAATCCATGAACCAAGATAACTTCCAGCAAAGTAACTCTGATTTTATAGCAAACTGTGCCAAATCTGCAAGATGCCATTCTTGTCTTGCTCCAGCTACTGTTTGTCTAGTGGACAGTAATCTTTTTCAGTAACACTGTTCAGATCCTTTCTTCTAATCATTTTTCCACATGCTTTTAAGGAAAGACAAGAGAAGTCAGCATTCAAGTTTGAGATTTCTGTGTACTTTTAAGCTGATTTCCACTAATTAATTAACAGAGGTTAGGACAAATGAGTGCAAAATCCTATGTTTAATGCTTTAAAAATTGGGTATTTGTTTTACACCACTACTCCTTGTTTAAAGGCCACCAGAAGGATGCAGCCTCACACAAACAGGCGGACAACACAGAGTTTCTAATGAGGGACAGAAAAGTCCTCTCTGTATGCATTCTTCTATTCCCTGCTCTCCCCCTTCTTTCTCCGTTGATCCTCATGTCCCATCTCTGGGCTGCAAGGACTGACAGGCTCCACAACCAAACACATGAGGCTCCCAAGTAGGCACCTTCTGAGAGACCAGCTGGAAGGCAGATGGTTTGTCTGGGCAGCCAGCAGATGGGAAGCACACAGATCTGCAGAAAGCTGTGCATGCCGTCTCTCAGCTCCAGCAGGCCAGAAGAGCTTCCTGTTGTCTTATCCTCATTACAGACTCTATTTACAAACTTTCATTCTATATTTATGCCCTGCATAGGATACCTATTTTATTACCATTATGTGCTTTCTTCCCCTTAAGCCCACTTCTGCAGCTAATTCCATACAACAATCTGGTTTGCTTCCCAATCACAGAATGGTTTTGGGTTGGAAGGGACCTCTGGAGGTCATCTAGTCCAACCCCCCTGCAGTGGGCAGGGACATCCCCAACTAAATCCTACGGCAACCCGGTATTCCCAGGTGGTCTCCCATCCAAGTACTAACTGGTCCCAACCCTGCTTGGCTTCAGAGATCAGACGAGATCGGAAGTTCCACCAGTTGTCTGCTTCCTCAATGTTCAAGGCAGTTTAGAAAGATTTTTTTAGTTCATCACAAGTATTAATCCCACTGGAAGACTCTTGACACAAGCATTCCTTTGCAGTGTATGAATTAGCAACTCCCTAAGTACGTGAGATAGCGGCAAAAATCTAAGTTTTTACTTATCCTTAAACATCTGCACTCAGATGAGAGCTGGAAGCAAAAAAAAACAACCATTCACATCCTTAACAAAACACTACCAATTTCTTATAAGGAAACAAAGATACAGCTGAAGCATTCTCCAAGACCTGTTACCATATTCATTCAAACTATGGCATGATCAGAGAGGCACCAGGAAGCTTGCTAGTTAATTTGTAGGTAGATCTCTGCACACTTTTCCCCAGGGGATGCACATAATCTAAACCAAACTGAAACATAACACAAGCACAGACTGAGGAATCAAAATTTATCCTTAAAAGAATTTGCAGCTATCTCCAAAAACTTTCTACAGTCAGAGGTACTATACCACTTTGCAACAGCCACATAAGGTGAGCACCACCCTTAGACCAAATGCCAGTAACAGGTACTGTGAATGTATCTCCTACTGAGCCTTACTGCTGCCACATGTATTCTCTCACTTGAAGCTTGCTCACACTGCTCAGCCAAGAGTTATGCTTCTCTCTACTGAATGGGAAAAGCAACTGCCAGCACAATGCTTAAAGAGGACAAAGAGATATCACCAAGGTTGGTAAGAAGCACTGCCTGTACTATGTGCACAGAGCTGACCAGCTAAATCCACCTCCTTCTCTGGAAAAGACACTCAATTTAGGGCTCTTTATTAATAAGGCATGTTATTATTCACCACTTGAAAGAAAGGAAACTGAACCAGAGTAGATACTCTACTCTCACTCACTGGCTTTCTGCTGCCTTCACTTTCCCCTCTTGCCCAGAAACTCTTCAAGAGTTGATGCTTCCTGCACAAAGGATATACAAGCCTTACAGTCCCAGTTGTGATCTTCAGCAAACAGTCATGCATTGCTGTCTTATCTTTGCATAGTCTTAGCAAGACACCATCACAGGGAAGCCAGAGCTTTGGAAAGGCTGGAGAGCTCTCTGCATTTCTCAGTGAAAGAGCAAGGTACTAAGATATCTGTACTCTGTGTAAAATTCTCCACCAGAACACACTGAAGCTGCATTTTAGATGTAAAGAGAGTATTTCTGCAGTTTCTGTGGGTTGGCAAATGCAGACCTTTTGTGCAAAATGCAAAACAGAAACTGCTTTCATCCACCTTGAGTGATATATTTTAAAGATGTATTAGACACTGACTGCCATGCTGATGCAATAAACTATGACTACAAGTCCCTTGTGAACCTTCCCAAGAGTAACAGAAATCAGCATTTACCTGTTTCTGCATAGTAGAAATTCCAAAGTATCCCCAAACACTGAACTAAAATGAAAGCAGTTTATATAATAAATATCTCCTTACATAATTTCAAGTGGATTCACTGTGAAATTTAGTAGTTACATGACTTAAGTTAAATGCTTATATACAGGTGCATACAGATTAATCATTGCAAACCTGACAGAATTAGACATAGATTTAACAGTTACAGAAGGAACAAAAAGGTTATTAGCACCCATCCTGCTATACAGACCATTTTCCTTCTTTAAGAACACTTTCCAATGCCTCAGGATTCTTGACTACACTGGAAAAAAAGTTCTGTTCATCACACCAGACTGGCTTAGCAGATGTCACAGCAGTCCCACTTCTAACCTACTCTGAGCAGTTTAGTTTCTACTGTTGGCAAAAACTACACAGAAATGAGCTCTCTGTGCTTTACTTCTCTAGAGGATGCCTTAAACTGCTTGCTGTTCACCCCCCTACATAGTCACTGCAAAAAGTAACTTCAAGACAAACTTCTGCTCTCCTTTCCTCTTTCACATCTGTTTTCCCCATTGTATTATTTCTTTCTTTTATATTGCACTGTCCCTAACAGTAGAATCCAGCTAACTTCTATTCACTGCTTTCCCCTTTCCTGAGCAGCCTGGTTTCTTGAGCTGGCTCCAAGCATGCTCTTGTAAATGCTTTTGTCCTCCTTTGCAGGCTGGCTATTGTTTAATACACTCAGCCCAAACAATGCCAGTGAAGAACACAGCCTAGCACTACAAGTCACAACTAACTGGAGACAAGCTCTGTGAAAACACCATTTTGAGCTTCTTTTAGATGGAAGGATAATAGCTTCTTTACATGATAGCAGTGAAAACTACTGCTTTTGCCATTTACACTCGATGAATTTCTTATGGCAACTTCAGAGCTCATTCAAACACTGTCTCTGCTTCAGAAAAAGAGGACTGTGTTGGTATTTACCCCCCAAGAGACCAGCCTCCAGGCTCACAGCAAATTACTCAGTGCAGCCATGCATCAGGAGAGTGCTATAAGAACACTGACAGGTCTGCAGCATGGTTAATGCTGCAAATCCACTGTCTAAAGCAAAAAACACAGTGGTGCAAAATGTAAAAGGAATTAAACTCTAAGTTACCTTAAAACTGTATGCTTAACCTAACTAAATGAAAGCTCTGAGGGATTCCACTACAACTGATGTAACATCCATCCAGCAAAAATCACAAATCCATTCCTGCCTCGAAGAGTTTAAAGAAAGAAGTGAAAAATGACAAATGGGCCAAGCAGGATAAAAGGGCGAAAGAGACCAATAAAGTGACTTATATTTTTGCTTAATTCCTCACCTAGTGGCAGGAAGTCTTCCAGAGAAATCTGTAAGTAAGGGTGACACTCACTGATCTGGTCTGCAGATGACTCTTCTTGGTTTCTAATGTCCAGAACACAACTTACAGATCATTGATCAACACTGTGCTGCAAAAATATGTAACTATATTCCTTCAAGTAATTCTCTTGGCAAAACTAAGCAGAGGATAAAACTTCCAAATGAATAAATGTGTTCTGTTGAATTATGCTCTTTAAGTATAAAGATCTCGACAGGATTTCTATATTCTTGTAGCCAATTACTCTCAGTATTGGGAGAGGAATTTTAACACTTGAAAGCATTAAACACTTGCCTACAGAAGACAATTGACAGTGTCTTTGCTCCCTTCCAAGATTCAGGTCAGTGTATTTTAACAGCAGTGACTATCTCTAAGTTAAAAGCCAGTGAAGTACTCAAAATCCGAGCATTTAAAAGTTCCCTGTGAATGATGATGGCAAAAAACACTATTAGGAAACACAGAGATATTCTTAGAAAGGCTAGTGACAACTGTTTTCTTCAAAGGCAACTGGATCCTTCATCTAGAAAGGAGAAGTTCTGACCTGACTGGAAAATAAAACTAATTTAGAAGAAAGCAAAAGTCAAGCAACTAGGCCAACCTTCCTTGAAAGCAAACACTTGTGTCCATCTATGTACAGCATGAACACCACAGGCCTATATGGTGGATGGCTGAGGCATTTTGCAGGGCAGCTGAGGCTCCTCTGTCAAACAAAAATGCTTCAAGCAACACTTGATTTTTCTTCCATGAATCCCACATTCCAAACAAGTTAATCACCAGTATTTAAAATAGTTTTAGTTACTGGACATGCAAATACATCAAAACCAATTCCGAATTACCTGGTTGTAAGCTGTGTAATTGGAACCTGAATGGTGCTAATTTATTTGTGGCAGACAAGAAACTTGGGAGCCCTCCATTCTTAGAATATTGCAAGTCATCTGGTAAGTCATAGCCACAAAAGTCATTCAAATTGCATGTGCAGAATATCCTTTCACAATAGGACTGTGAGCATCTCCCATTATTTAATCAAGTTTAAAGACAGACAGTAGCATTTGATACCCTTGATGATTATGACTGACCCAAAGCATTTCTTCCATTTATCTCACAGTAACCCAATGGTTTTCTTCTTAACTCTTGCCACTGTTAAGAATTGAGAATTTATAACAGCATATCAGTATTTTACTTCTGAAAAACACAAGTATATAAAGAAACAGCAGTCTTTAGTCATATTTTAAGGCTAGTTAGGCCACAGTATCTCTGGGCTCTCATCATCAGTTATGATCCTTGGTTATCATTCTTTAATATTTCCATTTGAACTAAAGCATGGAATCCCAAATTATCCCCTGTAACTTTAACACATGGGAACATATCTAGAGAATGAAACATTCTGCCTAAGAAATGGCAAAAATTGTATATTTTTATATTTTACCATGTATATGCACATGGTTTTGATAGTTGTGGGTTTTTTTCAATTGCTCTACAGCAAGGAGGATCTCTTTCTTGAATGCAAATGGAGTAATCTTCAGAATTTAAAGCTTTAAATTAGAATAAAATCTTTTTTATAAACCACTTACAACTGGAAGTAATCTTCAAAATGATAAGCACCTAAGGAATAGCATACATCTTTATGAATCAGAATGAAATTATCCCTACTCCATACTATTGCACTGCTATGAAAAAGAAGAAAATGAAATTAAGGTTCATAGTCATTATAATTGCATTAAGTTTTCAATCTGACTTGGGAATTTTTTCTCTCTCACCACTGGGATCTATGTGAAATCCAATTTCTGGGCAGGTCTTTGCCTTTATCACCTTGGCACTCTGTAAAGCACTGTAACTACTAATTCCACACAGCAAAAAAAACAGATGAAGCACAGAAAAACCTTAAAGACCTTCTCCAAAGTTACTAGGAGCTTGACAGAGTAAGAAACTGAAGCCACACCAAGTGAATGCCAGTTGAATGCCCCAGTCACTGGGCCACCTTTGCTCCACAGCTGGCATGTGTCTGAGTACAACACTACCCAGTCAGAAAACTGAATGCTGAAGATGCTTTTCCTGTAGCATGCTCATGCAATCAGAAACCTGGCAAAGGAATAGTTTCCTTGTTCTGCAGCTTCTCAGGCAAGCTTTGAAGCTCACTTCTACTCACAACCACTCTGTAAAGGCTTTTAACAATCCAAATTCAAAAGTAAATTCTTTCTTCCAGCTAGCAGCTCTGATGCAGAGGTCAATTCATCTCTTAAATGCTTCTGGATCCTGAAGAGTAATCTCTAAACAACACTCACCAGCTCCTGTGGTGGAGCTTTGCCAAGACTCTGCCAAAGAGTTCTCTAATAGTTCCATAGGTGTTGGCACAAACTTGTGTTCTTAAGTGTTTATAACTCTTACCCACAGACCAGCCAAATCTGTGCATCTTGCTGACTATTTTTTTTTGAGCAATGAAGCGTCACTATCAGTTATTCATCCAACTTTCTTTTCATGCAAATGCTGTGTATATGCTTATGGTAAAGAAGTTACCAGGAACTGTGCTCCAGGTTAAGACACACAAAACCCAACAGTGTCACTTATACAGAAAGAAAAAAATGATTACATGGAATGAAGCTGCTATTTTATTAGACAACTGCCAACCAAACTGGGCTTGGTTGTGCAGGCCATGGGAATTATGCCTGTAGATAGACTGGTTGAAAAAGACACTTAATTCTTGTCCCATGTCTCAAGACAGGTTTCCTAAAAGATCACATAGGTCTTAGAAAGGAAAATATACATATAGCATTTTAATATACTGTTTTGAACAACCTTTACAACAGTGATTAAACACTCTAGTGGAAATCCTAGCCAAGCTCTGGCAAAAGCAAATACACTCTCCCTACCATATACACTACAAAAGACAGTATAGGAGATCTTAGTATTCCAGTGAAAATGAAGACAAAATGATAAATCTTGGCTACAACAGCTTACATTATATGTATTTTGATTCTGATGACCCATACCACTCAAGGATAACCTCACTTACTGGGTAAACCACAAGTAACTGACTATTGCCCTCTTCTCAAATCTTAATAAGCTCAGCAGTGCTTATGGTATTAGAATAGGAGCAAAAATTCCTCTTCATCCCTGAAGGATGACAGCAGCAAGCACGGATCACAGAACAGAGTAAGCAACTGCCATTTATGCACTGGCTGTTTCACAGTGTACAATTACAATTCATTGCTAACCTTAAGTGATGTTCATGCATCACTGAGGGAAATGTTAACCAGCTTCTAGTTGTAGCAGCAAATTCTGCTTTTTGTTAGCCATCTCAAGTAATTAAGATTGGACCAGTGTGAAAGGGCAGAACATTACTGCAAAGCAATTGTAGAATTGACAGAGGAGGCATGATTTGTGGTGCAGAATCTTAATTACTGCTGATACTCAAAAATAAACACATTTTCCTTACCCCAGTACTAGCCTGAATTGGCAAGAAGATGATTCTCTTTAAACTTACCACATGGGTACAGAAGTCAGTAATAACAAGTGGTATCATGGCATTCTATACTTTTAAGGCCTAAAATAATCAACAAGCACCAATCAGCCACAGATTAAACCAGTAGTAAGGGGCTTGTGACAGATAGCAGAGGCAGGGAACAAGAACCCAGCAGAATCTTGTAATAAGATCCCACAAAAGAACCTATGGAAAAAGTAACTCTACATCTCCTAACCAGACTACCAGAAAGAACCATAGTTTCTGAGGAAGATGCTGCTCACTTGTATTTATTGCCTTTAAACATGAGATTCCCAACCATAAGTTCAACTGGTAAATGACTGTGCACAACGCTCTACTCGTTTTGTAGAGATGTTTGTTCTCCAGATTAAACCAGCAAAGTGTATAATTGCCCACAAACCAGCAGAAACTGCATGCAAATATGCTACTTAGCAGGTATTTTGGAACTGAGAAGATATCCCCACAGCCAACTGAGCTTAGAAAGGCAGAAAGTTATGTCCCTTTCTGAACTATGGGACTGAACCATGCTCCTCCTGCTTTTTTTCCTGCATCTTCTCCAAACAGCTGTGCTATCAGACTTGGTTGCTGCTCACAACTTCTCCAATCAGCAGCAAATCCATTGACAATTATCTTGCAAATTCCACTGTTCACCACTGGATTGCAAGGATGATTCCTAAACATTTGCTTTCCCCAGAGAGTGAAGGAGAGCTGCTGACAAGAAGTCAGGAGCAGAACTGCAGCAGCCTGTACACTCAAAGAGTATAGCTTCAATTCAGACTAGCAATGAGTTCATCTTCTAGCATGTAACTGCTAGAACTGAAGCTTAGATTCTGGTTCAGTGACTTCTACCCCCTCGAGGTAAAAAATTCAAGGTCTAGCCTTTCCAGGATCTAGTGAGGGATTTTGGGTTTCGTTTATTTTTAAAGGGATGTGCATACTAGAACATGTGCATATGTAGAGGGAGATGGAGCTGCCTCTTTAAAGGAACATTTCACCTCTAATTTTGGGACTAAATCTAGGTCATGACAGCTGTCAGCAAATGTGGGTGACTGTCTTTGGGACAACTTAGGAGCCACACTATAAAGGTATCCAATACACAGTAGAAAATTCAGCAGTTCTAGCAGGGAGAATAAGGATTAAATAGACATGGTCTGTGCAGATGAGAAGCTCTATCTTCGGCAGATCATTATCCTTCTGGAGCATGAGATTGTCTTAGTTTTGAAAGAGAAAGAAAAATTCAGTAGTATTTCTAGCACAACACACTGAAGAATAAAGGCTGCCAGATGAGAGATGTGCACTCAGGACCTTTGCCAGCACTCTTCTTCATGTAATTACACAGGTACATTAAAAACAATCAAGCCAGAAGCTGTCAGAGTAGTTTTTGTACATAGTCCAAGTTAGTTAGTTTAGATCAAACCACAATTCTCTTTCCTTATTTTTTTCTGTCCGAGATAAGAAACTGTTTATCTTTGCTAATGACTCACCCACAAAGCAAACGTGTGGAGATGTGCCATGTAATTATGCTTGGAACACACATCATGCATGCACAATATTCATTTCAGAGTATGATATTAAGGACCTTAAGTATAACTAGACACAAACACACCTAAGGATAACACCAGAATTTCTTTAGCCCTCTTAAGAAACCAGATGAAAAAAGGAAAAAACAACAAATAAATAAACCACAAAAAACCCCAACCAATCAAACCCCCCCAAAACGCCAAATCAAGGCATCATCCAATCTCTGACTAGGAATCAATGCCACAGGCTGTCCCTGCCTTCTGCACTTGGGGCTCGGAGCAGTGACTGGACACATCAACTGTCTGCACTAGCTGCCTGCCTGCATGCAAGAGCCACTGGAGAAACCGACAAGTTCAGATGGTCAAGAAGTGGAGAGAAATGGGCGAAGCAGTCCTGCAGCCACGTCCGCTACTGCCTACAAGCTGCGAGAGGTCCCAAGTCAGCAATTAACGCCTCGAGAAGCGGAAAGAACGCTCCGCAGTGCTCCCAGACCCATCCGGGCCGGCGGGCGGGAAGAGGGGCCGGGCAGCCCCGGCGGCGCGAGGCGCGCGCCTCTCCCTCAGCCCGCCGCCAGCCGGACACAAAGCCCGGCGGCCTGCGGCGGCCCCGAGTCCCGCTGCTGCTCCCCCCTCCGCCTCGGAGAGCGGGCCAGGCGTATTGCGGGGCGGAAGGCGAATGAGGGGCACCTGGCCCCAGTGTGGGCTGTGCCCTTGAGCTGCCGAAGAGGAGAGGTCCCCAAACCGCCCCCCCAACGGGACAGTCGCCCCCTCCACTTCCCACTCCTTTCCTTTCCTTCCCCTCCCGACCCGGGGCTCCGCTGCCCGTTCTCACCCATCTGCTCCCGCAGCCCCTTCAAGGAGGAGGAGGAGGAGGAAGAACAGGAGAGGGGGACCGTTCCACCACCCTCCGCCATCTTCAGCGCTGGGTCGCGCGACTACCGGCCGGGCAGAAGGGGGACGCGGGAGCGCAGTGCGCAGGCTCCGCACCGCCCGGCAGCGCCGCCGCGGGGGAGGGCAGGGCAGCGCCGCCCGCCCGGCGCCGGCCCCGGCTGCACACAACGCCCGGTAGCACCGGCCGGACGGAGTCGGGCGGGGTTCGCCGCGGTGTAACGGTCGCGAGGGTGCCTCCCACTCTGGCAGCGTGGGGGGCCTCAAGCTGTGAATGCGAGTCCCCGTGCACCATCCCGCCCGGAGCCCTCCTGAAGGGGCCGCGGAGCGGAGCGTCGAAGCAGTTAGAAAGGGCCGCGCCACGGGAGCTGTCGTTGGGTATGGTTGGCCCGGCCCAGGGCAGAGGGTGGGACAGCAACCCAGGCTTCCTCAGAGCAGGACACGGTGTGTGCGCAGGGCAGGCAATGCCAGCGTGTGGGGTGATTTGTGGCCCCCCAAGTGCAAACGTTATGGACTCTCAATCGCTTTCCGATAGGCAGCTCTCCAAGAGGGACACCTCTCCGCCAGCACTCTGGGCTAACGGGGCCGTTACAAACGCACCATCACCTCTGTAAACTCACTTTGCCAACAGAGAGGCTCAAGCAATGGGAAAGGGGCTAAATTTTCAGACGATGGACCAAGTTTTGCTCTCAGCTTGGAGAGATGAGAGTTGGAGACAGTTCAGTGCAGTTACCTTGCAGCTTTGGCACGAAGCTGTGGAAAATGGACACAGCTGGATGAGCTCCAAAGGATCACAGCTGTCCATAAGTGCTTAGTGTTGCAGGCAATTTGGTAGGCTGGAATGGTCTAAAGGTGAAGCACATCCCATGTTTATTTGTCCTATGGAAAGTTAGGTTTATTGGATTCGAAAGGAAGAAGCAGACATAAATCTCATGAGTGGAATTGCACCCCGTGTGTAACTGAGCACTCACTGGCTTGCCACAGGGCTGGGAGTTGAGTCCTGTGTTTGGGGTACTCCTGGGTTTCTATGTGTTTTGGAAAGAGCAGTGGGGTGAGACTGAGGTGGGCTAGCCAGTCAGGGAAAAAATCACTGAAAGCCCATTGAGTGAATTCCCAGATAATATTCTAAGTTAATCTTTGAATTTGTCACTTAGTTGTTATTTTGTTGCCTAGTTGCTTATCGATGAATTCTGGAATAGTCTCTTCTCATTTTGCCTCTGGGTTTGTGTTCTGGGAAGAGTGAGGATTCAACAACATCTGTGTCTGTGTTAAAGGGTAGGCTCCCTGGGCCTTGCACAGAAAACTCCCTTTGAAATCATAAATAGAAAGTTTACCTGTCAGAGGGCCAAAGAGTTATCCCATAAATTGGAAGAAAGCAGAAAGTGTAGCAGTAAGCTCGTGTTGTGTTTCAAGAGAGTGGAAAGCAACCTACCAAAACTTCAGAGCAGAGCTCCATTTTAACTTAAATATTCAGACCACAGACTCGCCCTGTTCTTTGTTTCTTGTTTGTTGTATTGGCTTTCCCCACTTCAGCATGTGTGTACAGAGAATCTTTTGTCTATTGTTTCCTCTCAGTGTTAACAGAATGCCAATTATTATTACTAATTAAAACAAAAGGACTGAAGGGGGGGAAAAACCCTAAACATTCAGTGCCAGTTTTCCCAAGTTTGTGTTTATAATATGTAGTAATAATCTCTTGCATTTATATAGTGCTTGCCATTTAGTGATCTGAATGTGTTTTATGCACATGCTGCAATTAAATGTCACCATTCAGATCTGTTAGCCTCACTGTACAGGTGAGAAAACTGAGTCACTAAAATAAAAATCCCTTGTTATGTCATGAACAGCAAAAAAAAAAAAAAGAGCCCTGTTCTGTACCCATCTTTTTCCCTCTCCCTTTCAATAATTATCATAAAACAGCATAAACATGGTTTATATTGATTTTCCACAGCATAAAGCACAATAGGTGTGGTACAATGGTCAGACTACCTAATAGAATGTATTTTTTGTGGGTTTGCAAGCTCCATAAGTCATGTGTTGTTAGGAGGCTGTATTTTCCTTCTCTGTAAAAATAAAGTCCTCGTGGATATTTGGGATGCCTTTGAATTTTGATTAGGTTATATATATATATCCCTTAACATCTAGAATTTCTTTAGCCAACTGTGCAATAAAAGAGTTCACTGTCTATTTATCAATTGGGGTTTTTTTTCCCTCTGAGAAAAATGAAACAATTGGCATGGGAAGAATCCCTTTGCTGAAGGGAATGCACACCAATGGAATGGGGAGATAAAATGAATTTTCAGATGAAACAGTCTTTTCTGCTCTTTCCATTCCAACAGACTCATCTACAAGTGGCCTCAGTGCTTGCCTTTGAACATGTCTGATATTCTGCACATGCAAAGCCTCAGAGCAGAAGGTGTAAGTTACAGGAAGGGAAACAAACCAAGTGTTGCACGCTCAGGATATTTGTGGTGGGACAGTAGAAGCTCTAAACCTAAAATAAAAAAGCCAAGCACATACAAATTCCTGAGAGATAAAAGGCCTGTTGAGGTAGAACTGGGGCATTGTCCCTCCCTGCTCTCCATACATACACATACTGCTTGATATGCCTATCTTTTATCTTTAGGCACACAGGAACTGAGCTGAGAAAAACCTGCCCCAGAGTGGAAAATGTGTGCTCTTTTTCTCTGATGAGCACTTTAGGAATGTTTGAGCTAATGTTTCAGCAATTTCATCTTATTTCCATCTTATTTCCTCTTTAACCTTGTTTCTCAGATTTCCAGTTCAGTCAGGCAATTACTGCTTATTCATTATTAGTGGAACTTCATTAAAATTTTGACCTTGTGTGGCTTCAGTAGCACTTGCAATCATCTTCCAATTTTGCAGCATTTACAGACTTGGTTGCAATAGATGATTTAGTCCTTTGAACACTGTCCTTCTTTCCATTGTCCCTGTGGAAAAGTGAATAATTTGATTTTACAGTCATTTCTTCTGTCCTTTGGGTTTTCACTTGGTAGTTTCTGACAAATAGCTCCAACTTTCACTGATGAGAGCATATTGGCATTATAAGGTGAAAACCAACAAAGCCCTGGCACTGCATACAGCTTGAGATTCCAGGGGTTTTATACTATCAATTTCAATTTCAGAAATACTGAAATGAGTTGAAATAAAAGCTCTGAAATCTGGCCTAACAGTTTGTACATTCTAGGTCAATAAAACAGCTCCCAGATTTTCTCTGACCCTCCAGATCCTAATCCCTTTGATTATTGAGGACTCTAATAACAAAATGTTCATGGGTGTTCAACTTCATTTATGCCAGAGTAAAAGCTATAACAAGAAACAGGAGAAATGAGATGTATCTGTGTATTTATAGCTGTCCATAGGGTTTTGAAATATTGGGAAAAGGTATCTCAAAATGTTCTAAATCCCAAAGTGTAAAGTATATATTGTGACAGATTCTAGTGGGTTTCCCATGGTGAAGGTAACTGCTATGGCTGATGGAAAGAAAAGTGGTGGCATGAAAATTATGGTAGCCATCCAATCTTCTTTCCTAATGGGTTTTAACTGCTCATTCTTGTTTATTACTCTCCTGCTGGGACAAGAATCTGTAACAATCTGTGTTACTAATACATCTATCCTATAAGAACCTCATTGCTCAGTCTTGGCTCAAGTTGATTTGTATTTCACTGGGTGAATAATTCCTTAGATGTGAAGTTATCAGACAATATTGTTTTAATAAAAGATATACAGAATTAAGCCTTTAGTTTGTCCTTTGTCCAGTATATTTATAAATTACCTGGATGAAGGAATGGAAAGCATCCCTGTAACATTTGTATGCACTGCTGAGATGCTAGAGGAAGAGCTTAGGATTCACAATGATCTTGCAATCAAATATAGTCCAAGAGAAAAGGAGGAGAAACAGGGACTGATGCAAAAACAAACATTTCATAGAATCCTAGAATGATTTGGGTTGGAAAGGACCTCTGGAGCTCATCTAGTCCAACCCCCCTGCACTGGGCAGGGACATCCCCAACTACATCAGCTTGCCCAGAGCCCTGGCAAGCCTCACCTGCAATGCCTCCAGGGATGGGAACTCAACCACCTCCCTGGGCAACCTGGGCCAGTGTTCCANGTAGGACCCTGCACTTGGTCTTGTTGAAGCTCCTGAGGTTCACCTGGGCCCACCTCTCCAGCTTGTCCAAGTCTTTCTAGATGACATCTCACCCCTCCAACTTATCACCAGCACCCCATAGCTTGGTGTCATCTGAACACTTGCTGATGGTGCACTCAGTGCTGCTGTCCATAGCCTTTATACAAATATTAAACAGTACAGGCCCCTGTACTTTAGACAAGGATTATTGGTTGTGGAAAGACAAGACAGAGAACAACTTGCAGATAGAGCAGGAAATAATCTGGGCTGTCACAAGCTGAGCATGAGTCAGAGTGCCCCAGGATTGTGCAAAGGGAAGCAAGCACCCTGCCTGAGAGCAGGGACACAAGGGCAGCCTCTGCGACACACAGCAGCCCTCCACTCAGCTCAGCAACAGTAAGGCAGCAGCAGGACTACTGCTGGGGCACTGCCCTAGAAGATACAAGATAACTGCACAAGAATGAAGTCAGCAAAAATAATGAGAAGATAAACGAGGAAAATGAAAGAATTGGGATTTGTTTTGTGGGGTTTTTTGATGTGAGAGGCAAATTAAGGGTGAGAATCTGTTTTCTTGGCTCGCAGAGAGAAGGAAAGACAATAGACTTGCTTTTAATCAGGGGAAATAAATGGATTTCTTTTTCTTTTAAGGAAAAGATTATCAGGTAGGAAGAGAGAAGCATAGTGGGACAGATTTCTGGGGAAGTGGTAAAGCTCCAACACCGGAGATCTGTGCTGGATGAGAGGGCAGAAAGGTGCACTGCATGACCTCTTGAGGTCTCTTCCAGCTCTGTGTTTCTGTGATTCTACAGTTCCTCCTTTTGGGATTTGGGAATATTGGCCAGAACAAGCATTATTCAATGCAAAGATTGCAGAACTGCCTTCTAGATTTAGACAGAGCATACTAAGCAGTGACAAAAGATAAATGAGTTCAAGGGATGACACTGATCATGTGGCTACCTTGCAGAGCTGGCAGAAAAGCTTTGATGCTTCCAGTGCAGGACAGCAGATCTGCATCTTAGCTCATCCTTTGCTGTATAATAGTTTTGTAAGGACAGGAGACCAATTTATACATAAAGTGAGAAAGAACATGCACATGGAATACCTGTGGAAACAGATCCACTCCTTTCCTGTCTGGAATTTTGTGCATGGCCACCAGTTCTTATTTTATAGAATAACACCTAGCATACATCCAAATTTTGGCTGTTACTGGGGTCAAAATAGGGATATGAAAGTCTGTTCTCACCATCTTGTATCTTTCCAATGTTTATGTATCTATTGATCTATTCTCTGGCTTTCCATCAAGCAGAAGCTCTCTCTGAGGTTGACAGTTAGTGTATTTGTGTGTGTGTGTCTGGGAGGTCTAATTCACTGAAGATAGTAAACAGATAATGGTGACTAATAAAAGTTAAGCTCTTAGGCCAATTTTGTGAAAGCTACTGCCTAAAGAGTGTGTGTAAAAGCTGCATTTATATTCCATTAGACTGAGGTGCTCTGTGCTTAAGTGCTCATTGCATCTATAAACACCTAATGCTGTAATCACTGGCTCTTTATTTGTATTACCAGAGTGTCTAGGAGCTTGCAGTAATAGTGGCTAAAAAGAGACAGCAGTAGGCAAATCCCTGCCCTAAAGAGCCCAAATCTGGTCCAGAATTTGTTGCAAGATCTGTAGAGCAAGCTGGCTAATTTATAAAATAGCTGTATTACTTGATTCTATCTTGTCTTGGTCTGATTTGGAGCAGTGTGTTTCCCAAAGAAAAGGTGAATCAGCTCAGTCAATTTCCTTAAGGTCCAAATCCCATCACACTGAATCATTGCACAAAGGCTTCCCTGGCTCTGCAGATTCCAGCATTTCCCTTTGCCTCCAGTGCAATCTGGTCATTATTACTGAATCATTTGAAATGATCCAGAATTTTGATGTGATTACTGTCAATGGCTCTAAGTAATACAATTCCAACAAGCTAAACACTGATATGGCAATCCTTATCACTTCTAACACTAAATATTTTCATCTTATCATCCTGTGCAGATGAGATAATATATTTCAACAGTGGCTTTGGATGAATATTTGATTGTTCCAAGCGATGTTGAGATAAAACACCACTGTGGAGAGTTACAGTATTATGCTGACAGTGCTGCACATCTAACTGAGAGGATATTTTTGTGAAGACTCTTTGGAGGACTCCTCAAATGTATGTAACAATCAAAAAATCCTTCTGATTGATCCCTGCCTAGAAGTGAGTCCTCATGGGAAATTTGAGAATACAGAGTTATTTTTTTTCAGTTATCTGAGCCTGAAAGTATTAATCAGGAACTCGATGCTGCTTAGATGTTTTTCTTTCTCAAAGCTCCAGGTTGACATCTTTTGAAAGCTTAGTTTTCAAAGAAGTCTCCTTGGACAAAAGAGAAGAGCAGTCAGTCATGCTAATTTTATGATGTGCAGAGCTGCTTGGCAGAGCAGAGTCCCTGACAATTCTTTTGGAAGAAGCAATAATGAAGAGCAGGTTGTAGTGTGAGAAGGAAGGTTCTTAGTGCAAGGAGAGAAGCTTTGCCTGAAGTCTTTGCTTTCCTAAGTTGATGTGAGATGTTAGAATGAGATTCGTCAGGAACAGCTCCCATTTCCCAAGCTCTGTCTAGACCTTTTGCTTTATATAGTGACCTGCTCTTCCTAGATTTCTTGGCAGATTGAACAGCCTCCTTATACTGCCTTGATTGCCTCTGCAGCTTCAGGACAGGCAATGTGAAGCCTTTTGCCAGCCATTCTCATACCAAAGGAAATCAAACTCAATATGGGATAAAAGCTGTGGGTCCTATTCATCAGTATCAAGAAAGATGTTAGCTCTTTGATGACTTAATCACTTTTTAAAGACAGATTTCTTACTGAACTGACACTTGGGCAAACACAGAGTGGCTCCTTCATGTAAGAAAAATATTTTGAGCAGAGGCTTTAGCAGTAGAGTGGTTACTGAAATCGACAGTATTCCTTCCTCTTTTGGTCTGGAGATTCATGGCCAGGCTCNGGATTGGGAACCATAGAAAAGAGTAAACAGCACAATGGCTCTAGAAACACTGAGCTTTGGACTTTTCTTCAAGTGTTTATTTCGCCAGATTCTTTTATAGAGTTTTCTGAAAGGCATGGAGATTACTGCTTTGGCAATTGCCACTGCATGGTTTGGAAAGACCTTGCTCTCACAGGCTGCTTTGCCATAGACCCTAGCTTGTCCTGTAATGAAATGAGCCCTCTGCTCCTGACCAGCTGAGCGAACTGAAGTGGGATTCTGCAGAGGAACTCAGCAGGGACAGAGGGAGGCCCCTGCCATGGTTTTAGACTGTACACTGTGAAGCTCCTGTATTCCAGCACAAAAAGAGGGCAGGGAGATAAATGACTCTAGTGTTTGTTTGTTTTGCCTGAAGAAGCTTCTTTGTAAGTGTTTTCCACATGAGTATTCTTCTGTCCACGTAAAATAGATCCCTTGTGCCTGAATTTTAAGTCTCTGTATATTGTTCCTTGTGCAATGGCTTAGAAATATTTTAGAGGCATTATCTAGGAGCTTTTATGACTTCTCTCACATATTTCCTCTGCCTCCCTGCACCCACACATCCATGTGCATATAGTGAAAGATGCAGGGTTGGATTCTGATCAGAGTTCTGCTCATTTTACACTTTTTTTCCCCCACTGAGTTTAACCCAGAAGTGAATTTTGGGCTGATTAGACAGCTCTTGGTAAACACTAGCTCAGCAAGAGCTGTGTAAAGAGTGGTAAGTGGCTAGATTTGGAGCTGAGAGCCTTAAAACATAAGTATCAGCCCATCTGTGGTCAGTTTTCTTGCCTGGTAAAGCTTGTTTTGTGAAGTTGCTGCCACACATTCACAGCAGGGCCATTTATTCATGAAACTGTGGATAGCATTGCAAGGACAGTCATGACAAATCACCAGCATCTGTCATTAGCAGGTTTCATGCTTTCTCATTTCTATTACTTTTCATTTAAAGCTCTGAATGCTGGCATGGAGCAGGAAGGGAGAAGCCAGATGTTTCTCCTCTCTCCCTCACAAGTTAACCACTCCATGATCCTTTTGGCTTCACATTCTTATTTCATGGGAGTTTTGGGAAGTCTTGAAGATTAAAATCTCAAGACAGAATTTCAGCTTTGAAGCAGTAAAGCTTTGCTCTTTGGGGAATCACCAAGCACAGAGGTCTCCTAGCAGAACACCTTTTCCAAACAGGCTTTCCACCACAGAGAAAGGATATGTGCTCCATTTAAGAGGAAATAAATCAAAAGGACTGTTTTAAGATGATCAGTTTTTAACAGGCAGGTGACTGGACTGTTTGAAGATGGTAT
>VWZO01018894.1:167840-184751 GCA_013396975.1 Bucco capensis | reverse complement strand
TGATCTAGTTGGGGATGTCCCTGCCCACTGCAGGGGGAATGGACTAGATGAGCTCCAGAGGTCCCTTCCAACCCAAACCATTCTAGGATTCTATATGAGTCCTGTTCCTAGTAACAAGGGTTTCCTAGGTCACAGATACAAATCATGCAGATGCTAAAAGCATGCCAGTTCCACTTTGCTAGCACAGCCAATCAATTATTACATCTCCCTCTAATGTAATCAGTGATCTGCTCTGCAATTAGCCTTCCATTGGAGCTGTCTGCAATTTACTGGCTCAGTTCCTCAAAGCATTGTGAGGATCAAATAATAGGTAAGTAAGTGCATCATGATGAGTAAATTGATGCTGCAGGCCATGGATTCAACAAGCAGGATAGTAGCCCCTCAGGAAATCCACTCTGTCCAGTCTGTTACATTCTAGCTTTCCATTTATTATTTACATCTTTGGCAAGGACAGCCAGATTTCTTTGTTCTAAGAATTTATGACCCAAACTAAGAAGACACTGAAATGTTTCTGAAATAAATGAGACACAGAAATAGCATGTAGGAATCCTTTAGATACCTTTTGTGGTGATGCTGGGTGATCATATAAATGATATTAACTCCAGGAGAACCCTCCAGAGCACCCACCCTAAGTCTTTCCCATACCTATTCACAGATATCAATCATCTGAACACCCAGCAGCCAGAGAAACAGATTCAAGAAAGCATTGAGCACATACTCTAGTGAGCTTTTCAAGGCAAAATCTTCAGGTTTGGTACTCTCCAAACCTCTTACCCTGCTAACAGAAACCTCTAGGGCTCTTGCTTTCTGGGAGTTAATGGCTTTCAGTATGACTGCTGTCACAGAATGCCTAATAGAGTTTCTACTAATTTATTTACCATGACTTTCATGTGTGAAAGCTTCTGGCTCAAGTCAACATCAGGGAGCCCTAAGTGGTTTGCAGTCCTGTGGTAAGTGGCCTGGTATAAATTGCTGTGCAGACAGTGTGATAATAACCATATGTGTATGAACTCAGCTACAAGCATGTTATTGAGGTTGCATGGTTTGCCCAGGGAAGAAGAAAAAGGGAGAGAAGTTTGCAAAGCCCTGAGCTTTCTCCTTTGTCTTACTGTGGTGATGCAGCACCAGCTTTGGTATCTGAGATTCCCAACATGATGGTGTTCTAGCATTGCATCAAAGCAGGCAACTCATGCAAAGGGCCTGGGAATCTTCTCTGCTCTGGGAAATGAAAAGGAAAGCAGCACTCAGTGCCTCAGGAGCTCTGACCATGAGGTGCTTGCTCTCCACCAGCAATACTGCTTCTTCTTAGCATGACAACCTGCTCAGCCTAGCAGGTCTGTAGCCTTGTCTTTCCTCAGGAGATTCTCAAGGGCATGACTTTCAGCCAGCCTGTACCCCACTGATCCCAGGTGATCTCTGGAGATGCTGCACTCTGCATAGCTTTAGCTGGGCAACTTCTGCTGGCAAGGGGGTGGAAGAATCAAAGAATGTTAGGGGGTGGAAGGGCCCTAGAAAGATCATCTAGNCCTCTTGGCCACAAGGGCACATTGCTGCCTCATGGGCATCCTCCTAGCCACCAGCACTCCTAGAGCTTTTTCCCCAGGGCTGTTCTCCAACGGATCAGTTCCCAGTCTGTACTGCTCCATGGGGTTGTTCTTTCCCAGATGCAGTACTTTACACTTCCCCTTGTTAAATTGCATTAAGTTTCTCCCTGCCCATCTCTCTAACCTGCCCAGGTCACACCAGATGGCAGCACAGCTCCTGATGTGCCAGCCACTCCTCCAAGAGTGGATGGGGGTGGGGGGTTTTCCATTTCAAGTTTCCATTTAAATACTGATATTTGGCAGTTATTACTGTACAGGAGCATGTGAGCAAACTCAATTATTTTGCTGTTCCACACCTGGAAGAATAACTACTGTAGTTCAGACCTCAGGGTAGTAGGTGTTGGCTGCTATTTACTTTTCAGTGGTAGTGCCTTATCTGCTTCAAGGCAATGCCATGAACCTCAATTAGTTTGTGGTTATACAGTGCTTTGAAATTATAAGTGGCTATCTACCTTTTAAGTATAATAATGTTTCTATAGCATATTGTAACAAGTATATGCTTCACCACACAGCAGCTCACTCAGCTGTAGGTCAGAAATGCTGCCTAAGTGAAAGAATTCAAGACTTTGTATCTTGATGACACAAGGAACATCTTCAGCAGTTCTAAACTTAGTGTACATGGATAAGCCAGCTACGAAATCCAAGCACAGTACAAATAGCTGTCAAATAAGTCAGTGAGGGCTGTAGTGCAAAAACCTATGTACAATCCAATCAAACAGCACTGGGAGGAGGATAAAACAGGTATAGCATCATCTATTTCCAGTCATTTTCTTCCATAGCCAGCCCTGGAGCTTGTAGCTTCTTTGAGCAAGACTGGGCAGTGCTATAGATGTCCTTTTATTTTGCTACATGGGAGACAAGGATCAATCTGACTTTCTCATTTTGCTCTTCAGCCAATACTGCCAGTGGTGAATCAAATGTGTTGCTAAATTAATAACTCATAAGGTTTTGGGGCTTGGGCCACTAAGCTGTCTCTCTCTCTCTCTGCTTTGCATGCACGTATGGGAGATATGTTAGCCCAGGGATAGAGTAACAGCTCCAAAGGACTGCAGTGAAATGCAATCTGGTTCTGACATAATGCAGCCAGTCAGGCCATCTGTGTGAAGGAGCACCCAAAAAAGGGAACTGGCAAAGACTGATAATCCCCAACTGAGCCTCAAAAACTCAAAGCACCCAGCCTAGCTCTGGGGCAGCTTACAGTTTGCAGCTCTGAGAGTGGTGGTGGCTGTGGCACTGAAGTTTTACAGTGGTGCCAAGTGGTTAGGAATAAGGATATTCAGTTCATATTTCTTGATTAGGATCCACTTGTAGTCCTGGACCTTTCCCTCCTTCACCAAATCAGTGTAGGCATGTAGGTTAGGCAAAGCTGCCATGGAACAGGATGCTCTGGTGTGAGCTGAGTCCCTGGCTGCTCAAGGGAAAGGGTGCCCTGACCATGCACTACCTGCCCTTCAGTGTCTCTATCTCTGTGGGATTAAATCAGCAGAAACCCGAGCCTGTGGAAGGGTTCTGAGGGCACAGCTTCCTGCAGGCAAGGCTGGGGGGGATGGTGTGATATGTGGGTAGGACTGGAGGGCTGGGGTTGGTGACATCCCCTCCCTGGATGCCCTGAGCTGTTGACTCCCCTCAGCTGTAATCCCACACTCACTCATGCCACTGGCTTCTCTCCAGCCTTGCCCTTGCCTGGGGCTATATCTATGCCTCACACCTCAGTTCCCAGCACAATTCTGGACACAACAAGGATTGATGGGTGAAGCACTGACCAACTGGGCCTGGTAGGTCAGGTGCCAGAGCTGGAGAGAGGCCATGAGCTGTGTAGCCACTGAGGGTGTGCAGAGGAGCAGCATATTTCAATACAAGAGGCTTTGCACGTTGCAGCACAATAGCTTTGCCTCTAAATACTCTTATAATGTGGTTGCTCTACCTCTGTCTGTATTGCACAGAAGGATGCATAGGTTCAGCATTCCTCCTCCTGGGCCCTGCATTCCTCTCCTTGGCTATTGTAGATGTGGAGTTTGGATCCCCTTCACTCTGGATGGAGAAGCTATGGCTAAGCAGGTTTCCCCATGAGGTTTTTCCACTGGCTGACTGGCACATCCCAGCCATGCATGGCTGTGGTGTCCTTTTGGTCAGGGAATACTTCTTGTGGAGATTAGCTCACAGGAGGAGAGCAGAGGAATGAGGGCCTGAAACTAAGAAAGATTAGAGTTTTTAACATTAAATGAGGCTTATCAGATTGTGAAGAATAATCTATATGCTGCAGATAGGAGTGGGGACTGGCACAGAGAAGAAAGGGGAGACTCAGCTAGTGGAAGAAGCATTGCATTGCTTCAGTGAGGTATAGCTAATGTCACCATCATCTAGGAATGAGGATAAAAAGAGACCCTATTGCTTTGTCTATGCTTCATTCATATCTAGGCTGTGATATGGGAAGGGTTGGTAGGATAGCACAGGGAGCATCTTTTGGATATTCCAAAGAGCTTGAACAGAACAAACATGCCTCAGAACTAAATGCTTGGTGCCACCTGCAGAAATAAAGAGAGAACTACTCATGCCTGTTTGCTGCTTCTTTGACAACATCATTTCCAGAGGGAAGTGGTACAACATGCATTTAGATTTCATCCTGCTTTCATGGGACAATCATGCATGACAGCCCTTAGGAAAGCACTCACTTGAACACACTGCATGGTTTAACAGTGGAAATGAAATATGGTGCATGCTTATGTGGAAAGACTCAATGCACAGAAGCATCTGTGTAGCATCTCCTCTGGAATTTATCTCCAGCAGGCTGTGGCAGAAGAGAATCAATCAGGAATTGTGAGTGCTTCATGCCTGGTGGAGGGTGCATCCATTGCAGGTTTGGTTAAAGCTAGTGCTTCACTTACCACTGTGCTCTTGGAAACTGAATAGAAAGACCAATTACCAAATATTTCTGTAATGACAGCTCAGAGTTGATGCTTCTCTTTGGTATCCCAGCCAAAACAATGGGTTGCATGTCAAAGCTTGTACTTGCAAAGGTGAAGTCTAGAGGATTTGAGGCAAGCTGGATGGTTTGTCTCAGTGAGAAAAGGAGTCATCTAATGGACTCCTGAAGTAACAGGAGGACAGACTTCTCTTCAGTTACCACTCCTCATGTACAAATGTTACAGCAAAACTCAATTAGAAGTGAGCTAGGAGAGCACCATTAGTGGTTAGCTCCAGCTCCCAACCACCCAGCACAGACGTAANAGCTCCATGGCCTTTCTGTGTTGAGGGCTCCAGAGCTGGACCCAGTATTCCAGATGATAGGGTTCTGCCAAGCATGGGTGGCAACGGCATAAATGGCACTAGCTGTTGGTTTCTGTTGGTTTCAGAAAGGATATATTCCTGTATGTGTAGGGAAGCCTCAGATATAAGCCTTATTCTTCATGGTCTGAGCAAGGCCCTTTGGCCTGAAATTGGTCAGAGTCACCTATTTTTTAAAGCAGTGCTACCACAGCTGGTAAATTCCAAACTGTCTCTTTACCTTAAAACATCTTTTTCCTACTCTGGCAAGATTGTTAATGTCAAGATTATTTCAGAAGTATTTCAACACATAAATCTGAATTATATTGAAGGAGTTTGCATGTTCATAAAGGTTTTTATTTCTTTTTTTAGGACTACTGGAATGCATCCTTTCTCATGCCTCAAGACTTATCTGTAATTGCACAACTGAAAATGGAATGATTCTGAGGAGATCTCTGGGCTGGTAGTATTGATTTTACAAACACCCAGTGCAATCCTGTTGCTATTTTAAACAGCCTGCCTCAGCTAAAAAAGGAAAAAATATCAGAAGATGTAGAAAATGTGAAGAGGAAGTACTGCAGAGTGAACCCAGAGGATTGCTCAGAGAGGAAATGAGTCAGACAGTTGCTAAGTAAAGGCAGTTGCCTATTTACAGAGGAATTAAAAGAGTTAAAGGGGAGTCACACAAAATTCCCAATTCAAATTTTCTGAGCAGAGAGTATGAGATTACACTTAGAATAAATGCATCTGGATCAAACTACTCAACTGCCTGAAGGTTTGAGATAAAACATACGGTCAGGCAGTCTTGGACAGGAGACTGAAGCCACTGTAGAAACCCATTTCTACCCTTAACAAACACTGGTGAGGTGGGCACTGTTGTGACTATCATCTGGATAAAACAGGCCCAGATCCCTCAGCCTTTCCTCCTCAGGCTTATGTTCTAAGCCCTTTAGCAGCTTGGGAGCCTCTGTCCCCTCTCCAGCACCTCCATGNCTGGATTTATCTCCATTGACCACAACTGTTTGGATTCTGCCATCTATCCAGTTTTTAACCCAACAAAGCATATGCCCATCCAAGCCAAAAGCACTTAATTTCTTTAGGAGAATGCTGTGGGCAACTGTATCAAACACTTCACTTGGTTTGCTGGCAGAATCTCTCTGTGTGGTGCACACTAGCTGCATGAGACGTGCACCATAATCCCCATCAGCTTCAAGGCAAGCCACAAAGCAATGTTTCAATCTACCAAGCTCTACCTCTGCATGTCTATCTCACCAGACACATGTGGCTCACTAGCTGGAATGCAATAAAAACAAAAGCTCTTCCTCCCACTCACATCTAGTCCCCAGAACTAATGGGCAAAACATATTTCTGTCTGGTAAGCAAGAGACTGAAGTAAAAGGCTCCCAGCATTGCTTGGTGATGAAATAAAACCTCCTAATAAATCATAGGCTATAAGGCCTGTTCCAGAGAAGGGTTATTACCTCTTAGCAGCTCAGGCTGAAGTGGCAGTGGCCTGTCCTTAGCTGCTAACAGCCCTTGTGTTTTAGGTCCCTGACTGCACAACTAGGTCTAGTTGAAGCAGAGGGAGAAATTTATATCCACTTCCATGAGATATGAATCTCACCCTGTTATGTTTAACCACAAAGCTTTCACAGGGGTTTGGTTCATCCCTAGTGAAAATGTTCTTATCACTTTAAGAAATTCCCCAGCCAGAGGGAATGAGAAAAGCAGTGATGATGTGACGTGCTGAATCCAGGCTGTGGAAAAAATTTTGGCAATGACACCTCTCTCTGAGTTTCTGTGCCATCTATAGTTTCCTAGCAGAATAGTCCACATAGTTCAGGCAGCTCCAGCTCCCCAGCTGGATGCAGGGACTCCAGAGCCAATCCTGCTGCTGATGTGCTGCTCTCTCTTGCACATCTGCAGCCATATGTCCACGGGATATTATGGAACAGGAGTTCTTCCTACTGCTTTGTCTGTTTTCAGCCTCAGCTGACTGTCTGACATATTTAGTCTGTTATCATTGCTGAGCTGCCCAGCAGCTCTCAGAGTAACTGGAATTTCATCTCTTTGACTAGCAGCATCATAACTATGCAGAAAAACTTGAGTTATGCACAGTAAGTTTCCAGCTTTTAGGTAACTTCTCAATGTAGGTGTAGGCATCAGGAAAGTTGGCATCAGGGTTTTTCCTACATTCAAATGTGGGAGAATTTAGGAATACCAGCAGGAATGTCATTTGGAAATACCACTGATCAGAAATGCCCTTCAGCAAAGTCAAGGGAGCAGACTGATCAAAAAGGGAGGAGGGAAAGTCCTGCTGCCCATGGGGAGGAACACTCAGGGCATGTTTCCAATGTAAAATTCAGAGCAGGAGATCAGTTTTCCTGAAACCACAACCAGCAGGCATGAAAAAAGTCAAAGAGAAGAATCAGACCTCAGTAGCTTGAAGGAAACTCCTTCTAGAGACTCTTATGGCAGTCTCTGTCTTTCTGAACTCCTGCCTGAGCAGTGATGTTTGCCTCAGATGAGAACCATTACTCTATCATATATACATGAAGGTCATTAAGATTTTACCAAGGGTTTCAAGTGTAACCTGGCACAGGTTAAAGGCACAAGGCCAAATCTCTGCTTTGTAATTTGGATGCTCTTGTGCAAGAGGGACTCTGTCTCACTGCCACAAATGATTTCCAAGGTAATGTTAAGACATATCTGAGCCCAGCTTTTGGTTCTTACTTTTCTTCCAGAATGTATTTCTGGCTTGTGGAGGAATGGCAGTGGAAATTATTACCCACTGGACAGTGCTCTTGTTTTGTTTGTGTTTCTGGTTTTATTCCTGCACTGTACATATGCCCAGCATCTGGCCAGAAGCATATTTAAAAGGAGCTGAAGGAGGACTAAGTGATGCTGCAGATCAGCTCTCCTGTTCTGCAGATGGATTACAGTGCCCTGGGAGCTGTGCTTAACAGCCTTTTCAGTCTCCCAGGCTCATACATTAAGCAGTAATGTGTAGCTGAAAGGGACACAATCCGTGTCTCATTCCAGCATGTGTCAGCTTGGCACATGTCACCTTCTGCAGGGCTGGATGTAAGTGTCTGCCTGAGCTCTGAGCTCACCCTGCTGCAAAGCCCCAGGAGATGAGCTTGTGTCACTCTTGAAGGACAACAATGAACCCTGAGAAAAATTCACTCCCTGTTTCTTGCAATTCTACTCTTTGTTTTTAATGCTGCTTTTGAGAAATAAGCAGCTTTCCTCTTTTTGTGCTGCTGCCTTTCCTCTTGTTTCAATGACAGCATTTTCTGCGCAAGAGCCACCTGCTGTGTGCTGAGAGAAGACCCATCCCCAAAGCTTGTGTGGGCCAACAGTGACATCCAGTGGTGCCAAGGCAGCCCAGGATCAGCTAACATCTGCATGCATCAGTCTGCCAGGGTCAGGGTCTGTGAGATGAATGAACAGAGCCTCCACTGAAGTCAGTGATGTTTGTCACTGCTTAAAGAGACTTGGTACATTCAATGATTGAGATTTCACCCAGTGTGATTGAGACCTTGCATGCCTTAGCCTGGCTGTAACATGATTACATCTTTGGCATAGGAAGGACAAAAACTTGCTCATAATATGATATAAATGGAATTCCTTAAGAAATATTTCCTCCTTTGTGCCACTAATACCTTAAGAAAGAGAAGCTGTACTGGGTCTTACCTCCATAACCATTATGGTGTGTGAGTGAAGGTTCTTCTGTTCTCTGTTGTGTATTTTAGCTGTGCTCACCTAGTAGGAGTGAAGACTGCTGGGACAGAGGTGGGGGGATTTGATCCCAGCCTCTAGTAGGGACTCACATCAGTTTTGTGGATACGCTCCTGTCTTCTACTCTCTCCTGTGCTCCAGACAGAAGTGTGGTAAATCAGCTTGTGCAGAACTGTGCATCTGAGCTAGGGTGGCTCTCAGTGATGTTACAGACACAAGCCAGGTTGAAAGAAGTCACTTTAGAATCTCTCTTTTCATTTCATACAAGTTCTGCTACAAATCTCTCTCTCAATCTTTTAAACTGCCCCCACAGCCACTCCTATCTACCTCAGCTTCCCTCCTCTCCTCTTTCTTTACTTAACTATCCCACAAAGTGAGTCTAATGCAATATTAACCCCTCAAACCATAAAGGTCCTGTTCCAAAATCTCACAACATCAAATTCCTTCCAAGGTAATTTTCATAATCCCCAATTCCAGAGGACTAGGAGGCAACAATACTAATAAAATCACTTATGAGGCTGACTTTGTCATTTGTGTCTGTTGCCATGCTGCAGTCACTCTGGGGTCATTTCAGGCAGGGAGTGGAGTGTAGGTGTGCTGCATTGTCCCAGCAATTATGTGTTGTGGTTGGAACAGCAGGAACAGACTGGATCAATGAACCACCTGCTAGGTGCTGCAGAGAGACTCATGGGTTGTGCAGAAGGTTTTCCACTTAATTTGCTGTGAGATATGTTGGTGAGGCTTGATCCTCGAGGGTAATGCAATCCTTTTGACAGGTGAAAGGCCAAGAGCTGAGCCAATCTAGTTGACAGGGAGCATCATGTGAGATGCAGTGTTCTGTGGCCATGTCCCTGGCACAGATGGCAGGAAAGGTGCTTGGCTGAGGGGAAAGGAATAACCTTGAGCTCAGTGTTGGAGATGCCCTACACTGAGGGACCTGGGAGGATTTCAGAGGTGGAGCAGGGCCTAACTTCCAGCCCAAAAAGCTCAGCAGCAGCTGCAAAGCAGGACGTTAAACGTTGCAGAGCTACTTGTGTCTGGGCAACAAGGGCAGCGTCAGCAGCATAAAGCAGCTCCTGGACAAGATGGTTTATGGGCTTAGCATGGGCCTGCAAACACCTTAGGTTAAATAGGCTTCCATCAGTAGGATATCTAATGGAGATACCATCCTGATCATCAAATTCTGCCCTGGCCCTTTGGAGCATCATGCTCCAAAAAGCTGAGGAAATGTGAAAATACTCTCATCATTATGCATGTTTTAGTTTAGGGACCAAATGTAATTGTCTGGTGACATAAAGAAAGCTTAATCCAACAGGGAGTGAAACATCCTCTAAATAACCTTCCCTGATGCATAATGCAGGACTGAGGTGTTCTGAAAAGAGAACCTATGAGCTAAAAAGTCTTCAAGAAGGCCTTGGGAGGATGGCAGCCAGGGAGACCAGGAGGTTCCAGAGAAACTGTAAGCAGCTGTTAAAGGCACAAGGATGTGAATCTTTGTGTTTTGTTTTGGAATAAAAATGGCTGGTTGAAAAACATCCTGAAGAGTCAGCCACCCACATTCTTCCTCCAAAGCATCAAAGATTCCCAGCTCATAGGCTTTGAGATGTAATTACAGTAGGAGGAGGTTTGGGAGAGCTGCAAAGTCACCATAGCAACCTCCTGGCAAAAATCTTTGCACATCCAAAGTAAAGCAAAATATCTTTCTATCTGAATGGCTCCACTGAGTCTGAATGTGGTCTCTCTTCACTTGCTACTTCATTTCATTGTACTCCTCAATCACTGACATTCTTCCTGCTCTGAGTCTTAAGTTTTGACCAGAAATGGATGCAGGATGTTGGTTATTAGATGAAGCTCTGCCTGTGACATGTGTTAAAGAGGAGATGCCCTCACATGGTGTTCCAGACCCTTTGCAATCATCTCTAGTGAAACTGATAACTCCTGTTGAATAATTAAACCAAACTAGACTGAAGAACAGGGAAGCAGAGAGAAGATGATGGAAGAAATGGTGAAGGGGGCAGACAGACCTTCTCAGTAGTTGCTCTGGGTAAAGACTTTCATACCATGATGCTATGATGCTGGTTTAATGGGCACAAAGAATTGACAGGTAACTTCATCCTTGGAAGACTCCTTGGTCTCAATTCATGAAGTCCTTCTCAGTAGCAAGCAATACTTAGTATTTTTTGAACCTGGCAATGACTTATTACTATCCTGCAGAAGGAAGAGAGATACTGCTTGATCTTTACATTCTAATGCTATCTACTACAAGCAGAGGCTGCACAACTCTTGTGGGAAAATTCCAGCTACTGTTCTTTAGTGCAGCCACTTTTGAATCAGAAACAAGGGCAACTCTTCAGTTTAGTTGTTTCTTTCTAATCTGTGTTTTATAATGCTCCATGTTCTGGACTTTGCTCTGGACAAAACTTAACACAACCCTGTGACGTATCCCAGGCTGGAAGCATAATGATTTGTTTCTTAAATATTATTGCAAAAGTCAACAAATCATTACTGGAGTAATAAAGGAGAAGGTTGGGAGCAGAGATTTGTTGTCACAGGTTTTGCAGGACCTAAGAAATGTGGTTTCAGAATAGAAATCACTTGCTCTTCATTGCCTGACCCAGTGAAAACATCACAACATCTCACCTGATTTTCTCTTCATATTTTTCTTCACCAGTCTTTTGGGATCTAGCAGAAGAAACAGTGTGGAGCACTTGGCAAAAATCTACCTTGATTGCTGGGCTACACAGGAATGTAAGTTTTTGAGCAGCACTTTTTAATGACTATGGTGTTTCTAGGAGAAAGTATGATTCACCTGAAATATGTAAGAAGCCTTGTTTAGCCACAACAGCCTGGGAGTATAATGACTTGTTCCTTAAATGTTACTGTAAAAGTCAGCAGCAATAAAGGAGAAGGCTGGGAGAAAAGATTTAGAAGTAAAGGGAAAACTGAATGACACTTCCTAAGTGTCCTAGTTTGAGTCAAAACAAGGTATTCCATGCCATAGAGGTCATATTTAGACCCTGAAACTTTGACACCAAGCTTGGACCTTAGGGTCTCTTACATAAAGCCTAAGACCCATGCATGATTAAGCTATTGAGCACCTAATTAACAGCTAATATAAAAAAGGAGAGATTTAGGCTTCTACTCCTTCTGAAGGTTGAGCACCTGAGCTCTCTGGGGTGTTGGACTGGGAACTCTCCTGGTGAGGATCAGAAGCTCAGCTCTGATGCTACAGGACTATCTCTGTTCTTCCTTTGGTCTCAGTCCAAGAGTTCAGGCATGGATTTCTTTTGTCAAAGCAGGTTGAAAGTTGCTAGCAGCTTTGCAGAGTTGTGGCAGATGGACAAAATATGCACAGGGTAATTGAGTAAACCTCATCTCTTTAGAAACCAGAGGGTTTGTATAGCTGTGACCTTTACAGAGATCTAGTGACTCAGCTCAGTCACAAGAGTGAGGACTTCTGAGCTCTTGTGCAGTGAATGGCATCTCAGCAAACTGCAGGAGCAGGTTGAGTTTCTCAGCCATGTCTATGCTAAAGGAGTGCTCAGCAGCATCTTTCTTTCAGAATATGCCTAAAGAATGAAGAGGTTCATGTGTGGCCCTGGACAGCACTCTTCTGACAAGGCTCTTTGCATCTTGATGGCTGCTGCTCATCTTTTCCTCCTGGCAGGTACAGTAATTCCCTTCAGGATTAACTACAGGTGATGGTGCTGCTAGAGGCATTCCCCAGCTCAGGAGATGTCTGCTGGATTCCTGCTTTGTGCACACACAATATATCTCTGTAGGACCTCACTTTCCTCTTGTTCTACTCCAGTACAGCAGTTATTCTTGCTCTGGACCTCTCCCTTGTCTATCCCTGAACATCTGCTTGCCTGCAGAACAACAGGTCAGGGCATGACGCACACCTTCTCCAGGGATGCAGGTTCAGTCTGGGCCACAGTTGAATCACTACAAATGAGAAAATAAGCAAGGTTTCTTCACAGCTGTTGTTCCCATTTGGAGGGTAAAGGTCTCTTGGTTTTGTTATTACTCACTTGTTTCCTTCCTGGGTGTCTTTCTCCATTTTTGTATGTTTTTTTCCTAGTTTTACTTTGGTCACAGTATAATAAGAGCTCTTCATTTCCTCACCTCATGGTGTTCTGGGGAAAACATGAACCTACTGACAGAACCAAATTCCCCAGGACTAATTCAGGCACTGAGTCAAACCCAGTAAGCTGTGCTTCATGAACACTCTCTGCTGTAAATACCAGCAAAACAATGATTAGTTCTATGTTGGGTTTTGTATTTCTTTATTTGGCTACTTCTCCAGAAGAATGCAAGGCACAGAGATAATTCATACTTCTAAAATGCACCCTGTAGCACTGCAGTCACTTCTAGCAGACAATACAGTTGAGTTCAAAAATGAGCTCTTTCCAAGGAAAGCCTCCATAACAAAAAGATTGAATGAATGTCCAGGTCTTGCCAGATGTACCCACTTTGTCTTTTCTATCTTCTGTAAGACAGTGGAAGGCCTGATCCCTGAAACTGTGGAGTTTTGCTAATCATCATTCAGAGAAGTACCTGCAGGTTTTTCTTTGGTGGTGACATTCTATTTCCCTTCTTCACTCTGTTTCCTTATGCTATTTGCTTACAGAAACACGTTACCTGCATGGAGAAAGACTGGATTTACTGGGAAGGAATGATAAGTATGTGTCTCTGGCCAACTTCAGCATCCCTCAGCTCTGTCAGTTCACAGCCTGCATTGACCTAAATCGGAGTGCCAATGTCAGCTCTTGGGCTGCATTCTCCTATGACACCAACACCACCTCCACTGATATAAATGACCTAGAGCTTGGACTCTCTGGAGAAAACAAGCATCTGAGACTGTATCTTTTTGGCACCAGAAGAGACATTGAGCTCAGTCTGGCCGTTTTTGTGTGGTATAGCTTGTGCTGCTCCTGGGACAGCAGGAAACAACTGCTGGAGGTCTACTGCAATGGTGATCTTGTGCATAGGGAAACCATTGGCAGCACTGAGTGCCTGAAACCCAACGGTAGCCTGGTGCTGGGGCATCTGCACAAAAGAAAGGATGGCTTCATTGTCAGGGTAAGCAATGCCTTTATTGGCAGCTTGTACTACTTCCAAATGTGGGACCACGTGGTGGGTCAGGAAGAGCTGCTAGGCTGTGCCATGGGCAACACTGTCAGCTGGAAGGAAGAGCACTGGAACTGGAGCAGCATCCTCCCTGTTGCAGACCAGCGCCTGCGCTGTGGTGAGTCTCTGCAATAGTTCCTCTTCTTGGGGCTTGTGTCTTGCTGGGGATCACAGACAGACAGGAGGCAAGTTGTTGAAGTCAGGAGTGATGAACTACACCAACAGGCACTAAGATGACTGTTGGGAAGTCCTAATTCTAGAGATGATAATGCAGATGACACCAAGCTATGGGGTGCTGGTGATAAGTTGGAGGGGCAGGATGTCATCCAGAAGGACTAGGACAGNGACATTAGAAAGAGGTTCCTCCCCACGAGGGTGGTGGAACACTGGACCACGTTGCCCAGGGAGGTGGTTAAGTTCCCATCCCTGGAGGCATTGCAGGTGAGGCTTGCCAGGGCTCTGGGCAAGCTGATGTAGTTGGGGATGTCCCTGCCCACTGCAGGTGGAATGGACTAGATGAGCTCCAGAGGTCCCTTCCAACCCAAACCATTCTATGATTCTATGTTTGAGAACCTATCCTGTGTCAGATCTTGGGCAGACCTTTGTTTCCACTATAAATCTACTCCTTACTTTGATTAACTGAAATTCATCAGCTAGCTACTGCACAGAGAAATATTGACAATACACTAGGAAGAGGTAAGTGTGTGGTGTAAATACATACTGAGATTTATGTCCTGTCTGTCAGCTGGGGGAAGCTGCACTTGGCTGTAGTCCCCATGGATTGTCACTATGGGCTCTGTGTGAGAACATCTGGAGCATGTGTGTAAGGAATAGTTGTGCAATGTAGTGAAATGGCAAGAGGCAAAGCCATTTCATGGCACTGATTGTTACCTAGGCACTATAACAGCTGTAAGGTTTGCTTCTTGTGTTTATACTCGTAGATGGTTTATAGACCTGTGCATTGCTTGGCTCTCCCTCCTCATCCTTTTTCCCTGTGTTTCCCCACACACAGAGTAAAGGATAGAGGTTCTCCTTAGCTTGCCTTTTGTTGATAATGGATTTATAGAAACATTTTTAATTGTCTTTTATGGTAGTAACCATATTAAGTCCTAGTTGGGTTTTGGATCTTTTTGGACAGTTTTCATCACTGTCTACTCGAAAAATCCATAAAGGATAATAACCTGAGGGCTGCACTAGAGTAGAAACCTTTCTGTTCCCATCTTTAACCCTGGCCCAGGGTTAGGAAGATGGGCATCCTGCTTTGTTTTGGAAACCCTGCATTCCTGTTGGAAAGGCAGGACTCCTGTAGGCAGGAGGAGAGAAACTTGCATGGAGCAGCAAGCAGCTTGAAGATGTGTTGACTTGCTAGAAGTGAAATAATTATCATAGCAGTTGCACTGGCTTTGTTTGACAGTAGGAGTGAAGTTATTGTTCTAATTTTGCTTTTTTTTTCTAGAGTTCTTGAAGATAATCTATTACTTTTCCAGCTTAGCTGTGCCTTTGCTAAAACTGTCAGTAAAAGTGTGTGTTCTCATCCTCTCCCTGACTCAAAGTCTTCATCTCTTCCTCCCTCTACCTCACCCACACACTGATTTCTGATTTTCTTCTTAATTTTAAACAATCTGGGAGAAGGATGAATAGACAAGATCTGAAAAGGACTGCTAAGAATATAGGAATATATTTATTACAGTTCTTTTATTGGTTGGTCTGGGTTTTTTTGCTGCACTTCTATTGGAAACCATACAAATATACAGGATGCCAATGAAACCATTGATTAAATGATCAAATCAAAACCCATGACTAGGACTTTGACAGTGTCAGTGTTACAGGATTTTTTTTCTTAGCTTCAGATCTCATCTGTCACCAAGCCTGAGCTCTCATCTCATGAATGGAATTACATGCATGTTAATTAAAGCAAATAAAGGTACAGGATGCAGGTGGCTAGTCCCACACCTGCCTGCTGGTAATGATCCTTGACTAAACAGAGGATTTTTTTCTTCAGGCGATAATGAGAAAGAGGAAAAAAATAAATTAGAATCTATGAAGCTGTAATTATGCTTCCTTTGTCAGGAGATGAAAACAGCATTTTGAATTCCATTCCTGATTAGGATGGGTTTGGGTTTTGTTTGGTTGTGAATTCCATTCCTGATTAGGCTGAGTTTGGGTTTTGTTTGGTTATTTGTCTGGTATTATTTTTGTCCCTGGCAGATTTTTTTCTGATTCATCCTAGCTGACACTGGCTGATCTCACACATCACCCCTGAGGCAATGGCTTTTGTAACGCGACACTGATAAAACAACAAGAACGGAGAGGAGCCTGGAATCACCCAACTACATGCTGATTCTTCCAATCTGGAGAGAATCTGCAGCACTATAACTGGAGGATGAGTTAAACTCTGTGTGTACAACCAGTTTGGTTTATGACTTGCTAAATATTAGCCTAATATCATGTCTATTTCTGTAAGGAAATACATGCTCATCACTTTCTCTGTGACAGCAGTCCTTAAAGCTCCTATCAAGACCTTACTTTTCTGTCAGTTAGGGATTAATTACTTTTAGCATCACACTGAGGTTCCCAGACCCCATCTCTGCAGCTTCACAGCACAGGAAGGCAGACAGCTTGCCATTAGAAGTTTAAGGTGTGGGATTAAAGTGTCTGGGGATGCTGGAATATCTGCCTCTCTGCAGCACTGCCATTCAGCTCCTCCAGATTTTGCTCTTAGTATTTGCATGGTGGTATGTGTTGTGAGTCTTCCAGTCCAAGACGGTGGCACACATGGAGGGTCTCCTGGTCGCAGCTGGGGTCACTGGGGTCGTGGCCTGTTTCTTGCAGCAAGTTTAGATTGTCCCCCCAAGTTTCTTAAAATGATTGTCCTATTACATGAGAATCAGCATGGGCAAGTCAGATATGGTGATGAACTTTGAGCCCTTTCTAATAACTAATGGCGTGAAACAAGGCTGCGTTCTTGCACCAACTCTATTCACACTCTTTTTCAGCATGATGCTCCAAAGGGCCAGGGCAGAATAGTATCTCCATTAGATATTGTACTGATGGAAGCCTATTTAACCTAAGGTGTTTGAAGGCCCATGCTAAGACCATAAAGCATCTTGTCCAGGAGCTGCTTTATGCTACTGATGCTGCCCTTGTTGCCCAGACAGAAGTAGCTCTGCAG